>CM044010.1:80101501-80489921 GCA_024085815.1 Flaveria linearis
CCTCGTTTTAGCCCGATTTAGCTGCTGCGTTTTAGGGTTTTCGGGTGCTCGGGTTCATCCGAGCACATGAGGTCGTGTGGGCTTGCATGTCATGTTTTTGAGTGTGCAACTTGTCTAGACAGGTTAGGATATGAGTTCTGGAGGTTCTGGGTGGGTAAAACTCGTGTTCGGGCCGCCGAAGGCCGCCCTGCAACTTCCTGCAGTCGCGACCCCCGTCGACGCGAATGGGATTGTCGCGCGAATGGGGCATGCGACTGGGTATGTGTGTGACTTGTGTCTGTGCGATTGGGTAAGTCGCGCGGTTGTGTCGCGCGGCTGTCGGTGGGTGCGAATGAATGTGTGTCGCGCGACCGAGTGGGGCGACTGGAGTTGTCGCGCGACGGAGACATGCGAATGTGAAATGTGTGCGATTGTGTGTGAATCGCACGATCGGAGGCCTGTCGCGCGAAAGAAGGTCCAATCGCGCGAATGAAGCTGATTCGCGTGAAGGGACGTTGAGTCGCGTGACTGGCTGTTGGGTCGTGCGACTGGTGATGCATGGTACGACTGAAAGCTTAGTCGCACGAATGAAGGTTCAATCGTACGAAAGTAGCTAATTCATATGACTGAAGGTCCAGTCATGCGAATGGAGTGTCAGTCATGCGTCTAGTCTTGTCGTGTAAATAGAATCATTGTGTGGAGTTTTCCTGTGTGTTGTGTGTGATGCGTGTATGTGTGGTTTCCCCTTTTGAGTGTCTAGTATTGACGAGGTAACATCAGAAATAATGTCATTGCTCGAATGTCATAGCAATGACGGCTATCTTTAAATGCTTAGACCTACATAAGGTCTGAGGTATGTGTGTCTGCTTGTGTGTATACTACCCATGACTGAACCGGAACTACCCGAATCTTGAACATCATCTTATTCTTTATGATCATTACTAACGCTTATCAGTAACTGTCAATAGGTGTTTGACGGTTCCTAGCATCTTATCCCAGGAAATCATACATCGATTGTGCTTATCATTTGTTCTGTGAGTTTCGTGGCCCCTTTTTACTCTTATAAAACCTTTTTAAATATTTTCAACTTGGGGGAAAAGAATGCTCACCTACTTAACTTGTTTTCAAGCACATTCCTTGGTGGAAGGCTGCTACTTCTATGAGTATCTTACCTTGTTTGTCATGTTGATTGATGCTAAGGATAGATGGATGTCACGTAACTGGTTTAGGCATTGTTCTAGGTGTATCGCGGATGTGGTGGGAACGCTGCGGGGAACCCTATATATAAGCATCCTTGGTATACCAAGAATGTTCTTAAACCGGGCTACGTGATGATCTTGATTGACTGAGGCCTGGATTGTTAGAACTTGACACTACACTATGTTACCCCTTACATGTTACTTGGTGGCCATACATTACTATGTGCTATTACTTGATGCTATGTGTTGTGTGATATTACCTGTAAATTGGCTGTGTGGGACTTCTGTGTGGGACTTCTGTGTGGGACTTCTGTGTGGGACCTCTGTGTGGATCGTTCAGTACAACCATTAATTCCAGAAATGGGACCTAAGGACTGGTTTGTTTGTAACATATACGTATGCCCTATGTGGATCTTGCTACATCATGTGAAACTCATGGAATGCTTACTACTTGTTGGATGCCTTTGACCTTGGATGCTCTCGGCTGTGTGGTTCTTCTGTGTGGTTCCTCTGTGCGGTTCTTCTAAGCCGATCATCCACTACAACCATTAATCCCGGTAATTGGGACCTAAGGATTGGTTTGGTTGTAACCTAAACTTATGCGCTGTGTGGATCTTGCTACGTCACCTTAAACCTATTGTTATATGGAAAACCTTTTTATATATAAACATTAATCCCGGTAATGGGAACTAAGGATTGGTTTGGTTATAAACTATACGTATGCGTTGTGTGGATCTTGCTACGTCATTTATAAACTATTTACGCTTTGGAAATGCTATCTTTACAGCCATCACTTCCCGGGTGGAACTGATGAATAGGCTTGGCTGTAGCTATTTATAACAAGTAAAATCGTGTATACATAAGTGTAGTCACGGTAACTTTTATTAAACTTACTCACTGTTATCATCTTAACATCTCTTATTACTTAAAACCTGCGAAGCTCACCAACAATTATGTTGACCGTTTTTGAGCATTTCTTTTCAGGTGATCAAGGTAATTGAAGTTCTAGGAGTGCTGCCTTTTAGTGGAGACCCTAGGATGCATTTTTGAGACTGAACATACATTTTGTACATTGTTGCAGTCCACTAAACAATTAACATTCTTTTGAACACTTGTTCCCGAGTTGTGAGAATTTACATTACAAGTTATCCTTAATGCTTATGTGAACATTATGTTGTGCTTATGGCTATGCTGTTGTGATCTTGGACAATACACGACACAAGTCTCCAATTGTGTTCGGGTGTCGTCATGACACGCTTGTCATCATATTATTATTGCTACTCTATTGCATACCATGTGTTATGACGATCCCGTCTAGCTCGCATTCCCCGTGTTTCCGCTATCAGCGGGGGGTGTGACAGACTGGTATCAGAGCCATTGGTTATAGAGAATTAGGCAATACACTTGACCTAGACTATAACCTAGGAACCTTCATGTAGAATGCATGCTAGGACTGGCTTGCACTCAATATTACATGTGTGTTCCTCTATACTTGTTACTTGACTCTATACATGAATCTATGCATATGTGCTTGATGAATGTGGATAATACTATGATGTTAACTTGGAGTAAGTGAAGCTAAGGGTGACCATGCAAGGCAAATTACCATTACGAGTGCACACGTAATTGCAATTCGCCGTGCATGAGAAGTCTGGCTAATCTTACCGTGAGGTAACGATCATGAGTATTACTGGTTTGCTATTCTATACCCTAGGGTGTGCTAGGATCATAATCCTAGTGAGGCTTTATTAAGGGTAACATAACATTACTAACACCTACCATTACTTAAGTCCTGTCCTATTTAGAGCCTTCATGGTACTTCCAATCATGACATTGATCCTATCTTTCGCGAAACATTCCTCCACTTAGCATTTCAGTAACTAAGGAGCTAATTGAATGCTTAGAATAAAAGTGGACTTCAAGAAATGTAGAGGAGTGATGATACTCTCTACACATTACATTATGTTATTCATTGGGATTATGCTAAGGGAAATTAGGATGTCATGTAAACGGTTTAAGTGTCATTCAAGGTATATCGTGGGTGCGGTGGGAACGCTGCGGGGGACCCTATATATAAGCATCACCTATATACTAAGAATGTGCTTAAACTGGGTTACGTGACGATCTTGATGGACCAAAGCATGGGTTATCGGAACTTGATGAGTGGAATCATACATGTATCTCAGAAGTGACTAAAGCTTACATGTTTACATCTTTCTATGATTAGAAGATGTCGCCCCGAAGAGTCACACGTGGTACCAACCAAGATGGTGAGATCCCACAAGGCAGAGGTAGGGGTAGATCACCAAGAGCAGGTAGCGCCCCAGCTGGCGACAACCAGGGAACTGAAAACCCTGATATAGCTGCTATGATCGCTCAGCATCTAGCCGCACTGATTCCAACTATAGTGACTCAAGTGAGCGACACTCTTCGGAATCATCAACTCCACAGGAGTAATGATACTAATGATCAGTATAACCAAGGAACAGAGAAACGGAAAGAGACTGGGGAAACAAGCCGGTCTGGCACCGGAAAGTCTGATAAGCGGGCCAAAACGACCAGAAACTTTGTGGCCGTGACTCAAGGGAAGAGGGAATATGCTGGGCCGCACCCGAAATGTGACAGGTGCAACCTTCATCACCCCCTAGCGATGCCGTGCCGGGCGTGTGCGAACTGTAGGCGCCTGGGGCACCTAGCGAGAGATTGTAGAGTTGCATCAAACTTGGTGACACTCGCCAACACGGTTAACCCCGTCGGGAATGCTAGAGCTTGTTATGAGTGTGGAAGTCTTGGTCACTACCGAAACATGTGCCCCAGACTGAATAGGGCACCGGGTCAACAAGGGATTAACCAGCAGCAAGTGATGGCCATAGCTGGCAACCCAGGCCAAGGGAATCAAAGAAGTGCTGCCAGAGGACGTGCATTCGTTATCGGAGCAAATGATGCCTGTCAGGACCCGAATGTTGATACAGGTACGTATTTGCTCAACCACCCCTTCGCATCCATACTATTTGATACTGTGGTAGACAATAGTTTTATATCTTCTGATTTTGCACACGTGCTTGCCTTGAACCCTAGTAGACTAGAAACTAGCTTTTCAGTAGAAAATGCCAACGGTAGAGTTGTACAAGCGGATGAGATTATTAGACAGTGTTCTATGGTATTGGAGAACCATGCCTTCGACATAGACATAATACCTTTCGAGTTGGGGAGCTTCGACGTGATTGTGGGAATGGATTGGTGGTCAAAACGCGGAGCCGAGATTGTTTGTCTGGAGAAAGTAATACGAATCCCCAAGCCAAACGAGGAGGTAATCAAGATTCACGGAGAACGACCGGGAAGAGCTCTAAAGCTTATCACTCGCATAAAGATGCGACGATGTTTACGAAAGCAGTTTTACACATTTTGGGCCCGTGTAATGGAAAAGAAAGAAGAAGGCAACAAGTTGGTATATATTCCTGTAGTACGAGATTTTCTAGGACTATTCCCTGATGACTTGTCGGGATTTTCTCCTTCACTACAGGTGGAATTTCGTATCGAGTTAGTTCCTGGAGTTAGTTCCTGGAGCTACGCCGGTAGCAAAAGCACCGTATCAGTTAGCACCGTCTGCAATACAAGAATTATCTAACCAATTACAGGAACTACTGGAGAAGGGTTTTATTCGACTGGGTCATTCGCCATGGGGAGCACCGGTCCTATTTGCTAAAAAGAAAGACGGGTCGTTCCGCATGTGCATCGATTTTCGCGAGTTGAACAAGTTGACTGTGAAGAATCGATGATTTATTTGACTAGTTACAAGGAGCTTCATATTTCTCCAAGATTGATCTCCATTCTGGATGTCATCAACTGAGAGTTTTGAGGATGACATACCGAAAACAGCATTCAGGACTCGTTATAGGCATTATGAGTTCTTAGTCATGCCGTTCGGACTGACTAATGAACCAGCCATGTTCATGAACCTGATGAATCGAGTATGCAAACCTTATTTGGATAAGTTCGTGATCGTATTTATAGACGATATACCTATCTACTCTCGATTGAAATAAGACCCTAAGGAACATCTTCGGACCATACTGAGCCTATTGCAAGAAGAGAAGCTTTACGCCAAGTACTCGAAGTGCGAGTTTTGGCTTTCAAAAGTGAGGTTCTGGGTCAGGTGGTTAACAAAAGTGGAATTCAGGTAGATTGCAAATTTCGCAAAGGTTGCCCAACCGTTAACCCCGATGACTCAGAAAGACAAGAAGTTTGATTGGAAGGAAAGCAAATGTGATGGCTGACGCCCTAAGTCATAAAGGGCGCGTGAAATCACGATGTGCTCGAGCTTTAGGATTGACTATTCAGACAAACTTGAAAGCTCAGATCCAACTTGCACAAAGGGAAGCATTGAGAGAAGAAAACCTCGCGAGAGAAGAGTTCTAAGGGTTAGACAAACAGACGAATTGCAAGGAAGATGGCATACAGTACTTCATGGATCGCATATGGGTACCCAAATGGAGAGATGTTCGTACCCTGATCATGGAGGAAGCGCACAAGACATGATATTCTGTTCATCCTGGTGCAGTATGTATCATGATCTTAAGGATCTATACTGGTGGCCAGGCATAAAGAGAGACATTGCAATGTATGTAAGCCGATGCTTGACGTGCTCGAAAGTTAGGGCTGGACATCAAAAACCATCGGGACTATTACAGCCACCTGAAATTCCCGAGTGGAAATGGGAGAACATAACTATGGATTTCACTACCAAACTCCCTAGAACAAGTAGCGGGCACGACTCGATATGGGTCGTGGTGGATCGGATGACGAATTCCGCTCAATCCTTACCTATCCCGGAGGATTACAAGATGGAAAGGTTGGCGAGGTTATACATTAAAGAGGTCGTGACACGGCACAGTGTGCCGGTGTCAATCATATCCGACCGAGACAGTAGATTCACTTCACGATTTTGGCAAACACTACAAAAGCGATGGGCACTCGATTAGATATGAGTACCGCCTTTCACCCATAAACAGATGACCAAAGTGAACGAATGATACAAACGCTTGAGGACATGCTGAGGGCATGTGTCATTGATTTTGGTGGCAGTTGGGATACTCATCTACCGCTGATCGAGTTTTCCTACAATAACAGTTACCATACTAGTATTGGGTGTGCACCGTTCGAAGCGTTGTATGGCCGAAAATGTAGATCACCAGTTTGTTGGGCTGAAGTTGGTGAAAGTCAGCTTACGGGCCCAGAGATCATTCAAGAAACGACCGATAAGATCTTCCAAATCAAAGACCGACTTAAAGCTGCTAGAGATCGCCAAAAGAGCTATGCCGACAACCGTCGGAAACCGCTAGAGTTTAACGTTGGGGATCGAGTGTTACTTAAGGTCTCTCCTTGGAAAGGGATCGTTCGGTTTGGAAAGAAAGGGAAGCTAGCCCCAAGATATATTGGACCATTCGAGATTGTAGAAAGAATCGGTCCGGTGGCGTACCGATTACGGTTGCCACAAGAGCTTAACAGTGTACATGATACCTTCCATGTATCGAACCTCAAGAAGTGTTTAGCTGACAAATCACTTCACATACCTATTGAGGATATCAAGATTGATGAAAGCCTCCATTTTGTGGAGGAACCTATCGAGGTCATGGACCGAAAGGTCAAAAGATTAAAGCGCAGCAAGATACCTATCGTCCGTGTGAGATGGAGTGCCAAACGAGGGCCACAGTTTACATGGGAACGTGAAGATCAGATGAGACTTAAATATCCACATCTATTCAAGGATGACGCTCTTAGACCTAGCACCAGTTGAATTTCGGGACGAAATTCCCTCAACTGGGGGATACTGTGACATCCGTCACCAAAGGTCCGTCATTTAGCGTGATCGATTAACCATCGTTGTCAGTCATTCCTCAATTTTATAAACCATCTACGTGGATACCATATTTGTTTTACTTAGTTGTCCTTATATGTGTGTTATCGTTGCTTGACTTGTCGTTATCTTAAGACGTTTCTCCAAGATTTGCCCCGTTAACACTAAACACATCATTTTTATATAAAATAATTTTCACGAATAAAAATCATTTTTAACTTATAAATAACATTAATAACATTTTATCATCAATAAAACAAGACAAATTAATAACATTTTCAACCGAAACAAAATTTGGGAACCTGGGGGTAAAGTGCGGGGACTAAACTTGACAAAATGGCCAAACTAGGCTGGGTATAAATACCCATTCCCAGCCTCTTCTTCATCTTCTCCTCCTCATTTCTTCTTCATCTCTACCATTTTCTCCATTTCTCTCCCGATCTTATACCAAAATCAAACCGTTTGTTGCATTTTCGTCGTCAAATCTTGAGCATCATCGTGAATACTCGTTCCTAGCAGGTAGATAACCTCACTTACCTCGTTTTAGCCTGATTTAGCTGCTGTGTTTTAGGGTTTTCGGATGCTCGGGTTCATCCGAGCACATGAGGTCGTGTGGGCTTGCATGTCGTGTTTTTGAGTGTGCATCTTGTCTAGACAGGTTAGGATATGAGTTCTGGAGGTTCTGGGTGGGTAAAGCTCGTGTTCGGGCCGCCGAAGGCCGCCCTGCAACATCCTGCAGTCGCGACCCCCGTCGACGCGAATGGGATTGTTGCGCGAATGGGGCATGCGACTGGGTGTGTGTGCGACTTGTGTCTGTGCGATTGGGTAAGTCGCGCTGTTGTGTCGCGCGGCTGTCGGTGGGTGCGAATGAATGTGTGTCGCGCGACCGAGTGGGGCGACTGGAGTTGTCGCGCGACAGAGACATGCGAATGTGAAATGTGTGCGATTGTGTGTGAATCGCACGATCGGAGGCCTGTCGCGCGAAAGAAGGTCCAATCGCGCGAATGAAGCTGATTCGCGCGAAAGGACGTTGAGTCGCGTCACTGGCTGTTGGGTCGTGCGACTGGTGATGCATGGTACGACTGAAAGCTTAGTCACACGAATGAAGGTTCAATCGCACGAAAGTAGCTAATTCATATGACTGAAGGTCCACTCGTGCGAATGGAGTGTCAGTCGTGCGTCTGGTCTTGTCGTGTAAATAGAATCATTGTGTGGAGTTTTCCTGTGTGTTGTGTGTGATGCGTGTATGTGTGGTTTCCCCTTTGAGTGTCTGGTATTGACGAGGTAACATCAGAAATAATGTCATTGCTCGAATGTCATAGCAATGACGGCTATCTTTAAATGCTTGGACCTACATAAGGTCTGAGGTATGTGTGTCTGCTTGTGTGTATACTACCCACGACCGAACCGGAACTACCCGAATCTTGAACATCATCTTATGCTTTATGATCATTACTAATGCTTATCAGTAACTGTAAATAGGTGTTTGACGGTTCCTAGCATCTTATCCCAGGAAATCTTACATCGATTGTGCTTATCATCTGTTCTGTGAGTTTCGTGGCCCCTTTTTACTCTTATAAAACATTTTTAAATATTTTCAACTTGGGGGAAAAGAATGCTCACCTACTTAACTTGTTTTCAAGCACATTCCTTGGTGGAAGGCTGCTACTTCTATGGTATCTTACCTTGTTTGTCATGTTGATTGATGCTAAGGATAGACGGATGTCACGTAACTGGTTTAGGCATTGTTCTAGGTGTATCGCGGATGTGGTGGGAACGCAGCGGGGAACCCTATATATAAGCATCCTTGGTATACCAAGAATGTGCTTAAACCGGGCTACGTGATGATCTCGATTGACTGAGGCCTGGATTGTTAGAACTTGACACTACACTATGTTACCCCTTACATGTTACTTGGTGGCCATACATTACTATGTACTATTACCTGATGCTATGTGTTGTGAGATATTACCTGTAAATTGGCTGTGTGGGACTTCTGTTTGGGAGTTCTGTGTGGGACTTCTGTGTGGGACCTCTGTGTGGATATTTCGGTACAACCATTAATTCCAGAAATGGGACCTAAGGACTGGTTTGGTTGTAACATATACGTATGCGCTATGTGGATTTTGCTACGTCATGTGAAACTCATGGAATGCTTACTACTTGTTGGATGCCTTTGTCCTTGGATGCTCTCGGCTATGTGGTTCTTCTGTGTGGTTCCTCTGTGTGGTTCTTCTAAGCCGATCATCCACTACAACCATTAATCCCGGTAATTGGGACCTAAGGATTGGTTTGGTTGTAACCTAAACGTATGCGCTGTGTGGATCTTGCTACGTCACCTTAAACCTATTGTTATATGGAAAACCTTTTTATATATAACCATTAATCCCGGTAATGGGACCTAAAGATTGGTTTGGTTATAAACTATACGTATGCGCTGTGTGGATCTTGCTACGTCATTTATAAACTATTTACGCTTTGGAAATGCTATCTTTACAGCCATCACTTCCCGGTGGAACTGATGAATAGGCTTGGCTGTAGCTATTTATAACAAGTAAAATCGCCTATACATAAGTGTAGTCGCGATAACTTTTATTAAACTTACTCACTGTTTTCATCTTAACATCGCTTATTACTTAAAACCTGCGAAGCTCACCAACAATTATGTTGACCATTTTTGAGCATTTCTTTTCAGGTGATCAAGGTAATTGAAGTTCTAGGAGTTCTTCCTTTTAGTGGAGACCCTAGGATGCATTTTGAGACTGAACATACATTTTGTACATTGTTGCAGTCCACTAAACAATTAACATTCTTTTGAACACTTGTTCCCGAGTTGTGGGAATTTACATTACAAGTTATCCTTAATGCTTATGTGAACATTATGTTATGCTTATGGCTATGCTGTCATGATCTTTGACAATACACGACACAAGTCTCCAACTGTGTTCGGGTGTCGTCATGACATGCTTGTCATCATATTATTATTGCTACTCTATTGCATACCATGTGTTATGACGATCCCGTCTAGCTCACATTCCCCGTGTTTCCGCTATCAACGGGGGGTGTGACACATTTAGTGAATGAAAAGTTAAACAGGAGATTTTACGGGAACACGGAGGTTAGGTCTTGTCATATGTAAAGGTAAGACACTTGGACACATACCAAGTTACATCTTTTCCTTTAGGCCAAACCCATGTCTACAAGTTACGAAGGTTTATGAACCTTTATATCCACATCGCAATAAGGACAATAACGAGTCTTGTTGTTCAAATCCAAAATAGAATTTTAATGATTTTCAAGCTTAAGGATTCAAAAGCGATTCAAAAAGTGATGCGAACAACAGGAAAGGTATTTGTAAACATGTTTTGCAAGGTAGCAATATTCAAGTAAGTTTATTTAGCAGTTCAACAAACCATAAGCACAGCTGAGAACATTTTTATGACTAGAAAGTCATGAACATAAGTTGATAATATCTTCAGCAGAGAGATTGTTTAGGGAGGCTACCATCGCACAATCACATTTTGATGATAGCTTAAAATGAAAGTCGATAGATAAGGAATAAATGATTCCATATAGCTAGGTCAAAACATGAGGATAAAGCGAGAGAAATCGATTTACGAATCTAAGTGCTCCAAGCTTAGAATAAAAATCAACCTAAAACGATTGGGTCTCCTTTCAGGTTCAGAGATCATGCTTTGGTTTGATGGGTCGAATCACCTTCTCCTGACGGACTATCTTGGTTTCATTCTTCGATAACCAATTCATACGGTATTAAGTCTATGTCAAGGACATGATCTTCGTGTACTTTTGTGTAACCTCTAATTATTACCATTGGTCATTTAACAGAGTAAATAATTTCTAAACAACTAGGGTTAATGCTAAGTTAAAGAATAATTCCAGAAGAATCCAAGCTTATTATCAACCCTGGTATCAAATAGATGTGTAGCTATTGATGATAAGGTACGTACATGTAACAACATTTAGTCTTGTCAAATGTGGCTCGCTTCAGTCGTAAATGTATGACCGCGTGATGTATTACTTTGACTTATATGACCTTTTTTTCCATAATTTAACTGTTCTTACTTTCTAGCTATAGCCATTTCCTAATTCTGATTGTTTCTAACTTGTCCTGGGGTCCTAATCGGCCTAGGGCACACTTATGGTAATGGTCGGAACTCCAACCTTCTTAATGTCCCCGTTTAGCGCATGTTAGCTTAATCGTATTAACCAACATAGCTAGGTTCACAACATTGGCATTCTTGTCTACCTTACCACTAGATTGCTTGTTCGACCTTCCAACTTCTTTCTACTACTTACTTCTTTAAGTAATAATACTTAATCACCAAGGCTTTGAACTAACCTTAATAACCTTATATATAAGCATCACTGGTATACTAAGAATGTGCTTAAACCGGTTATACGACATCCTAATTTTCCTTAGCATCATCCCAAAGAATAACGTAATGTATGTATAGAGAGTATTCTATATTTCCTGTAGTCCATTTTCATTCCAAGCATTCAATCAGTTCCTCAGTTACTGAAATACTAAGTGGAGGAATGTCTCTTAAAAGATAAAATTAATGTCATGATTGGAAATACCATGAAGGCTCTAAGTAGGACATGACTTAAGTAATAGCAAGTGTTAGTAATGTTTTGTTACCCATAACAAGGTCTTACTAGAATTATGATCCTAGCACCCTAGGGTATAGAATAGAAAACTTGTAATACTCATGATCGTTACCTTATGGTAAGACTAGCCAGACTTCTAATGCACGGTTCTTGGATAGCCAATCCATTCCGACTACTACGTCAAAGCTACCAAGTGTGACTGGAATAAGGTCTATGTGGAAAGTGTGTCCGGATAAGCCTAGTTTTTAAACACTTGTGTTGCTGTTATCGTCCTACCATCAGCTATTTCTATGGTATACTTAGAACTCAAGTCAGTAGGCACCATTCCTAGTGTTTTACTAAACTTGGTGAACACATAACTCTTATCAGCACCAGAGTCAAATAGAATAGAGGCATAACATCCATTAATAGTGAATTTACCAGACACTATAGTAGGGTCATTTCGAGCCTCACCTGAACCTATGATGAAGGCTCTGCCTCTGCCATCGCCACCACCATTGTTGTTGTCTTTGGGCTTATCAGCAACACCATTGTTACCATTCCCTTTCAGTTTCGGACAGTCCCTTTTAAAGTGTCCGGGTTGACCACATTCATAACACACAATCTGATTGTGGTGCTGCTGTTGTTGAGGTGCTTTTCTCGAGAGGTTTACCCGGCAATACTTGGCAACATGCCTAAACATCATCCACCACTCACAAGTGTTCCTTGTGCACTGCCCAGTATGATGGAACTTGCATTTGCTGCACTCTGGAAGATTTCCATGATAGCTTCCTGAACTCCCCACGTTATGAGAAGATTGGGATGGGTTGAACTTCTTGTGTTGTTATTGCTGATGAGTGGAGAATGAAGATTGCTTCCCACTGGCAGAAGGTTCCCATTTTCTCTTATTTTCATTAGAACCCGATGCAGTACCTCGCGGGGGCAGCTTGCCCTGCGCGACGGCCTGATCCGTTAGCTTGTATGCCAGTCGAATAGCCTCCTATATGGTAGCTGGTCTTGCAGTGGTGACCATGCTCTGTATTTCTGGAACCAACCCATCAATGTACCTCTCAACCCGTTTGTAAGACTGGGTAATCATAGTAGGGCACAGAGTAGCCAACTCGTGAGAACGAGTTGTGTAGGCTTCGATTTCAGAACCTACCATCTTCAGGTTCCAAAATTCGGTCTCCAGTTTCTGCACTTCATCTCGTGAACAGTACTCCTCTTTCAGCAGATTCTTGAATTCTTCCCATGTCGTGGCGTTTGCAGCTTCAACACCCAACATCTGAACTTGTGTGTTCCACCAGCTCAGAGCAGCACCATCCAGTGTGCCAGCAGCATATTTTACCCTATCCCCAGCAGGGCAGTTGCAGATTTTGAACACCGACTCTAGCTTTTCGAACCAACGGAGCAGTCCCACCGCTCCCTCAGTTCCATTGAACGGGTTAGGTTTGCAGTCCATTAAGGACTTGTAGGTGCAAGTCGGTTGTACAATAGGGTTCTGCTGTGGAGGGGGTTGGTTTGACAACGCTGCGGTAATACTATGATTAATTATCGCTGCCAATTCTGCAGGCGTCATTGAGATGTTACCTCTCCAGCGTCTAGGTCCTCTTCCAGACATTCTTTAAATTACCAAATATCAAAAGCTATCAGTCATATGAAAATAGACCGTTTGTCTTGGAATGAAAAGGAAGAGAAATTCAAAGATTTAAAGAAATAGACAAGCTAGAGAATCAGTCCGAATCCGAGGGATTAACACAAATGTCATGGTTTGAATTTCGTCCAAATTCAATGTAAAGGTGAGCATTCCTACAAGTAGAACTGATAGATAGTTTCCATATCAGTGGCTATGTTCTATGAAGACCGAGACTTTCTTGCTCAAGGTGTAGGAATGATGACTTATACTGACTACAATGTTACCACCCGACCATATTCACCGGACTTAGCATGCACAACAAATAACAATTACGTGTGCACCCGTAATGGTAACTTACTTTGCATGATCACCACGGTTCCTCTTATCAGGCTAACATATCTTGTCAAGTACAGTGGTCATCAATGATAGAAGTACCAAATATGTATGTATTATATCGGGGTCGATCAATCAAAGTATACGAAAAGATCAGTAAAGTTTGGGAATCATTGACACGCCAAGGTAATTTGACCCATTTGCCTTAGAGACCTGTGTATTGACCATAGTTTATCACTCATCCCAGAAATTCCCAGGCATGCATAACTGGTCTCACAATGAGATTTATGCGATATGCTTGCCTTCGCCCGAGGGCCTTTTGCCAGGAAATCCAGAATACAGGTGTCTATGTGTCACACAAATCACGAAGAACATTTTGGCGATGTCAAATGCACACAAACTCTCCCGTGACTCACAACAACTCGGAGCCACCATCCTGGTAGCCATATGCTCACAGGGATATGTTAAAGCAAAAATTCTCAGGCAACCAACTTAGTAGGCATAGCTTAGTAATCTATGTGTGTGTAACTAATGCAAATCCATCTATAGTCTAAAATGCAATGCAGATAAGATGCAAAGTTCATTTTAGTTCGCTATAACTAATGCTCTGATACCGATCTGTCACACCCTCATTTTCCACGTACGGGGTTTTACCGTCAGGCGTGCGACACAACCAGGATCTCAGATAAGCATCAGTTACACCAAACGACTCGATAATTACAAATCATATAAGTTGTTTAATTTTAATGAAACAAACCAAATATATTTAAGTTGTGCGGAAGCGAAAACAGGAAAACATTTAACAACGGTTTTTTGGAACACGCAAACACGCGTCCAATCCATAACATGGAATTAAGTCTTGAAAATAGTTTGAGATGAATGCGGAATGACATGCGGTGGATGCTGTGCTCCTAAACGTGCCACATCAATGTCCTGAGAGAAAACATGCAAAATCTCAGTACAAGACTGGTGAGTTCACAGGTTTATCAGAAAACAGCAAGTATCAGTAACGAAATCCCCGGATTTTTTAATCCGATAAGTATCAGTAATGAAATCCCCGGATTATGTAATCCGATAAGTATCTGTAATGAAATCCCCGGATTATGTAATCCGATAAGTATCTGTAATGAAATTCCCGGATTATGTAATCCGATAAGTATCTGTAATGAACCCCGGATTATGTAATCCGGTAAGTATCTGTAATGAAAATCCCGGATTATGTAATCCGGTAAGTATCTGTATGAAAATCCCGGATTATGTAATCCGGTAAGTATCTGTAATGAAAATCTCGGATTATGTAATCCGGTAAGTATCTGTAATGAAAATCCCGGATTATGTAATCAAAGCATATAGTGGGTAGCTAATCCATAATGATCACTATGTGTATGAAGTCGCGACCGAGCTGACATGTAATCAAATAATAAAGTAGGCCCGATTGTGGATCACACACCACAACCTTTAACATGCTAACTGTTCACCCGTTTGCGAACGTTGTGCTAGCACGACCTAGCCCGGGTGGGGTATGTTAATCCTAGTAGATCTACTAACAATCACCTCGCTATTTGCATATTAACGGTCCGAAGGGCAAAGTATAACACCATAGTATCAAGTATATGCAGTATTACAAAATCCCAATGTAATGTAACGTTTATGAAAACAGCATGTTTCTCTCCCCCAAAAAGAGTATAAAGTAAAAGTGGGGCTGTAAACTCACCTTGAATTGATGTAATTAAAGCAACAAGAGCTTAGAAGAATAAGGCAATGCACGATCAAACACGAGCAATACCTATTATTAATTGTAATTACGTCTTTAAGATATGCGCAACGTGAATAGATATATTTGGTTGGATTCGAGTCGGTTTGGGTTTGACGCACACGATTAGATATACCTATATTCTTTGTAATCCTTTGGAATGAATATTATTTAACATTGATTATGATTACACATAATCCAATAATAATTTATTAAATAAAGTATAAAAAAATATAATCTATAATTGCGTTTGTAATTAATTATAAAATTATAAGATGTATAATTTCTTTGATTTTCACAATTACTCATGATTTAGAGTTCATTTTTATAAACATAGTTATTTATCATATTTATAAATATTATTTTATAAAAACTATTAAGGTTTTTAAATAAAATAAATTCAAAGAATTATTTATGTAACCTTTTAAATAAGAAGAGTTTATAAAAATTATTTTTATAATTTTTAGGAATTTTTATTTATTTTTCAGAGGCTTAAAATGTCAGACCCTCGCTTATAGGGGAAACACGAGGATGCGACGGACGGGATCGTCATAACACTTTGTATAATTACAGAGACATATTATATGCAAAATCCTCGTGTCATGACGTCGCCCGACACAATGGTGACTTGTGTCGTGGTTAGTCAATTCCACGACTATCATAGTCTTATTAATTCCAAATCCAAATTACACAGAGTTCACAAATGAAACAAATGATATACATGACTAATACAAAGCTTATTGAAATCCTGAGGGTCTCGGCTAAGGCATCAACTCTAGTTATCCTCTTTGATTATGTTCACCTGAAAAGATATGCTCAAAAATGTCAACACATAATGTTGGTGAGTTCCGCAGGTTTAAATTGAAAACATGTAATTTATGCTGTATAGAATTTGATATGGAATCATACTGTAAGCACAAACCACATAACATAACATGTGTTTAAGACAACCAAACTCGAATGACGTTATGCATATAAATTCGACGGAATATATTCACCCTTGGCCGGATTGCTGGCAGCTGTGTTGGTAACTCGCAAGCTAACCAATCATCGAAGGGTGGGGGTGTCAACCCAGTAGTACTACCAATACCTATCCGTTGGTTCCAAACCCAGAATTAATGGTTGTAAGAATCATAGAATAACACCATGTATGCATGCAAAACAGTATCACATTGATTCCAAGTATAGAATATAGAATGTACAGCATTAAAAACGGGCGAGCATACTTTTCCCCCAATTGATTTGAAAACATTGCAAACTTGTATAAGCATAAAAAGGGCCATGAAACTCACCTTCAATTGTTGTAATGCACAAAGACTTCACAGAATAGCAATGCACGATCAAACACGATCAATACCTATGTATAATTGTATTTAAGTCTTTAAGATGTATTCGATGCGAATAGGTATATTTGATTGGATTCAGGTTGACGTAAACTATTATGTATATATTTGAGTTTGATTTTTGTACCTAATGATATTAGGATTTAAATTGAATTGTGGGATTTTGGACAAGTAGGGAAATTGTTTGTATTTTTGATTTATTTGCAAGAAGTATATGTACGTATTCTTTGTATAATTCAATAATAATTTATTAGTTAAACTATAAAAATATAACCTATAATTATATTTACAAATGATCTATGAAATATATATTGTATAATTTCTATGGTTTCTATAATTATTTCACAGTTAAATACGATATAATATCTATCTTTATAAAAATAATTATTTACAATATTTATAAATAATATTTTATAAAGATTTTTAAGTTTTTAAAACAAAATAAATTTACAGAAATTATTTTGTAACATTGTAAATAAGAAAAGTTTATAAAATTTATTTTTAGGATTTTTAGAAATTTTTGTATAGTTTTTAGAAGCTCAAAAGGCTTTAAAAAAAATAATTGCAGTGGCCCGGGGTCGAACCCGGGACCTCACTGTTATATGGCATGTACTGAACCGCTGAACCAAGGCCTAAGCCACGATGAAACCCGGTTTGATTTCCTTTTAAACATGGTTTGTCCAGTTTCCCCATATCCACATAAACCCTAAATCGTTTCCCCAAATTGAACTCAAATTCGATATTATTAATGATCAAATTCATGAGGCTTTTGTTCCCCATGATCAAACGAGTAAAATGATACGTTTAATTACCTGTTTTGTGTCAATTTGATGATAAGAACAGTATAGAACAAGTCCCGGTATAGCTCGAAATCGAATGATGATCCAACGATGATGAAAACCAAATTAATTGCACAGATAGCTTCGAATGGGGCTAATGATTGAAAGCCCTCTGTTAATTGCAGTGTATATGGGTTGGATATTAGTGTTCGATTAGTTGCAGGTTCGAGAGCAGAGATGAATTAATTCGGTTTGATTTTGTGTGTTTTGTTGACATGGCCTGTAGCATTTGATGTGTAATGAGTTAAATTTCGATTCAACGGTATAATTTTGATTAAAGTGGCGTTGAGTGGATGAATTAGCCGTTGAACTTGGTCGGGAATAAAGTGGAAAAGAATTAGCCATTATTCGACCGTTGAGACGCGTTTTGGTGGTGTTTAGGGTTCAAATCATGCCCACTAACGATTCGTTGTATTTTGAGCTATAAAAATCAAGTTTTTATACGGTTTTGGGATTCGCCGGCGTGTTGCCGGAATTTGGCTGGAATTCTGGCCGGAACATCGAAAAGGGGCGGGGGTGGAATTTGAAATTCGGAAGTTGTCATTTTTAGTCCCTGCGGTTTCATTATTTGTTATTTCAAGTTATGAATTTGTTTTATAGTTTCAAAAATATCAAAACACCCCCCTGGACTTGTTATTATTATTATTATTATTATTATTATTATTATTATTATTATTATTGTTATTATTATTATTGTTATTGTTATTGTTATTGTTTTTATTATCATTATTGTTTTTATTTTTATTATTATTATCATTATTGTTATTATTATTATTATTAACACAAACGTGTGTACGGGAATTTCAACTAATCCGATATATATATATATATATATATAAAGATAATAAATACATAAAGATAGTCAACACATATGGATGAGTACACAAAGATATTTTGGTTAAAAACAATAATGAGACTATGAGAAATACGTGAGTCTAGTTGATACATACGATGAGCTATCAGACTTAATGCCGATTCGACGGTGTATTGATGACAGATGCTACACACCATCACATTCACCACATGATCTTCAACAAGAAGAATCTTAGGTTTCCTTTCTGATTAGGGAATATCTTGTATGTTTCTAAAACTTTGTTCATTAAATCCATCTGTATCATCTGAACTGTCACACTAATGTGACAGTAGCCCACCATGTTCTTTGCTTGATTTTGTGAGGTGTCACAGTATCCCGCAGTTGAGGGAATTTCGTCCCGAAATTCAACTGGTGCTAGGTACAAGAGTGTCATTCTCGAACAGATGAGGATATTTGAGTCTCATCTGATCCTCCCGTTCCCATGTAAACTCTGGACCTTGTTTGGAATTCCATCTCACACGAACAATAGGTATTATACTGCGTCTCAACTTCTTGACCTTCCGGTCCATGATCTCAATAGGTTCCTCCACAAAATGGAGACTTTGATCAATCTTGTTGTCTTCAATAGGCACGTGAAGTGATTCGTCAGCTAAACACTTCTTGAGATTCGACACATGGAAAGTATCATGCACACTGCCAAGCTCTTGTGGCAACCTTAATCGATATGCCACCGGACCGATTCTCTCTGTGATCTCAAATGGTCCAATGTATCTCGGGGCTAAGTTCCCCTTCTTTCCAAACCGAACGATCCCTTTCCAAGGAGAGACCTTGAGTAATACTCGATCTCCAACGTTAAACTCTAACGGCTTCCGACGGTTGTCGGCATAGCTCTTTTGGCGATCCCTAGCCGCTTTAAGTCTGTCTTTGATTAAAAAGATCTTATCAGTTGTTTCTTGTATGATTTCAGGTCCTGTTAGCTGACTCTCGCTAATCTCGGCCCAACATACAGGTAATCTACATTTTCGGCCATACAGCGCTTCGAATGGCGCACATCCAATACTAGTATGGTAGCTGTTATTGTAGGAAAACTCAATCAATGGTAGATGAGTATCCCAACTGCCCCCAAAATCAATGACACATGCCCGTAGCATGTCCTCAAGCGTCTGTATTGTGCGTTCACTTTGGCCGTCTATCTGGGGGTGATAGGCTGTACTCATATCCAGTCGAGTGCCCATCGCTTTCTACAACGTCTGCCAAAAGCGTGAAGTAATCGACTGTCTCGATCGGATATGATTGACACCGGCACTCCATGCCGTGACACAACCTCTTTGATGTACAATCTAGCCAACTTATCCATTTTATAGTCTTCTCGGATAGGCAAGAAGTGAGCGGATTTAGTCAGTCGATCCACTACGACCCATATCGAGTCGTACTCGCTTGGTGTTCTCGGGAGTTTAGTAATGAAATCCATAGTGATGTTCTCCCATTTCCACTCGGGAATTTCGGGTTGTTGCAATAATCCCGATGGTTTTTGGTGTTCAGCTTTAACCTTGGAACACGTCAAGCATTTGCTCACATATAGAGCAATATCTTTCTTCATACCCGGCCACCAGTACAGATCCTTCAGATCGTGGTACATCTTGTCTGCACTGGGATGAACAGAATATCGAGTCTTGTGTGCTTCGTCCAAGACTAGTGTACGTACACCTCCCCATTTGGGAACCCATATGCGATCAAGGAAATAGTGTACGCCGTCATCCTTGCGATTCATTTGTTTATCCAACCCTCGGAATTCTTCTCCCGCAAGGTTTTCTTCTTTTAGAGCTTCCCTTTGCGCACTTTGAATTTGAGCTTTCAAGTTTGTTTGTATAGTTAATCCCAAAGCTCTAACACGTAGTGGTTTTACGCGTTCTTTACGTCTGAGGGCATCAGCCACCACATTTGCTTTCCCCGGATGATACCGGATTTCGCAATCGTAGTCACTAAGTAGTTCTACCCAACGTCGTTGTCGCATGTTGAGCTCTTTCTGAGTCAGGATGTGTTGAAGGCTCTTATGATCGGTATAGATGATGCATTTGGTTCCATACAGATAGTGCCTCCATATCTTAAGTGCAAAAACTACAGCGCCCAACTCTAAATCATGAGTTGTGTAGTTCTTCTCGTGCACTTTTAGTTGTCATGAGGCGTATGCAATCACCTTATATCTTTGCATTAACACACATCCCAATCCTTGATGCGAAGCATCGCAGTACACCACGAAGTCGTCATTTCCGTCCGGAAGGGACAGTATTGGAGCATTGCACAACTTTTCCTTTAGTGTTTGGAAAGCTTGTTCTTGTGCATGTCCCCAATCAAACTTCTTGTCCTTCTGGGTTAGCATGGTTATCGGTTGTGCGATTTTTGAAAAGTTCGCAATAAACCGTCGATAATATCCGGCCAATCCTAAGAATTGTCGGATTTCTGATGGTGTTTGGGGTGTATCCCATTTCTTCACCGCTTCAATCTTGCTGGGGTCTACATGGATTCCATCCTTGTTAACCACGTGGCCCAAAAACTTCACTTCTTGAAGCTAGAATTCACACTTCGAGAATTTGGCGAAAAGCTTCTCTTCCCGCAATAACTCCAAAATTGCTCGAAGGTGTTTCTCGTGGTCTTCTTTCGAACGAGAATAGATAAGTATATCGTCTATGAACACGATTACAAACTTATCCAAGTATGGCTTGCACACTCGATTCATTAGGTCCATGAACACTGCTGGTGCATTGGTCAGCCCGAACGGCATGACTAAGAACTCATAGTGCCTGTAACGAGTCCTGAATGTTGTTTTCGGTATGTCATCCTCAAAAAATCTCAGTTGACGATATCCGGATCGAAGATCAATCTTGGAGAAATACGAAGCTCCTTGTAATTGATCAAACAAATCATCAATTCTGGGAAGAGGGTATCGATTCTTCACAGTCAACTTGTTCAGCTCGCAATAATCGATACACATACAAAATGACCCGTCTTTCTTCTTGACAAATAGAACCGGTGCTCCCCATGGTGAATGACTTGGCCGAATGAATCCCTTCTCTAATAGCTCTTGTAGTTGGTTGGAGAGTTCCTGCATTTCAGATGGTGCTAATCGATATGGTGCTTTTGCTACCGGCGTAGCTCCAGGAGCCAACTCGATACGAAATTCTACCTGTCGTAGAGGAGGTAATCCCAACAAATCATCAGGAAATACTTCCGGATAATCTCGCACCACAGGAATATCTACCAACTTGATGCCTTCTTTCTTCTTTTCTACAACATGAGCCAGGAGTGCATAGCACTGCTTCCGTAGACATCGTCACATCTTCATGCAGGAAATAAGCTTCAGAGTTCTTCCTGGTCGCTCTCCTTGAATCTTAAGTACCTCCCCATTAGTCATGGGGATTCGTACTACTTTCTCCCGACAAACGATCTCGGCTCCATGCTTTGACAACCAATCCATTCCCACGATCACGTCGAAGCTCCCTAGCTCGAAAGGTATTAAGTCTATGTCGAAGGCATGGACTTCTAATATTATGGAGCATTGTCTAATGATCTTATCCGCTGGTATGAATCTACCGTTGGCCATTTCAATGGAAAAGCTAGTTTCTAGCCTACTTGGTTTCAAGTCAAGCATGTGTGCAAAATCAGAAGATATGAAGCTATTATCTGCTCCCGTATCAAACAATATGGATGCGAAGTGGTCATTGAGAAGATACGTACCCGTGACAACATTAGGATCTTGACGGGCATCATTAGCTCCAATGATGAAGGAACGTCCTCTTGTAGCATTTCCTTGATTTCCCTGGGCTGGATTACCAGCTATAGCCAGCAATTGCTGCTGGTTATTGCCTTGTTGACCCGGTGCTCTGTTCAGTCGGGGGCATTTGTTTCGGAAGTGATCAAGACCTCCGCATTCATAGCATGCCCTGGCCTTCCCCGCGGGGTTAACCGCATTGATGGGCGTTACCAGGTTTGGCGTAATCCTACAATATTTCGCCCAATGACCCAAGCGCCAACAGTTTGTGCATTCCCGACACGGCGTTGCTGTGGAATGGTGCCAATTACACTTGTTGCACTTGGGGTGTGGTCCCGTGTAATCCTTCGTCCCTTGAGTCATGGCCACAAAGTTTCTAGTCATTTTGGCCCTCTTATCAAACTTTCCAGTACCAGACCGACTTGTTTCCCCAGTCTCTTTCCTTTTCTCCGCTCCCCAACCCAGTACTCCTGTTCTTATCATCTCGTCAGTGAAAGAGCCCGCTTTCAGAATAGCGCTCTGGATTGTAGGAGGAGCAGCTGCAGTTACCATCGCCCGGATTTGAGGCGCGAGTCCCCAAATGTATCTTTCTATCCTCTTGGATTCCAGAGTGACTAGGTGTGGAACTAGTCTAGCCAGCTCGTGGAATCGGTCAGTATAAGCTGCATGCCCTGCCCCCACTATAGCATGATTCCAGAACTCATGCTCAAGCTTCTGCATCTCGTTGAGGGGGCAGTATTCCTCGGTAATCAAGGCTTTGAATTCATCCCAGGTCATCTGTATCGTAGATTCCCTTCCCCTAGCTTGAACCTGGGTGTTCCACCAGGTTAGTGCTCTGCCGTGCAGTGAGCACGTAACATACTTGATCCGCTGGCTGTCGAGGCATTCACTGATGTCGATCACAGCCTCCATTTTCTCAAGCCATCTAGTCAGGGCTATCACCCCACCTTTCCCATCGAATTCGTGGGTTTGCAAGCCACAAACTCTTTATATGTGCATCCCCGTTTGGTATGGTTGACTCCAGTCTCGTTTCCATTTGTGCCACCAATGCCAATGTCATCCACTACCCCTTGGGTATGTTGGCCATTGGTGTTATGATCCCCGTGGAGAGGATGATTCAGCAGGGCGTCGCTTACTTGCGTTACAATAGTAGGAACTAATGCAGCTAGCTGCTGAGTAACCATAGCAGCTATATCAGGGGTGCTAGTTTCTTGATTATTGCCAGCTAGAGCACCACCAGCTCTTGATGGTCTACCCCTTCTCCTATTTTGTGGGGCTTCATCTTCTTGGTTGGTTTTGCGTGTGACTCTTTTAGGTGCCATCTTCTAACTACAGAAAGATGGAAAGTTTAGTCACCGTATGATTTCACTCAATAATTCATAATAACCTATGCTTCGGTCTATCAAGATCATTATGTAGCCCAGGTTAAGCATATTCTCAGTATACCGGTGATGCTTATATATAGGGTTCCCCGCAGCGTTCCCACCACATCCACGATATACCTTGAATAATACTTTAACTGGTTACAAACATCCCAATTTTCCTTAGCACCATCCCAAAGAATAACGTAATATAAGTTTAGTGAGAGCTACCGCAACTTATGTATAGGCGGTCTTACTAGTTATAAATGGCTACAGTCAAACCTATACATCGGTTCCACACGGGAATTGATGGCTGTAAAGAAAACATTCCCAAAGTGTAAATAGTTTAATGTGACGTAGCAAGATCCACAAAGTGCATATGTATAGTTTACAACCAAACCAATCCATGCCTCAGTCAATCGGGATCATCACGTAGCCCAGTTTAAACACACTCGTGGTATACCAAGGATGCTTATATATAGGGTTCCCTGCAGCGTTCCCACCACATCCGTGGTATACCTAGAACGATGCCTAAACCAGTTACGTGACATCCGTTTATCCTTAGCATAATCTTAAAGAATAACGTATTGTATGTGTAGAGAGTATCATTACTCCTCTACATTCATGTAATCCACTTTCATTCTAAGCATTAATCAGTTGTTACTGAAATGCTAAGTGGAAAAATGTCCAATAAAGATTAAGATCAATTGTCATGATTGGGAATACCATGAAGGCTCTAAGTAGGACAGGACTTGAGTAAATGTTGATAATGTTTGTTTGCCTTCAACAAGGACTTATAATGTTTGATTGCCTTCAACAAGGACTTACTAGAATTATGACCCTAGCACCCTAGGGTATAGAATAGAGACGTGTAATACTCATGATCGTTACCTCATGGTAAGATTAGCCAGACTTCTCATGCATGGCGAATTACAATTACGTGTGCACCCGTAATGGTAATCTACCTTGCATGATCACCCTTAACTTCACTTACCCCAAGTTAACATCATAGTATTATTTAAATTCAACAAGCACAAATAATATGATGTCCTCGTGTCCATGAGCCAGTATTCCAATAATAGCATGAAATTGCAAATAAGCATGTAAGCACATTATGTCTAATGATAACCGCATATCCGTCATACTTTCAGGATTTCAGTCATAACCATGATAGGGTCGGATTCAATATCCGAAATCAATGCTACGCGTGATCACCGAAGTTCCCTAATAATATGATGTTGTCATACAAGTGTAAAGTTCTAGTATCAAAGTATCCCATGTAGAAAACTAAGAGTATTAATGTCTTTCTCAGGATGTTCAGACAATACGTGTATATGTATAAAGTCAAGTATGTAGGAACATACTTGTATACTATTAGGTATATAGGAATATACCTGTATATTAAGTTCATAGTCTTAATATACTTGACCCATTTTCCTTGTAGATTTGTGTATTGACCATAGTTTATCACTCATCCCAGAAATCCCCAGGTAGCGTAACGGGTCTCACAATGAGATTTATACGAATACGCTTGCCTTGGCCCGTAGGCCTTTTGGCAGGAAATCCAGGATACAGGTGTCTATGTGTCACACAAATCATGAAAGACATTTAGGTAAAATCAAATGCACACAATCCCTAGCATGCATTCTATATGAAGGTTCTTAGGTTATAGTCTAGGTCGAATTCTCCACCTAATTCTCTATAACCAAGGCTCTGATACCAATCTGTCACACCCTCGCTTATAGCGGAAACACGAGGATGCGACAGACGGGATCGTCATAACACTTTGTATAATTACAGAGACATATTATATGCAAAATCCTCGTGTCATGACGTTGCCCGACACAATGGTGACTTGTGTCGTGGTTAGTCAGTTCCATGACTATCATAGTCTTATTAATTCCAAATCCAAATTACACAGAGTTCACAAATGAAAAAAATGATAGACATGACTAATGCAAAGCTTATTGAAATCCTGAGGGTCTCGGCTAAGGCATCAACTCTAGTTATCCTCTTTGATTATGTTCACCTGAAAAGATATGCTCAAAGATGTCAACACATAATATTGGTGAGTTTCGCAGGTTTAAATTGAAAACATGTAATTGATGCTGTATAGAATTTGATATGGAATCATACTATAAGCACAAACCACATAACATGTGTTTAAGACAACCAAACCCTAATGACGTTATGCATATAAATTCGACGGAATATATTCACCCTTGGCCGGATTGCTGGCAGCTGTGTTGGGGTGTCAACCCAGTAGTACTACCAATACCTATCTGTTGGTTCCAAACCCGGAATTAATGGTTGTAAGAATCATAGAATAACACCATGTATGTATGCAAAACAGTATCACATTGATTCCAAGTATAGAATATAGAATGTACAGCATTAAAAACGGGCGAGCATACTTTTCCCCCAATTGATTTGAAAACATTGCAAACTTGTATAAGCATAAAAGGGGCCACGAAACTCACCTTGAATTGTTGTAATGCATAAAGACTTCACAGAATAGCAATGTACGATCAAACACGATCAATACCTATGTATAATTGTATTTAAGTCTTTAAGATGTATTCGATGCGAATAGGTATATTTGATTGGATTCAGGTTGACGTACACTATTATGTATATATTTGAGTTTGATTTTTGTACCTAATGATATTAGGATTTAAATTGAATTATGGGAATTTGGACAAGTAGTGAAATTGTTTGTATTTTTGATTTATTTGCAAGAAGTATATGTACGTATTCTTTGTATAATTCAATAATAATTTATTAGTTAAACTATAAAAATATAACCTATAATTATATTTACAAATGATCTATGAAATTATATATTGTATAATTTCTATGGTTTCTATAATTATTTCACAGTTAAATACGATATAATATATCTTTATAAAAATAATTATTTACAATATTCATAAATAATATTTTATAAAGATTTTTAAGGTTTTTAAAACAAAATAAATTTACAGAAATCATTTTGTAACATTGTAAATAAGAAAAGTTTATAAAATTTATTTAGGATTTTTAGAAATTTTTGTATAATTTTTAGAAGCTCAAAAGGCTTTAAAAAAAATAATTGCAGTGGCCCGGGGTCGAACCCGGGACCTCACTGTTATATGGCATGTACTGAACCGCTGAACCAAGGCCTAAGCCGCGATGAAACCCGGTTTGATTTCCTTTTAAACATGGTTTGTCCAGTGTCACACCCCCGCTGATAGCGGAAACACGGGGAATGTGAGCTAGACTGGATCGTCATAACACATGGTATGCAATAGAGTAGCAATAATAATATGTTGACAAGCATGTCATGACGACACCCGAACACAATTGGAGACTTGTGTCGTGTATAATCAATATTCATGACAGCATAGTCATAAGCATAAACATAAGAAGATCATATAAACATTGATAATAGCTTGTAATGTAATATTCCCACAACTCGGGAACAAGTATACAAAAGGCCATGTTCAAGCTTTACAAAAGTAATAAACACATATGCATCCTAGGGTCTCCTCTAAAAGGCAGCACTCCTAGATCTTCAATTACCTTGATCACCTGAAAAGAAATGCTCAAAACGGTCAACATAATTGTTGGTGAGCTTCGCAGGTTTTAAGTTATAAATGTTGATAAGATGAAAACAGTGAGTAAGTTTAATAAAAGTTACCGCGACTACACTTTTGTATAGGCGGTTTTACTAGTTACAAATAGCTACAGCCAAGCCTATTCATCGGTTCCACCCGGGAATTGATGGGTGTAAGGATAGCGTTTCCAAATCGTAAATAGTTTATAAATGACGTAGCAAGATCCACACAGCGCATACGTATAGTTTATAACCAAACCAATCCTTAGGTCCCATTATCGGGATTAATAGTTATATAAAAAGGTTTTCCATAGCATAATAAGTTTAAGGTGGCGTAGCAAGATCCACACAGCGCATACGTTTAGGTTACAACCAAACCAATCCTTAGGTCCCAATTACCGAGATTAATGGTTGTAGTGGATGATCGGCTTAGAAGAACCACACAGAAGAACCACACAGAAGAACCACACAGCCGAGAGCATCCAAGGTCAATGGCATCCACATATAGCATCAATCAACACATAACATCAAGTAGTAATGCATAGTGATGTGTTACCGCTATGTAATATACATAGGGGTAATATAGCACATAGTTCAAGTTCATATAGCAGCAATCACAGGATAAGCAAGTTAAGATACTCATACAAGTAGTAGCCAACTTCCACTAGGGAAGGTGCCTGAAAACAAGTTAAGTAGGTGAGCATTCTTTTCCCCCAAGTTAAATATATTTGAAAAGGTTTTATAAGAGTAAAAAGGGGCCACGAAACTCACAGAACGGATGATAGGCACGTATGATGAAAGATTCCAATGGTAGGATGCTATGAACAGTCAAACACCTATTGACAGTTACTGACAAGCATTAATAACGAGCATAATGCATAAGATGATATTAATAGGCTCGGGCAGTTTCGGCTCGGTCGTGGGTGGTACACACACAAGCAGACATACACTTCTCAGACTAGGTTATTTAGAGAGTATGTGCCTGTTGATAGCGTTGACTTTAATCTTTGTGGTCAAGCTATGACACTTTATTAATGTTACCTTATCGTCATAAGATCTCCGAAGAGGGGATCCACACACACACACACACACTATTAGTTACACAACAGGACCGGACGCACGAATCAATCCTTCCTTTGTACGAATGGACCTTCAGTCGTACAAATCAGCTTCATTCGTACGATTGAACCTTCATTCGTGCGACTAAGCATTCAGTCGTACCATGCAAGACCCAGTCATACGACCCAACCTCCATACACCCGATTGGACCTCCATTCACACGAATCAGCTTCATTCGTGCGATTGAACATTCATTCGTGTGGTTGGACTTTCAGTCGTACGACTCACGCACAATCGCACACAATCTCATTCGCACTGACTCATTCGCATGACTCATTCTTTCGCACAGGCTCATTCGCACACACATTCATTTGCACAGACTCATTCGCATGACTCAGTCGTGCGATTTGCCCAATCGCACGTCTCAGTCGCGTGGCACACTCGTACGCCCAACCCAGTCGCACGACTCACCCCAGTCGCGCGTTTCAGTCGGCCGAATGGCCCAGTCGCCCTGCACAGCTGGTCGCGACTGCACAGACCATCGAGCAGCGTCCAGCTGCTCCGAGCATGGGTTTCACGCACCAAAAACTTCCAGAACAGTTATCCTAACATGTCTAAACAAGAAGCACACTAAAAAACACAACATGCAAGCCCACACGACCTCTTGTGCTCGGATGAACCCGAGCACCCGAAACCCTAGAAAACGCAGCAGCTAAATCGAGCTAAATACAGGTCAAACGAGGTTATCTACCTGCTAGGAGTGAGTATTCACGATGATAACCAAGATTTGACGGTGAAAACGCGACAAACGGACCCGATTTCGGTGCTAGTTCGAGAGAGAGTGAAGATGAAGAAGAAGGAGCGATGAAGATGAAGATGGTGTGAAGAATGGCTGGGAAATGGGTATTTATACCCAGCCTAGTTTCTCAAAATGTCAAGTTTAGTCCCCGCACTTTGGCCCCGGGCTCCCAACTTTTGTTTCGGTTTAAAAACGTTATTTTATTAGTCTTGTTTTCATTAATGATAAAACGTCGTTAATGTTATTTACAAGTTAAAAATGATTTTGTTCGTGACAATTATTTTAATATAAAATGACACGTTTACTGTTAACGAGAAAATCTCAGAAAAAACGTCTTAGGGTAACGACAAGGCAAGCAACGATAACACGCATAGAAGGATAACTAAGCAAAGCAAATATGGTATCCACGTAGTTGGTTTATCAAAATGAGGAATGACTGATAACAAAGGTTAAATCAAACACGCTAAATGACGGACCTTCGGTGACGGATGTCACAGTATCCCCCAGTTGAGGGAATTTCGTCCCGAAATTCAACTGGTGCTAGGTCTAAGGGTGTCATCCTCGAATAGATGTGGATATTTGAGTCTCATCTGATCTTCACGTTCCCATGTAAACTCTGGCCCTCGTTTGGAATTCCATCTTATACGAATGATAGGTATCTTGCTGCGCCTCAACTTTTTGACCTTTCGGTCCATGACCTCAATAGGTTCCTCCACAAAATGGAGGCTTTCATCAATCTTGATGTCCTCAATAGGTACATGAAGTGATTCGTCAGCTAAACACTTCTTGAGGTTCGATACATGGAAAGTATCATGTACACTGTTAAGTTCTTGTGGCAACCTTAATCGGTACGCCATCGGACCGATTGTTTCTGTGATCTCGAATGGTCCAACATATCTTGGGGCCAACTTTCCTTTCTTTCCAAACCGTACAACCCCTTTCCACGGAGAGACCTTAAGCAACACTCGATCCCCAACGTTAAACTCTAGTGGCTTCCGGCGGTTGTCGGCATAGCTCTTTTGGCGGTCTCTAGCAGCTTTGAGTCTGTCTTTGATTCGGAAGATCTTATCGGTGGTTTCTTGAATGATTTCGGGACCTGTTACCTGGCTTTCACCAACCTCAGCCCAACATACAGGCGATCTACATTTCCGTCCATACAATGCTTCAAATGGAGCGCATCCAATGCTCGTATGGTAACTGTTGTTGTAAGAGAACTCAATCAATGGTAAATGAGTGTCCCAGCTACCACCAAAATCGATTACGCAAGCTCTAAGCATGCCTTCCAATGTTTGTATTGTTCGTTCACATTGGCCATCTGTTTGCGGGTGATAGGCAGTACTCATGTCTAATCGAGTGCCCATCGCTTTTTGTAACGTCTGCCAAAATCGTGATGTGAATCGACTGTCTCGGTCGTATATGATTGACACTGGCACCAGTGCCGTGTCACGACCTCTTTGATGTACAACCTTGCCAGCTTATCCATCTTGTAGTCTTCTCGGATAGGCAAGAAGTGAGCGGATTTCGTCATTCGATCCAGCACGACCCATATCGTGTCGTGTCCGCTTGGTGTTCTCGGGAGTTTGGTGATGAAATCCATAGTGATGTTCTCCCATTTCAACTCGGGAATTTTAGGTTGTTGTAATAATCCCGATGGTTTTCGGTGTTCAGCCTTGACCTTTGAACAAGTCAAGCATTTGCTCACATATATGGCAATATCTTTCTTCATGCCTGGCCACCAGTACAACTCCTTCAGATCGTGGTACATCTTGTCTGCACCAGGATGAACAGAGTATCGAGTCTTGTGTGCTTCATCCAAGACTAGTGTACGTACACCTCCCCATCTGGGGACCCATATACGATCCACGAAGTAATGTACGCCGTCATCCTTGCGGCTCATTTGTTTATCCAACCCTCGGAATTCCTCTCCCGCAAGGTTTTCTTCTTTCAAAGCCTCGCTTTGCGTAATTTGAACCTGAGCTTTTAGATTGGTTTGAATAGTCAAACCTAGCGCTCGAGCACGTAATGGTTTCACGCGTTCTTTGCGGCTTAAAGCATCAGCCACCACATTAGCTTTCCTTGGATGATACCGGATTTCACAATCGTAGTCGCTATGTAGTTCTACCCAGCATCGCTGTCGCATGTTAAGTTCTTTCTGATTCATGATGTGTTGAAGGCTCTTATGGTCTGTGTAGATGATGCATTTGGTTCCATATAGATAATGCCTCCATATCTTGAGTGCAAACACTACGGCACCCAACTCCAAATCGTGAGTTGTGTAGTTCTTTTCATGCACCTTGAGTTGTCACGAAGCGTAAGCAATTACCTTATCTTTCTGCATTAGTACATAGCCCAAACCTTGATGTGAAGCGTCACAGTACACCACAAAATCCTCGGTTCCATCTGGGAGGGTCAATATCAATGCGTTGCACAACTTCTCCTTCAATGTTTGGAACGCCTGTTCTTGTGCTTTCCCCCAATCGAACTTCTTGTCTTTCTGAGTCAACAAAGTTAACGGTTGTGCGATCTTCGAAAATTCACAATGAAGCGACGATAGTATCCGGCCAATCCTAAGAACTGCCGTATTTCTGAGGGTGTTTGGGGAGTATCCCACTTCTTCACAGCTTCAATCTTACCCGGGTCCACATGAATTCCGTTTTCGTTAACTACATGACCCAAGAACTTCACTTCTCGAAGCCAGAATTCACACTTCGAGAACTTGGCAAAAAGTTTCTCTTCCTTCAACAGTTCTAGAATTGCTTGGAGGTGTTTTTCGTGATCCTCCTTCGAACGGGAGTAGATGACTATGTCGTCTATGAATACAATCACGAACTTATCAAGATAAGGCTTGCACACCCGATTCATCAGATCCATAAAGACAGCTGGTGCATTGGTCAACCTAAACGGCATGACCAAGAACTCATAGTGCCCGTAACGAGTTCTGAATGCTGTTTTTGGAATATCGTCCTCGAATACTCTTAATTGATGATAACCAAATCGAAGGTCGATCTTAGAGAAATACGAGGCTCCTTGCAACTGATCGAACAGGTCATCGATTCTAGGAAGAGGATACCGATTCCTCACGGTCAATTTGTTCAATCCCCTGTAGTCGATACACATACGGAACGACCCATCCTTCTTCTTGACAAATAACACCGGTGCTCCCCACGGTGAATGACTCGGTCGAATGAAACCCTTCTCCAATAGTTCCTGTAGTTGGCTTGACAACTCTTGCATCTCTGAGGGTGCTAACCGATACGGTGTCTTAGCTATCGGTGTAGCTCCAGGAACTAGCTCTATACGGAATTCCACCTGTCGTGGAGGAGGCAATCCAGACAAATCATCAGGGAACACTTCCGGGTAATCCCGTACAATCAGAATGTCTGCCAATTTTATCTCTTCTTCCTTCTTTTCTACCACGTGAACCAGAAAAGTGTAACACTGCTTACGTAGACCTTGGCGTGCTTTCATGTAGGAGATAAGCTTCAAGTTCTTTCCCGGTCACTCTCCTTGTATTCAGAGTACTTTCCCGTCTGACATGGGAATCCGCACTACTTTATCTCGGTAAACAATCTCGGCTCCATGCTTAGACAACCAATCCATCCCCACTATTACGTCGAAGCTCCCCAACTCGAAAGGTATCAAATCTATGTTGAAGACCTGGTCTTCCAACATTAGGGTGCAGTTCTTAATAATTTCCTCTGCCTGTTCAACCCTACCATTTGCCATTTCTACGGAGTAACTAGTTTCTAGTCTACTGGCACTCAAATCAAGCATTTGCACAAACTCAGATGATATAAAACTATTGTCTGCTCCAGTATCAAACAGTATAGATGCGAAATGGTTATTGAGTAAGTGCGTACCCGTGACAACGTTCGGATCTTGACGGGCATCATTAGCTCCAATGACGAAGGCACGACCCCGTGCAGCATTACCTTGGTTTCCTTGGCCTTGAGCACCTGCTATGGCCATTATCTGTTGTTGGTTGTTTCCTTGCTGAACCGGTGCCCTGTTCAGTCGGGGGCACATATTCCTGAAGTGATCGAGGGCTCCACACTCGTAGCAAGCCCTGGCATTCCCAGCGGGGTTAACCGCGTTGATGGGTGCCACCAGGTTTGGTGCTACTCTACAGTCTCTTGCTTGATGCCCCGGGCGTCTGCAGTTCAAACACACCCGGCACGGTGCTGCTGGAGGACGATGAAGATTACATCTGTCACATTTCGGGTGCGGACCAGCATATTCCCTCTTCCCTTGAGTCACGGCCACAAAGTTTCTGGTTATCTTGGCCCTCTTATCATACTTTCCAGTACCAGACCGGCTTGTTTCCCCAGCTTCCTTCCTTTTCTCTGCTCCCTTACCCAGTACCCCTGTTCTTATCATCTCATCAGTGAGAGCGCCAGCCTTCAGAATCGCGCTCTGAATTGTAGGAGGAGCAGATGCAGTTACCATCGCCCGGATTTGAGGCGCGAGTCCCCAATGTACCTTTCAATCCTCTTAGATTCCAAAGTGACAAGGTGTGGAACTAGTCTAGCCAGCTCGTGGAATCGGTCAGTATAAGCTGCGTGCCCTGCCCCAACCATAGCATGATTCTAGAACTCATGCTCAAGCTTCTGCATCTCGTTGAGAGGGCAGTATTCTTCGGTAATCAAGGCTTTGAATTCATCCCAGGTCATCTGCATCGCAGATTCCCTTCCCCTAGCTTGGACCTGGGTGTTCCACCAGGTTAGTGCTCTGCCATGCAGTGAGCACGTAACATACTTGATCCGCTGGCTGTCGAGGCATTCACTGATGTCGATCACAGCCTCCATTTTCTCAAGCCATCTAACCAGGGCTATCGCCCCACCTTTACCATCAAAATCCCGGGGCTTACAGGCCACGAACTCCTTGTAAGAATAGCCCCGTTTGGTGTTAGCAGCCCTAGCTTCATTACCTGTTATACCACCATTTCCGGTCTCCTGATTGCTTTCATTCCCAATCGGGTTCCCAGTATCCTCGTTCTCATTACCACCATCCCCGTGGGGGTGGTTTTGTTGTTGCAGCGCATCGCTCACCTGAGCTACGATAGTTGGAATCAGGGCAGTCAATTGTTGAGCAATTAAGGCTGCCATATCAGCATTTCCAGTCCCTTGGGTATTGCCAGAAGAGCCTTCATTTGCTATTGGGGGTCTACCCCTGCCTCTGCCTCTGCCCCTCGGGGCTTCACTTCCGCTACTATTGCTGCGGGTAGATCTTCGAGGCGGCATGTTCTATTCATACAAGAGGCAACGTATAAGCTTTAGTCACCTTAAGATACACAAGTACTATACTTATCAAATTCCAATGTTTCGTGTTCCAGTCGGTCAAGATCACCATGCAGTCCATTTTAAGCATATTCTCGGTATACCGGTGGTGTTTATATATAGGGTTCCCCGCAGCGTTCCCACCACACCCACGATGTACCGAGAATGATGCCTAATCCGGTTACATGACATCCAACCTTCCTTCACATCATATCCATAATAATCCATCGAGTCAACTGAGCCCAAACATGTAATCACGTATAGTCTGGCAGAGGTTGTCTATCTCGCGTCCTAGAAAGGACTCAGACATAGCCTCCTCGGGTCGGTCTCAGTATCTGAGGTCAAGCGTAATGTATGATCTGTGACGATCTTTTCGGGTCTAAATACCCGAATTTGGTTATGATAACTTGGCGCACAGAGGGAACGGAAGATCCAATAGGAAGAATCCCATAGGGGTCGAGCACAAGGGCTCAAACACACAGTAAAAGATCATATAACGGAAGGATAACCAAACACGTAAGGAGGAACACATACACGAGATATATAAATGCACACAAGCTTAAGCATGCAAATCTACATGAAGGTTCCTAGGTTATAGTCTAGGTCAAGTGTAATTGCCTAATTCTCTATAACCAATGGCTCTGATACCAGTCTGTCACACCCCCGCTGATAGCGGAAACACGGGGAATGTGAGCTAGACGGGATCATCATAACACATGGTATGCAATAGAGTAGCAATAATCATATGTTGACAAGCGTGTCATGACGACACCCGAACACAATTGGAGACTTGTGTCGTGTATAATCAATGTTCATGACAGCATAGTCATAAGCATAAACATAAAAAGATCACATAAACATTGATAATAGCTTGTAATGTAATATTCCCACAACTCGGGAACAAGTATACAAAAGGCCATGTTCAAGATTTACAAAAGTAATAAACACATATGCATCCTAGGGTCTCCTCTAAAAGGCAGCACTCCTAGATCTTCAATTACCTTGATCACCTGAAAAGAAATGCTCAAAACGGTCAACATAATTGTTGGTGAGCTTCGTAGGTTTTAAGTAATAAATGATGATAAGATGAAAACAGTGAGTAAGTTTAATAAAAGTTACCGTGACTACACTTATGTATAGGCGGTTTTACTAGTTACAAATAGCTACAGCCAAGCCTATTCATCGGTTCCACCCGGGAATTGATGGCTGTAAGGATAGCGTTTCCAAAGCGTAAATAGTTTATAAGTGACGTAGCAAGATCCACACAGCGCATACGTATAGTTTATAACCAAACCAATCCTTAGGTCCCATTATCGGATTAATGGTTATATATAAAAAGGTTTTCCATAGCATAATAAGTTTAAGGTGACGTAGCAAGATCCACACAGCGCATACGTTTAGGTTACAACCAAACCAATCCTTAGGTCCCAATTACCGGGATTAATGGTTGTAGTGGATGATCGGCTTAGAAGAACCACACAGAAGAACCACACAGAAGAACCACACAGCCGAGAGAATCCAAGGTCAATGGCATCCACATATAGCATCAATCAACACATAACAACAAGTAGTAATGCATAGTGATGTGTTACCGCTAAGTAATATACATAGGGGTAATATAGCACATAGTTCAAGTTCACATAGCAGCAATCACAGGATAAGCAAGTTAAGATACTCATAGAAGTAGTAGCCAACTTCCACTAGGGAAGGTGCCTGAAAACAAGTTAAGTAGGTGAGCATTCTTTTCCCCCAAGTTAAAGATATTTGAAAAGGTTTTATAAGAGTAAAAAGGGGCCACGAAACTCACAGAACGGATGATAGGCACATATGATGAAAGATTCCAACGGTAGGATGCTATGAACAGTCAAACACCAATTGACAGTTACTGACAAGCATTAATAACGAGCATAATGCATAAGATGATATCAATAGGCTCGGGCAGTTTCAGCTCGGTCGTGGGTGGTACACACACAAGCAGACATACACTTCTCAGACTAGGTTATTAAGAGAGTATGTGCCTGTTGATAGCGTTGACTTTAATCTTTGTGGTCAAGCTATGACACTTTATTAATGTTACCTTATCGTCGTAAGATCTCCGAAGAGGGGATCCACACACACACACACACACACACTATTAGTTATACAACAGGACCGAACGCACGACTCAATCCTTCCTTCGTACGAATGGACCTTCAGTCGTACGAAACAGCTTCATTCGTAAGATTGAACCTTCATTCGTGCGACTAAGCATTCAGTCGTACCATGTAAGACCCAGTCATACAACCCAACCTCCATACACCCGATTGGACCTCCATTCGCACGAATCAGCTTCATTCGTGCGATTGAACATTCATTCGTGCGGTTGGACTTTCAGTCGTATGACTCACGCACAATCGCACACAATCTCATTCGCACTGACTCATTCGCATGACTCATTCATTCGCACAGGCTCATTCGCACACACATTCATTCGCATAGACTCATTTGCATGACTCAGTCGTGCGATTTGCCCAATCGCACGTCTCAGTCGCGTGGCACACTCATACGCCCAACCCAGTCGCACGACTTACCCCAGTCGCGCGTTTCAGTCGGCCGAATGGCCCAGTCGCCCTGCACAGCAGGTCGCGACTGCACAGACCATTGAGCAGCGTCCAGCTGCTCCGAGCATGGGTTTCACGCACCAAAAACTTCCAGAACACTTATCCTAACATGTCTAAACAAGAAGCACACTCAAAAACACAACATGCAAGCCCACACGACCTCTTGGGCTCGGATGAACCCCAGCACCCGAAACCCTAGAAAACGCAGCAGCTAAATCGAGCTAAATACGGGTCAAAAGAGGTTATCTACCTGCTAGGAGTGAGTATTCACGATGATAACCAAGATTTGACGGTGAAAACGCGACAAATGGACCCGATTTTGGTGCTAGTTTAAGAGAGAGTGAAGATGAAGAAGAAGGAGCGATGAAGATGAAGATGGTGTGAAGAATGGCTGGGAAATGGGTATTTATACCCAGCCTAGTTTCTCTAAATGTCAAGTTTAGTCCCCGTACTTTGCCCCCGGGTTTCCAACTTTTGTTTCAGTTTAAAAACGTTATTTTATTAGTCTTGTTTTCATTAATGATAAAACGTCATTAATGTTATTTACAAGTTAAAAATGATTTTGTTCGTGAAAATTATTTTAATATAAAATGACGCGTTTAGTGTTAACGGGGCAAATCTCAGAAAAAACGTCTTAGGGTAACGACAAGGCAAGCAACGATAACACGCATAGAAGGATAACTAAGCAAAGCAAATATGGTATCCACGTAGTTGGTTTATCATAATGAGGAATGACTGATAACAAAGGTTAAATCAAACATGCTAAATGACGGACCTTCGTGACGGATGTCACATCCAGTTTCCCCATATCACATAAACCCTAATTCGTTTTCCCCCAAATTGAACTCAAATTCGATATTATTAATGATCAAATTCATGGGGCTTTTGTTCCCCATGATCAAACGAGTAAAATCATACGTTTAATTACCTGTTTTGTGTCGATTTGATGATAAGAACAGTATAGAACAAGTCGCGGTATAGCTCGAAATCGAATGATGATCCAACGATGATGAAAACCAAATTAATTGCACAGATAGCTTCGAATGGGGCTAATGATTGAAAGCCCTCTGTTAATTGCAGTGTATACGGGTTGGATATTAGTGTTCGATTAGTTGCAGGTTCGAGAGCAGAGATGAATTAATTCGGTTTGATTTTGTGTGTTTTGTTGAAATGGCTAGTAATATTCAATGTGTAATGAGTTAAAGTTCGATTCAACGGTATAATTTTGATTAAAGTGGCGTTGAGTGGATGAATTAGCCATTGAACTTGGTCGGGAATAAAGTGGAAAAGAATTAGCCGTTATTCGACCGTTGAGACGTGTTTTGGTGGTGTTTAGGGTTCGAATCTTGCCCACTAAACGATTCGTTGTATTTTGAGCTATAAAAATCAAGTTTTTATACGGTTTTGGGATTCGTCGGCGTGTTGCCGGAATTTGGCTGGAATTCTGGCCGGAACATCGAAAAGGGGCGGGGTGGAATTTGAAATTTGGAAGTTTTCATTTTTAGTCCCTGCGGTTTCATTATTTGTTATTTCATGTTATGAATTTGTTTTTATAGTTTCAAAAATATCAAAACACCCCCCTGGACTTGTTATTATTATTATTATTATTATTATTATTATTATTATTATTGTTATTGTTATTGTTTTTATTATCATTATTGTTTTTATTTTTATTATTATTATCATTATTGTTATTATTATTATTATTAACACAAACGTGTGTACGGGAATTTCAACTAATCCGATATATATATATATATATATATATATATATATATATATATAAAGATAATAAATACATAAAGATAGTCAACACATATGGATGAGTACACAAAGATATTTCGGTTAAAAACAATAATGAGACTATGAGAAATACATGAGTCTAGTTGATACATACGATGAGCTATCAGACTTAATGCCGATTTGACGGTGTATTGATGACAGATGCTACACACCATCACATTCACCACATGATCTTCAACAAGAAGAATCTTAGGTTTCCTTTCTGATTTGGGAATATCTTGTATGTTTCTAAAACTTTGTTCATTAAATCCATCTGTATCATCTGAACTGTCACACTAATGTGACAGTAGCCCACCATGTTCTTTGCTTGATTTTGTGAGGTGTCACATAAAAAGCCTTAAAAAAATAAATGAGGAGGCCCAGGGTCGAACCCGGGACCTCAAGGATTGCTACTGCTAGGGGAACCAGTGAACCAAGGGCCGCAGCCGTGATAAGAATTGGTTTCCAATTCTTTTAAACACTGTAATAGATTATCCCGAATCCACCAAGAACCCTATTGTTAACCATGTGTTATGACGATCCCGTCTAGCTCGCATCCCTGTGTTTCCGCTATCAGCAGGGGTGTGACAGACTGGTATCAGAGCCATTGGTTATAGAGAATTAGGCAATACACTTGACCTAGACTATAACCTAGGAACCTTCATGTAGAATGCATGCTAGGACTGGCTTGCATTTAATATTACATGTATGTTCCTCTATACTTGTTACTTGACTCTATACGTGATTCTATACATATGTGCTTGCTATCTGAACATCCTGAGGAAGACATTATTACTCTTAGTCTTTCTCCGTGGGATACCATTATACTAGAATCTTATATCGTATGTGCACGGCATCGTATCATTAGGTTGAGATACCTAAACAGAAGGGAACCTCGGTGATCACGCGTAGCGTCGATCTCGGATACTAAATCCGATCCTGACATGCTTATGCCTGAAATCCTGAAAGTATGAAGGATAGGCAACTATCATTAGATATATTGTACGTATGTGCTTGGAATTTATATGCTATTACATAGTACTATTGGAATACTAACGGCTCACGGACATGAGGACATTACGTGAACCATACTTGATGAGTGTTGACAATACTATGGTGTGAACTTGGGGTAAGTGGTGTTAGGGTGACCATGCAAAGCAAATTTCCATTACGGGTGCACACGTAATTGTAATTTGTCGTGCATGAGAAGTCTGGCAAACCTTACCGTGAGGTAACAATCATGAGTATCACAAGTTCTCTATTCTATACCCTAGGGTGTGCTAGGATTATAATTCTAGTAAGACCTCGTTAAGGGTAACAAACATTACAAATACTTGCTATTACTTAAGTCCTGTCCTACTTAAAGCCTTCATGGTATTCCCAATCATGACACTGATTCTATCTTTCGCGAAACATTCCTCCACTTAGCATTTCAGTAACTAAGGAAATCATTGAATGCTTAGAACAAAAGTGGACTTCAAGAATGTAGAGGAGTGATGATACTCTCTACACATACATTATGTTATTCATTGGGATTATGCTAAGAGAAATTAAGATGTCATGTAACCGGCTTAAGCGTCATTCAAGGTATATCATGGATGCGGTGGGAACGCTGCGGGGGACCCTATATATAAGCATCACCGGTATACACACACCATGAACATAACCAAGGAACGGGGATGATAACACACACCATGAACATAACCAAGGAACGGGGGAAGACACTGGGATTGGTGGAACAACTGGTACTGACACTGGGGTTGATAATACCAGACGGGGATGTTCTTACAAAGAATTTGTGGCCTGCAAACCCCAATAGTTTGATGGGAAAGGTGGGGCGATAGCCCTGACTAGATGGCTTGAAAAGATGGAGGTAGTTATTGACATCAGTGAATGCCTCAACAGCCAAAGAATCAAGTATGTTACGTGCTCACTGCAGGGCCGAGCACTAACATGGTGGAACACCCAGGTTCAAGCTAGAGGAAGAGAGTCTGCGATGCAGATGACTTGGGATGAATTTAAAGCCCTGATTACTGAGGAGTACTATCCTCTTAAAGAGATGCAGAAACTTGAGCAGGAATTCTGGAACCATTCTATGGTTGGAGCTGGGCACGCAGCTTACACCGATCGTTTTCATGAGCTGGCAAGACTAGTTCCACATATGGTGACTCCGGAATCGAAAAGGATTGGGAGGTATATTTGGGGACTTGTGCCTCAAATCCGGGCAATGGTAACAGCGGCTGCTCCTCCTACATCCAGAGCGCGAACCTGAAGGCTGGCGCTCTAACAGATGAGATGATAAGGATAGGGGTATTAGGTAGGGGAGCAGAGAAGAGAAAGGAGGCTGGGGAAACGAGCCGGTCTAACACCGGAAGATTTGATAAGAAGGCTAAAACAACCCGAAAGTTTATGGCTGTGACTCAGGAAAGGAAAGGATATACTGGGCCGCACCCGAAATGTAACAGGTGCACTCTTCAACATTCCCCAGCAATGCCATGTCGGATGTGTGCGAATTGTAGGCGCCCAAGGCACTTAGCGAAGGATTGTAGAACTGCGCCGAATCTGGTTGTACCCATCAACATGGTTAACCCCGCCGGGAATGCCAGGGCTTGTTATGACTGTGGAGGTCTTGGTCACTACCGAAACACGTGCCCCAAACTGAATAGGGCACCAGGTCAACAAGGGAATAACCAGCGGCAAGTGATGGCCATAGCTGGTAACCCGGACCAAGGGAATCAAGGAAATGCTGCCAGAGGACGTGCGTTCGTCATCGGAGCAAATGACGCCCGTCAGGACCCGAATGTTGTTACGGGTACGTACTTGCTCAATCACCACTTCGCATCCATACTATTTGATACTGGGGCAGACAATAGTTTCATATCTTTTGATTTTGCACACATGCTTGCCTTGAACCCTAGTAGACTAGAAACTAGTTTCTCCGTAGAAATGGCCAATGGTAGAGTGACACAAGCAGATGAGATTATTAGACAGTGCTCCATGATATTGGAGAACCATGCCTTCGACATAGACTTAATACCTTTCGAGTTGGGGAGCTTCGATGTGATTGTAGGAATGGATTGGTTGTCGAAACACGGAGCTGAAATTGTTTGTCGGGAGAAAGTAGTACGAATCCCCATGCCAAACGGGGAGGTACTCAAGATTCAAGGAGAACGACCGGGAAGGACTCTGAAGCTTATTACTTGCATGAAGACACGACGATGTTTACGAAAGTAGTGTTACGCCTTTTTGGCCCATGTAATGGAAAAGAAAGAAGAAGGCAACAAGTTGGTGGATATTCCCGTAGTACGAGATTATTCGAAAGTATTCCCTAATGACTTATCGGGTTTACCTCCCCTACGACAGGTGGAATTTCGTATTGAGTTGGTTCCTGGAGCTACGCCGGTAGCCAAAGCACCATACCGGTTAGCGCCCTCCGAAATGCATGAGTTATCTAGCCAACTGCAAGAACTATTGGAGAAGGGTTTCATTCGGCCGAGTCATTCACCATGGGGAGAACCGGTCTTATTTGTCAAAAAGAAAGACGGGTCGTTCTGCATGTGTATCGATTATCGCGAGCTGAACAAGCTGACTATGAAGAATCGATATCCTCTTCCCAGAATTGATGAATTATTTGATCAGCTGCGAGGAGCTTCTTATTTCTCCAAGATTGATCTTCGTTCTGGATATCATCAATTAAGGGTTTTCGAGGATGACATACCGAAAACAACGTTTAGGACTCGTTATGGTCATTATGAGTTCTTAGTCATGCCGTTCGGACTGACTAACGCACCGGCTGTATTCATGGATCTGATGAATCGGGTGTGTAAACCATACTTGGATAAGTTCATGATCGTATTCATTGACGATATACTTATCTACTCTCGATCGAAAGAAGACCACGAGAAACATCTTAGGGCTATATTGAGTCTGTTACAGGAAGAGAAACTTTTCGCTAAACTTTCGAAGTGCGAGTTTTGGCTTCGAGAGGTGAAATTTTTGGGTCATGTGGTTAACGAAAATGGGATTCATGTAGATCCTGGCAAAATTGAAGCGGTGAAGAAATGGGATACACCCCAGACACCCCAGAGATATGGCAATTCTTAGGATTGGCCGGATACTATCATCGCTTCATTGCAAATTTTTCAATGATTGCTCAACCGTTAACTATGTTGACTCAGAAAGACAAGAAGTTTGATTGGGGATATGCCCAAGAACTATCATTCCAAACGTTAAAAGAGAAGTTATGCAACGCACCGATATTGTCACTTCCAGACGGAACTGAAGATTTTGTGGTGTACTGCGATGCTTCACATCAAGCATTGGGTTGTATGCTAATGCAGAAAGACAAGGTGATTGCCTATGCCTCACGACAACTTACGGTGCATGAGAAGAATTATACGACTCATGACCTGGAGTTGGGCGCGGTTGTATTTGCACTCAAGATATGGAGGCATTATCTGTATGGAACCAAATGCATCATCTACACAGATCACAAAAGCCTTCAACACATCCTGAATCAGAAAGAACTCAACATGCGGCAACGACGTTGGGTAGAGCTACTTAGTGACTACGATTGTGAAATCCGGTATCATCCGGGGAAAGCAAATGTGGTGGCTGACGCACTAAGTCGTAAAGAGCGCGCGAAACCACTACGTGCTCGAGCTTTGGGATTGACTATTCAAATGAACTTGAAAGCTCAGATCCAACTTGCACAAAGGGAAGCATTGAAAGAAGAAAACCTTACGGGAGAAGAATTCCAAGGGTTAGACAAATAGATGATTTGCAAGGATGATGACATACAGTACTTCATGGATCTTATATGGGTACCCAAATGGGGGGACGTTCATACCCTGATCATGGAGGAAGCACACAAGACACGATATTCTGTTCATCCTGGTGCAGACAAGATGTATCATGATCTTAAGGACTTATACTGGTGGCCAGGCATGAAGAGAGACATTGCTATGTATGTAAGCCGATGCTTGACGTGCTCGAAAGTTAAGGCTGAACATCAAAAACCATCGGGATTGTTGCAACAACCTGAAATTCCCGGAATGGAAATGGGAGAACATAACTATGGATTTCATTACCAAACTCCCTAGAACAAGTAGCGGGCACGACTCGATATGGGTCGTAGTGGATCGGATGACGAAGTCCGCTCATTTCTTACCGATCTGGGAGGATTACAAGATGGAAAGGTTGGCGAGGCTGTACATTAAAGAGGTCGTGACACGGCACGGTGTGCCGGTGTCAATCATATCCGACTGTGACAGTCGATTCACTTCACGATTTTTGCAAACACTACAAAAAGCGATGGGCACACGATTAGATATGAGTACCGCCTATCACCCACAAACAGATGGCCGAAGTGAACGAACTATACAAACATTGGAGGACATGCTCAGAGCTTGTGTAATCGATTTTGGTGGTAGTTGGGACACTCATTTACCATTGATTGAGTTTTCTTACAACAACAGGTACCATACAAGCATTGGCTGCGCTCCATTTGAAGCATTGTATGGGAGGAAATGTAGATCCCCAGTTTGTGGGGCTGAAGTTGGTGAGAGCCAGCTTACGGGCCCAGAGATCGTTCAAGAGACAACTGACAAGATTTTTCAAATCAAAGATAGACTTAAAGCTGCTAGAGATCACCAAAAGAGCTATGCCGACAATCGTTGGAAGCCTCTGGAATTCAATGTTGGAGATCACGTCTTACTTAAGGTCTCTCCCTGGAAAGGGGTTGTACGATTTGGAAAGAAAGGGAAGTTAGCCCCTCGATACGTAAGACCATTCGAGATTACGGAAAGAATCAGTCCAGTGGCTTACCGATTGAGGTTGCCACAAGAGCTCAGTGGTGTACATGATACTTTTCACGTGTCGAATCTCAAGAAGTGTTTGTTAACGAGTCCTTACACGTACCAATTGAGGAAATCCAGATCGACGAAAAGCTTCATTTTATTGAGGAACCTATCGAGATCATGGACCGAAAGGTCAAACACTTGAGACGCAGCAAGATACCGATCGTTCACGTGAAACTCCAAGTGAGGACCAGAATTCACGTGGGAACGAGAGGACCAGATGAAGCTCAAATACCCACATCTATTCGAGGATGACACTCTTGGACCTAGCACCAGTTGAATTTCGGGACGAAATTCTCTCAACTGGGGGATACTATGACATCCGTCACTTCAAGGTCTGTCATTTGACATGAAACTTCGTTAACTATATGTAGAGCATTCATTTTCCATCTTCATAGATTATTCGTGAGGACATCATGTTCGAATTAATTTTCATTTCGTTGGTGTTACCAATATTTGCGATCATATCATTCGAAACGATTACGGGTATCACCACCGACATCACTAATTATATTATGTTATATAATATAAACAACATTAAACACATCCTTATAATTGGTATAACGCGCGTGTTTACGTCGTTTTCAACCGAAACAAGTTTGGCGATTCGGGGACTCAGTGCAGGGACTAAACTCGACAAATTGCCAAACTAGGATGGGTATAAATACCCTCTTCCCAGCCATTTTCACCATTATCTTCATCATCATCGTTCTTTTCTTCTTCTCCATTTCTACACCAATCTAGCACCAAAATTCGTCACGTTTGTTGCGTGTTCGCCGTCAAATCTTGGTTATCATCGTGAATACTCACTCCTAGTAGGTAGATAACCTCGTTTGACCCGTTTCTTGCTCGATTTAACTTCTGCGTTTTCTAGGGTTTCGGGTGTTCGGGTTCCTCCGAGCACATGAGGTCGTTCGGGCTTGGGAGTTGCGTTTCTGAGTGTGCTTCTTGTTTAGACACGTTAGGCAAACGTTTCTGGAGGTTCTCGGTGTGTAAACTTCGTGCTCGGAGCAGCTGGACGCTACTCTGCACTTCAGCAGTCACGAACTTACTGCTCAGGCGACTGGGTCTTCCATGCGACTGAGCTGTGCAACTGAGTGAGTCGTGTTACTGAGTCCATGCGTCTGAGTCTATCATGCGACTGAGTGGTGCGACTGGGGTGAGTCGTGCGACTGAGTCCATTCGTATGTGTGTGTCGTGCGATTGAATGCATGCGATTGAGAGTGTGTGCGACTGAGTCCATACGGATGAATGTGTGCGACTGTGTGTATCGCACGACTGAGGATCCAGTAGTACGAATGAACGCTCAGTCATACGAATGAAGCTGATTCATACGACTGAGGGCTGAATCGTGTGAATGGAAGGTTGAGTAGTGCGATTGAGTGCTGTGTGGTACGATTGAGTGCCTAGTCCCACGAATGAAGGTTCAATCATGCGAATGAAGCTGATTCGCACGACTGAGAGTTAATTCGTGCGAATGGAGTGTCCAGTCGTGCGTCTAGTCTTGTCGTGCGAATGGAGTCATTGTGTGTGAAGTTTTCTTGTGTGTTGTGTGTGTTGCGTGCGAGTGTTACCCACGACCGAACTGAAACTGCCCGAACCTATTGAACATCATATTATGCTTTATGCTCATTATTAATGCTTGTCAGTAACTGTCAATAGGTGTTCACTGTTCATAACATTCTACTGTTGGGAATATTCCATCATGCTTATCAACTACTCAGTGAGTTTCGTGGCCCCTTTTTACGCTTATATAACTTTTAAACATTTTCAAACTTGGGGGAAAAGAATGCTCGCTTACTTAACACATTTTCAAGCACCTTCCCCAGTGGAAGTCTGCTGCAACTCTTATGGTTAACTCATCTTGCTTATCTTGTTTAATGTTAATACATCGATGCTAGGGGAAATCAGATGTCAAGTAACTAGTTTAGGTATCGTTCTAGGTATATCGTGGATGTGGTGGGAATGCTGCGGTGAACCCTATATATAAGCATCACTGGTATACTAAGAATGCGCTTTAACTGGGCTACGTGATGATCTGATTGACTAAGGCATGGATTGTTGGAATGTGATTCTATGCTAAGTTGCTACTATGTGCTTTTACTTGATTCTATGTGTTGTGTGATGTTACTTGTGAATGCTATTGACCTTGGATGCTCTCGGCGGTGTGGTTCTTCTTTGTGGGTCTACTTCATGGTTCTTCTTTGCCGAGCACCCATTACAACCATTAGTTTCGGTAATGGGACCTAAGGATCGGTTTGGTTGTAACCTATACGTATGCGCTTTGTGGATCTTGCTACGTCATATAAACTAAACGTATGCGCTTTGTGGGTCTTGCTACGTCATATAAACTAAATGTATGCGCTTTGTGGGTCTTGCTACGTCATATAAACTAAACGTATGCGCTTCGTGGATCATGCTACGTCATTTTAAACATGTTAAACAATGGAAAATCTTTCAATACAACCGTTAATTCCGGTAACGGGACCTAAGGATTGGTTTGGTTGTAAACTAAACGCATGCGCTTCGTGGATCTTGCTACGTCATTTTAAACTTTTTACGTTTTGGAAATACTTTTTATACAGCCATTAATTCCCGTGAGGAACCTATGAATAGGTTTGGCTGTAGCTTTTTATAACTGGTAAAACCGCGTACACATAAGTGTAGTCGCGGTAACTCATATTAAACATGCAAGTTGTTTCATCTTAATATCTTTTATTACTTAAAACCTGCGAAGCTCACCAACAATTATGTTGACCGTTTTGAGCATTTCTTTTCAGGTGATCAAGGTAATTAAAGTTCTAGGAGTGCTGCCTTTTAGTGGAGACCCTAGGAAACATTTTTGAGACTGAACAATTCTTTTGTACATTGTTGTAGTCTATCAAACAATTAACATTCTTTTGTATACTTGTTCCTGAGTTGTGGGAATTTACATTACAAGTTATCGGCAATGATTATGTGATCATTTTACATTGTGCTTATGACTATGCTGTCGTGAACATTGACTGAACACGACACAAGTCTCCATTTGTGTACGGGCGTCGTCATGGCACGCTTGTCATCATATCTATATTGCATCTCTATTGTTAACCATGTGTTATTACGATCCCGTCTATCTCGCATCCCCGTGTTTCCGCTATCAGCGGGGGTGTGACATAAGTGCACAAACTCTGAAGATATGAAACTATTGTCTGCTCCAGTGTCAAATAATATAGATGCGAAGTGATTATTGAGTAAGTGCGTACCCGTAACAACATTTGGGTCCTGACGAGCATCGTTAGCTCCGATGACAAATGCACGTCCCCAAGCAGCATTCCCTTGATTAGTCGGGCCTTGATTTCCAGCTATGGCCATCACTTGCTGTTGGTTATTCCCTTGTTGACCCGGTGCCCTATTCAGTTTGGGGAACATGTTTCGGTAGTGGTCAAGGCCTCCACACTCATAACAAGCCCTGGCATTTCCAGCCAGGTTAACCGAGTTGACGGGTGCCACCAGGTTCGGCGCCACCCTGCAGTCTCTCGCTTGATGCCCCGGGTGTCTACAGTTCAGACACACCCGGCACGGCATTGCTGGGGGATGATGATAGTTTCATGTATCACATTTGGGGTGCGGCCCAACATACTCTCTCTTGCCCTGAGTCACAGCCACAAAATTTCAGGTCGTCTTGGCCCTCTTATAAAACCTCCCAGCACTCGACCGGCTCGTTTCCCCAGCCTCCTTTCTCTTCTCTGCTCCCCTTCCCAGCACCCCGGTTCTTACCCTCTCTTCAGTTAGAGCGCCAGCCTTCAGAATTACGCTCTGGATCGTTAGAGGAGCAGCTGCTGTTACCATTGCCCGGATTTGAGGCGCAAGTCCCCAAATGTACCTCTCGATTCTCTTTGACTCTGGGGTCACAAGATGTGGAACTAGTCTCGCCAGCTCGTGGAATCGATCAGTATAATCTGCGTGCCCAGCCCCCACCATAGCATGATTCAAGAATTCATGCTCCAATTTTTGCATTTCGTTGAGGAGGCAGTACTCCTCAGTAATCAATGCCTTAAACTCATCCCATGACATCCGCATTGCGGACTCTCTTCCTCTAGCTTAAACCTGGGTGTTCCACCAGGTTAGTGCCTTGCCCTGTAGTGAACACGTGGCATACTTAATTCTTTGACTGTCGAGGCACTCACTGATGTCAATCACTGCCTCCATCTTTTCAAGCCACCTAGTTAGGGCTATCGCCCCACCTTTCCTATCAAATTCTCGAGGTTTGCAGGCCACGAATTCCTTGTAAGAACATCCCCGTCTTGTATTAACAACCCCAGTTTCATTACCAGCTATTCCACCAATCTCAGTACCTTCCCCTGTTCCTTGGTTATGCTCATTGTATCATTATCCCTGTGGAGATTATGATTCAGAAGAGTGTCGCTCACTTGAGTCACTATAGTAGGAATCAGTGCGGCTAGCTGCTGAGCGATCATAGCAGCTATGTCTGGGTTTTCAGTTCCCTGATTGATGCCGGCGGAACCACCACCTGTTCTTGGTGGCCTACCTCTACCTCTGCCCCATGGGGTCTCACCCTCGCAATTCGTACTGCGGTTGACTCTTCGAGGCGGCATTTTCTAATCATAAAAGAAGTAAACATGTAAGCTTTAGTTACCTTAAGATACATATTTAATTTTACTCATCAAGTTCCAACATTTCATGCTCCGGTCAATCAAGATCATCATGTAGCCCAGTTCAAGCACATCCTTAGTATACCGGTGATGTTTATATATAGGGTCCCGGTAGCGTTTCCACCACATCCACATTATACCGAGAATGATGCTTAAACCGGTTACATGACATCTGATTTTCTTTAACATAATCCTAATGAATAACATAATGTATGTGTACAGAGTATCATCACTCTCCTACATTTCTTTGAAGTCCACTTTCATTCTAAGCATTTAATCAGTTCCATAGTTACTGAAATGCTAAGTGAAGAGATGTTTCATGGAGAATAATATCATTATCATAACCATTTACAAGGTATTACTAGAATTATGATTCTAGTGTCCTAAGGTGTAGAATAGATATTTTGTACTAACTATGATCGTTATGTAACATCTCGTATTTTTGTTAAATAAAAGTTAACCTTGTTAAATTCTTATAAGGTCTATTCATGGCTTTTATGAAAAGTTAATTTTATAAACAATTAGGTTTAATACGTTGATGTTAATTCCAATAATTACAATAATCATAATAATAATAATAATAATAAAAATAAAAATAATAATAATAATAATAATTATAATAATAATAATAATAATAATAATAATAATAATAAAGGTTAACAATTTATAAAAGTTAAGCAATTAACAAGTTATAAAAAAAACTAGGAGTTTAAATAAGTTAAGGGGGTCTCTGTGTCAATCCAGAAACTTTAAATAGAAGTTATGACATAAAATGATAAAGAGACCAAACCACAGGGACCAAAGGTGTAAATTCTCAAAACCCAAACCCTTCCCCCCTACTTACCCCGTATTTCCGGCGGTAAGACCGAAGAAGGTCCGACGACCCTCCGGCCAACTTAAACCCTCGATTTCGCACAGTTTGTTAACCCAAAATCGATCCCAAACTCTCCTAGCACACATTTCGAACCTGTAACCATCAATTAAACGCGATTTAACATCAGTTACTAACCCCAATCGAATGGGTAACCGTAGCTTTTAATCATAGAGCCGTTCGAACATTAAAGCTCAATAATAATCAAATTAATTATACATTCGCGATCGTTTAGCAGTCCATAATTTATTCTTGATGGCAATTGCACCTGAGAAACACACCCACATTAGGTTCGATAATCATCATCGTTCGGACCTGCAAATTGGCCGAGGACCACCTTCGGGATATCTATGAACGCAATTGATCGAGGGCTTTGAATCAGAAACACTCGTTGAAGCTTTCTGTGAAAGGAATTTGATCCTCATCGTCTTTTGCACCTGAACCTTTTTCTTCTCTATCGCGACCTGTTCTTCATCGGGTTCACCATCAAATCGACTTCAAACCGGGTAATTGAACATGCATATATACTCGAAATTACATGGGGAATCAAAGCCCCATGTCTAATTCTGTAAACGTGTTCGAATTGGCGTTTGATTTGGATCCACCCGATTCTAGGGTTCTTGAATTTGGGGGAGTTCTTTGACTCTGTTTAAATAAAATTGAAACCCAAATCAACCACAGCTGTAAGCCTGGTTCACTGGTTCTTATCTCACATTCCAACGTGGAGGTCCCGGGTTCGAACCCGGGGACCCTCCACATTTTTTTAAAGGGTTTTATCAGTTTTTAAAAAATTATAAAAAAATTCTAAAAATTATAAAACTCAGTTTTATAAACTTTTCTTTATTTAGAAGTTAATAAGATATTTTTCTAAAAATTTATTTATTTTGATATCCTCTAACATTTTATTTTATTTTGTTTTATTAAAAGAAAGAATAAAACTAGTTAAATATCTTGTTAAATAGAATTTAAATATTGTTTATCTTATAAAAACATTTCATGTTCAAACATATAAATGAGATTCTTTTCTGGTTTTTAGTTTATTTTTACAAATGATAAAACATTGATCCAAATGTGTTATTTTTTAAAAGCTTAATTAATTTTTCTATGTCATTTAACTTTAAAGGGTGTCTGTTAAAAATAATTAAATAATTATTTATTTACAATGGACTTGATGTAATAATTTGAGGAATTATTATTTTTTAGTGGACATTATATTATTTTTAATTAAAGTTTAATTTTGGTGATTGTGAGAATTTTATTTCACAAGTGAATTACAAATGTTATTCTAGTTAATCTTAAATAAATTGTAAAGTGTTATTTATATTGAACCTTATCATTATTGTTACTTAAACCCATTGTTCTAAAATACTTAATCATATAAACCTATATAATTCATCCTAATAAAATCAAAATGTAAATAATTACATTATAAACTTACTACTTATTAAAAACCTTAAAACTATTAAAACCCTAATCCTTGTTGAACGTTAATCGTATTGTCAACCTAAATATTTATCTTGTAAATTATATATTTAGGTGCTTGTAATGGATACTTTGGATCATCCTTAATCTTTTATATCATCTTGTAATGTCTATATCAATGTGAGTATTTTCATATCCCTTTTTCTTATTTTCACACTTTAGGGTGAAACATGTTAACTTATATCATTGCACTTGTAAACTTATTTGAGACTTGTAAACTTTATGGCAATTCATCATGTAAAGTTGTGGTTAGTTGAACTTATGTGGTTACCATGTTATGGCGTTATATGTACAATCGTTAACTATTGCTAGCCCAGCGAAGTCATAGATCTATGGGCCAGACAAGCTTGCATGGTTGATCCAATTACACTTAGTTGATCGTATAATCTTGTAAACGTTTGAGACTTGTAAAACTTTGTCGAGGTTTGATTGTTGCATTGTTCATAACATCCCTAATCACTTTATTCACTAACTTATGACTTGAATTGCCATCTGTTATATATTCTATGTATTGAAAACTACGGAATGCTCACCAACAATTTTATGTTGACCTTTTATTTTTAACATGTTTCAGGAATAACCCAAGTATGCGTTCTACTCTTTGAAGCTTATTCACTTAGGATTGGACTTAGAGAAATAAACAATGATCTTATTACTTTCAACCTTCTATTCATGATGTATCTTTGTTTGAGCCTTTTTCTTGTATTGGTACAACTGAATCCTGATTAATAAACAAACAAACAAACAAACATACCCAGTGTATCCCGCTGAAGAGCAGGGTCTGGGAGGGGTATGTGGTGGCGAGTCTTTCCTCTATCCTGAGAGATAGAGAGACCGCTTCCGAAGAGACCCCCGACTCGTTTACAAAGGCGGAAAATTGTGAATCCTGATTAATATATTTGGAATTAATAATAGCGCTATGTGGCTGTGAACAATCGTAACCCTCACATCTCGACGTTTCCGCCGTCAAGGTTGGGGTGTGACAGTTACCTCATGATAAGATTCGCCAGGCTTCGCATGCACTGTAAATTGCAATTACGTGTGCACCCGTAATGGTAATTTGCCCTGCATGGTCACCCTTAGCTTCACCTACCCAAGCTAACATCATAGTATTGACACCATTCATCATGCACATGTCATGTAACGTTCTCATGTCCATGAACCAATAGTATTCCAAGCACATAAGCACAATTAGTCTAATGAAAGTTGCCTATCCCTACTTCCTTCGGGACCTCAGGCATAACTATTTCAGAGTCGGACTCAATATCCGGAATTTACATTTCGCGCGATCTATGGAGATCTCTTCAATTTTGGTATTCCAAACCTAATAGTATGATGCGGCGCGCATAAGAATGAAAGTTTCTGATAGAAGACATCCCATGAGGAAAGAGTAAGAGTAATAATACCTTCCTCAAGATGGTCAGATAATAAAACATAGAGTCAAAGAACAAGTACAGAGACATAGAATAAGTATAGAGGAACATACATGTAATATCAGATGCAAGCCAATCCTAGCATGCATTCTACATGAAGGTTCCTAGGTTATAGTCTAGGTCAAGTGATTTGCCTAATTCTCTATAACCAATGGCTCTGATACCAATCTATCACATCCCCGCTGAGAGCGGAAACACGGGAATGTAACGAGACGGGATCGTCATAACACATGGTAAGCATTAGAGAAGTAATATAAATAATGGTGACAAGCGTGTCATGACGATATCCGATACAAATGGAGACTTGTGTCGTGTTTAGTCAATATTCACGACAACATAGCCATAAATATAACATGAAAAATGATTTCATAACCAAATAAGATGACATTGTATGAATTCCCACAACCAGGGAACAAGTGTCAAAAATGTATGATGTTTGAAATCAGACTACAACGATGCTCCAGAATGTATGTTTGTCAAGTATGTATAGTCTCAAAAATGCATCCTAGGGTCTCCACTAAGGCAGCACACCTAGATTTTAAGTTATCATGATCACCTGAAAAGATATGCTCAAAAAGGTCAACAAAATTGTTGGTGAGCATCGCAGGTTTAAATAGTAAATCAGTAATTGATGCTGTATAGTGATTGTTTGTGGAATACCGTGCATACAGTTATAAGTAAGCAAAATCACATAACCATGAGTTTTACAACCAAACCTAATGACGTACATACTGCAACTTGTCGGAATATATTCACCCAAGGCCCGTTCCTAGCAAAATGATGGTACCAACTAGTAAACCATCTGACAAGGGTGGGGGTGTCAGCCCAGTAGTACTACTAATACCTATCCGTCGGTTCCAACACCGAAATTAAATGGTTTTAAGAAAGATCCACACAGCAACTCATGTATGTATCAGATAAGTACTCACAAAACAGTATCACGTTGATTCCAAGTATGTAAAGCATATGTAAGTTGTACAACATAGAAAACGGGTGAGCATACTTTTCCCCCATGTTTGTCAACGTTGAAATATTATATAAGCATAAAAAGGGGCCACGAAACTCGCTTGTTAAGTGGTAAGTATGTATGATGAAAACTTCTCAAACGTTGTATACAATGAACGGTCAAACACCTATTGACAGTTAAGTTAAGCATTAATGATGTGCCTAACGTTAATAGTAATGTTTAGTCGGGTCGGGTCGTATTGGTTCGGTTACGGGTAACACACACACATAAACACATGCAATAGATCTTATGTAGATCTAAGTACTAGAAACGTTGCCATTATCGATGCTATTTGTGTAGAAGTGTCATTGTTGTTAGAGAAATACTTAGTAAGCATTAGTGTTTCAATCGATTGTTGTTAATTGTAAAAAGGTTATGTTGATTTAATCTGTAATAACCTTAGTAAGTTTGATAATTTAAATTTTAAAGATTGTCATTAGCAATGGCAACCGTGTCGATGTCACCTTAACATCACACGACAAACACACCGCACACAAGAGGAAATCACACACATAAACTCTAATCGCACGACAGGACCAGATGCACGACTCAACACTCCATTCGCACGGATCAACCTTCAATCGTACGAATCTGCTTCATTCGTACGATTGAGCCCTCATTCGTGCGACTCAGCATTCAGTCGTTCCACATAACACTCAATCGCACGACTCAACATCCATACGTACGAATCAACTTTAATTCGCACGACTGAACCTTCATTCGTACAACTCAGCATTCAGTCGTGCGATACACGTACAATCACACACATTCATTCGCATAGACTCAGTCGCACGACCCACACAATCGCATAGACTCAATCGCACGACTCGCACAATCGCATAGACTCAATCGCATGAATCACTTAATCACATAGACTTAGTCACATGACTCACACTATCGCATAGACTCAGTCGCATGACTTCCTCAGTCACACGGCTCAGTCGCACGACAGACTCAGTCGCACGGCTCAGTTGCACGACAGACTCAGTCGAGAAAACAGCAGATTCGCGAATACAGAAAGTGCAGAGCAGCATCCGACTGCTCTGTGCACGAGTTTCACACCACAAGGACTTCCAAAAACATTTATCTAACATATCTAAACAAGATGCACATGCAGAAAGGCAACACACGCACCCACACAACCTCATGTGCTCGGGTTGAACCCGAGCTCCCGAAACCCTAAATCGCAGCAGTAAAACGAGCAAGAAAGGGACAACCAAGGTCGTCTACCTACTAGAAATGAGTAGTCTCAGCTATAGCCTAGGTTTAACCGGTGAAAACGCGACGAAACGGGGCGGTTTTGGTGCAAGGATGAGGAAGAAAATGGAAGAAGAAGAAGAAGAAGATGAAGAAGAAGGTAAATGTGGTGGCTAGGGCTGGTATATGGGTATTTATACCCAGCCCTAGTTTGGCAAAGTGTCACATTTAGTCCCTACACTTAGCCCCTGAGTTCCCAAATTTTGCTTCGGTTGAAAACGACACAAATAGGCTAGTTATATTAGTGATAGGGATGTATATAATGATATTTGTATCTTAAAAATGATGTTATTAATGACATTAATATTATACAACATAATATATTTAACGATGATGGTGGCGATATTTGTAAGCGTTTTAGGTGATAACGATGCAAACAATGATAACACAAGTGTAAAAGATAACCAAGCAAGTATGATATTCACACGAATAGTTTATGAAGGTGAGGAATGAACTTTCTAAGAAAAGTTAACGGAAACACGTTAATTGACGGATCTTTGGTGACAGATGTCACAATATATATGTATATATGTATGTATATATAGGTATATATATATGTATATATATATATATATATATATATATGTATGTACATATATATACATATATATATACATATATATACCTATATATATTGTAGAAATCGATGTATGGATCGAATATTGCAAACGTGTTGTTGTTGTTTATCAGATCTGTGATGTGGAATCTCACAGATCTGTTGATTTCAAGTGATGATCTGGATCTATATGCAAGATATGAATATTCAAGATATGAACATGCATGTGAAGATGAATGAATGATGAACAATATTCAAGAACACAAAATCAAAAATCTTTCATTCATTCATATGTTTGATACAAGAGGATTATAAGGGAGTTTGTAAGAAAACAATCTCATACACACTCAACCATGAATTCACTCAATCTTAGAGGAATTCAAAGGAGTTTGCAAGAACAATTTCTCACACACACTCAATCTTGAATTCTCTCCATCTTAGAGATTACACCTTAAGTGTGTGTTTTTTCTCTCTTAAAACTCTATTCACACTATTCTCATCTATCTATGGAGTATAAATGACTAAATGTAGTCATTTATGCTCTTACAAAAATAAGAAATATTATATTTAAGCACAAAATGATTACTCAAATATAGTTTTAAGTCTGATAAATTCTATATTGCTGATGTGTGACTGCCGGGTGCTGACGTCATTCGGGACGACCGCTGATGTTGAATTTTGACTTTGACCACGGTTGACCAAGTTTGACCAAGTTTGACTTTGGTCAATTTTCTTCGTTTTGATCATATCTTTTGCATATTTTCACCAAGTCGGTTTTGATAATCATCATGAGATTCGGCACTTAGGTTTTGGTAAGTATCATCTTCAAATATTCCAACCGTACTCCCCCTAAGATGATACTGCCAAAACCTCATGACTATTAAAACCTTGTATGTTGATTGATGTGCAGTCTTGTAGTGCAGTCTTCTCCCCCTTTTTGGTAGCATCTTCTTAGAAGCTTCATCAAAAGGCATTGAGAAAAGGACATTGTTTCGGCACATAAAGACTTTGGTTCGGCACTTGATGTATGTTTAATCAGCTTGATCTTCTAGTCTCATTTTGAAGACTTGAATATACACCCAGTTGCATACACTGTGGATTGCACAGGTAGCAATATCAGCAGATTTATCTCGACTTTAGAAGTGAAGGAGAAGCATCAGAAATTCTTCAGACTTAACCTATACTCTCCCTCAACAAAAGCTTTAGAGGGTGAGGAACTTTTGTGTATGAGACACCAAGAGGAGGATTCTTAGTTCTTAGCAACTGGCAGGAGATCTTTGAAGGAAGCAGGAGTGTTCTCTTGACTTCTTGAACTGAATAGAAACTCAGGAATGTTGTGCAATACATCACCTGAAAAAGTCTAAATCCTCTCGGTAGAGGTAGTGCATGGATGTTTCACTCCTGAATCAATAACACATGTAAATCTGCCAAAACTAAGAAAAAAATACTAAAAATGATAAATATTTTTTTGTATTTTAGATTTTTTTCAAAATTAAGATATTTACAAGCATGACTCCTTCAACTGCAATAAGGTCATACTAATCCAAAATCATCTACATCTAAGAATTTTAAAGTTTTGAATAGACATAGACAAAGAACAAAGTTGATTGTAAGTATGTTTGTCCACTTAAACTCATGCAAGGATCTATTTTCTACACTTTGTGATATTTATCATGTTTAGGTTTGATTAGATATGCTAATTGAGTACCCCACACTTAGAAATATGGAAGAGTAACCCCCCTCATAAAATGCAAGGTGACACTTTATCACAACTTTAACTAGGCTACTTAGAGTATAAATTCTCATGATTTGATCCACTTTAGGATTCTTTTATACTTCACTTTGGAAGTTGATCCACATTAGGATTCTTTTTAGCATTTGATCCACATTGGGATTCTTTTTAGCATCAACACTTTTAGTGCAAGGTCAACTAGGTCTGTGCTCAGCACAACAGAAGTTGTCCTCATGTTTACTCCAGGTCTGTATTTACATACAACAAAAGAGAAACAAACGCTTTTATCGATGAGAAGTTTATAAACCATTTTCATATGGTGTGTTTAGCTAATCACACAAGCAAACACTTGGAAAAGTCTTTGCTAACCAATACCCTAAGATGGTTTTGGTCCATAATGCATATTGATTTAGTTAATCACAAATATGCTTATCTTGAATTCAATTTGAGCCTACTAACATATCAAGCAGAGGCTTGTCAGTCTTTATTGATTTGAAAAATAGATGTAGAAAATAGTAGATGAGTGTACTATCATTTCTCATGTAAACGCCGGAAGATTCAATAAAAATATTTTTGGATTTTTCTTGATTTTCTAATTTTTTTTTTGGATTTTTGGTTTTTGAGAAAATAAAGAAATGGCATATGTGTTATCAATGCAATAGAGATCATTAACAGTTAGTCCATGTAGCAATTTACTCAGACTAAGCAGATGGAATGAAACATCGGTTGTTTCTTGGATTGCCATCATTGTTTCTGTTAAACATTTATATCCTGCATTGAATCATGGTTAATCTCTCCTCCATTTGGCTCAGTTGCATCATAAACATCATAAGCAGGAAGAACGTTCCTGTCATGGGAAGGGATCAGCCACTGCTAACTCTTCTAGGGTTGGCAGGCCTCCATAACTGTCCCTATCATACTTGCAAATCAGTTAGACGTTTCAACCCAGGCAATTACTATCTTGAGCTGTCCATTATCATTTTTATATGTGACTTGCTCGTATGTGTATGATTTTTCTTTATCTGATGATGTATCAGATTCACCTCCTGAAATTGTTTTCTTTCTCCAACATTGTCTTGATTTTAAGCCAACTGACTCAACTTTAGTTTGTCTAAAAAAAGGAGTTTGTTTAGCTTTTGAAAATATTTTGGTTGGTTTAGAAAATCTATTTTGCTTTTGAAAGTTTTATGGAGGTGTAGAAAGGATCTTTGTCCTTGATAATGTTTATTCTGGGCATGTGATCATATTCAACATAAGAATTATAATTATGATTATAATAATGTGATGGATATGATCCTCTGTGATATCCATTATAGCAATCATTATTCCTATATGTATCATACTTACATTATGTGTATGATCTAGGATAATGTCTTGGTGCCTAATAACCATGAATATCATAATGTTTAAAATCGTACCCATGTCGATGTGATCGAGGAGAAGAGTAGCTATGATGTCTGTTGTAGTACTCATGCTCTGATCTTGGTGAGTATGACTCTGTTGTATGATAAGATCTTTTAGCTCTTCTGTTTAGTGATGTTGGAGACTTGTTGTATGAACACTCTGAAGTGTTATGAGTCTCCATGTCACAATTTAAGCAGTAGGAAATAGGTCTGGATCTTCTTCCCTTAGGCTTGTATGATGAAGTTAGATTTGATTAGAACTTCACAGCCTTTTGTTTTGTTTGTTTTTGTTGCTTTCTCTTGTGAGGACATATATGTGTAACACCTGGATATTTTCCTTAAAGCCGACGAAGGAAGAAAAAGAAATAAAGTCCAAAGTCGGGGGGACCAAACTCGCCAACGCGAGAAAGTTGGGAAAATGGGGCTATTTGAAGGGAGAGGGCAGCCCTTACCCTCTCCCCACACCATATTTTCAGCCAAGAAGAGAGAAAGAAGAGAGAAAAGGAAGAAAAGAGAGAAGAAAACTTAGTTCGAGTGGGTTCGGGCTTGGAAATCGTCGTGTAGCGGGTCTAAGTGAAGCTCTTCTTCTTGGGGTAGTTTGTGTGAGTTCTAGGACCCCTATTTTACTCGTTTTCAACTGATTTGGGGCTGGAACACATAGTAAACCCGTTTTTGTATGTGTTTGTGTTTGACCCATTTGGATGTGTTTGCGTGTGATGCGTTTGGAGTTTGTTTTTGGGATTGTGTGTGCTTGAATGGTGTTGTAGTATGCATTCTTAAGGTTTAGGATGGTTGATTTGGGCTTAGAATGGGTTTGAATGAGCTTGGAGGTCAAAAATGGCAGATTGGGTTCGGGATGAACTACATTCTGCATCAGTTAGGGCTAGGCGACCGACAGGAGGCCATACGGCCGAATGGAGTGCGATTAAAGTCCATTCGCATGATTGAGGCTCAGTCGCACGACTAGAGGGCCAGTCGCATGGAGAGTCATGCGACTGAGGGTCCATTCGCATAAGTGCTCATTCGCATAGTGTTCATCCGCATGAGGTCCATTTCGCATGATTGGGTGTTCATCCGCATTGGGGTTCATCCGTATTGGTCCATTGGCATGATGTTCAGTCGCATGGAGGCCATGCGACTGAAGGGCGCCTATACGCCCAAATAGAGCTGCTGTACCTGAGGAGGAAGATAGTTTAATTACTGACTTTCGGGGGGAAGTGCAGATGTAAGTTTTGACGTGGAAGTTACCGTAAATACATGTAAGATGGCCATTGAGGCCTTAGAAGTTATGTCGGGAATGATGATGATGATGTTGCATGTTTATGCATGATGTATGTTATGTATGATGTTGCCTTGTATGTTGATGATAACTGTGTATGTTGATGTTCCTTATTATGACGTATGTTTATCCTTTCTGTGGCTTTATGTGTTGTGTTAATGAATGAAATGAAAGTACTATGTAACGTAAAGTGGAAGATAAAGAAAGAGGAACATTATGAATGAATGCATGCATTAATGAATGAATGAATGTAAGAAAGGCTTACAAGCAAATGTATGGAGATGCACACCCAATGAAGGTGTTAGCTTAACGATGTGCGGGTTAGCTACCCCGAAGGATGCACACTGGGGTCCAATCTTTGTGATTGACCATATGTATGGGATCTTTGCCGCTTGCCCTAGGTTACTGGATCAGCTTCGTGCATAATGTTCATGGCTTAATTACCACAGGTCCAGGATCAGCTTTGTGCACAATGTTCGGGGTACAGCATATGGCATTGATCCAAAATGAAAGAGAAAAGTTAAGTGGTGGATGTACTTACCCTAGGTACTGGAGCCAGCTCTGTACCCAATGTTCGAGGTCTATGAAAGACCTCAGGCTCAGTTACCGCTTCGTGCACAATGTTCGGGGTAATGTACATGTCATCAAAAGTAATGAACGTACGAATGAAAGTAAGAATTTATGAACGAATGTGAATAAAAGTAATGAATGTGAATGGTAATAACGTACATTGAATGAACGAAAGTTAAAGAATGAACAAACGAAAGAAATGAACGGACGAAATATAATAACACTGTACGAAACGGCATCCTTGTCACTCGACCTCAGTAATCATGGCTACATGCCATGAAGAGGGTAAAGTTTGACAGGATTTAGTGAGAAGTTAAAGATAATGAATGATGAAGATAATGATGATATTATCTATGTGTACGTATGATGTATGGTTGCGTGAAACAAAAGAAGCGGTTTTTAAGGAAAGAAAAGTATGTTTTATTATAAAACTAGAACTCACTCAGCAACACTGACTTTTTTTGTGTTTCCAGTTGGCAGGTAATGTTGCTGAGGATGGCACGGGGTGGCTACTCAACTCTTTTGAATGACATTTTATATAATGCTTTTGTGATGTAATGTAACAATATATATTTTATAATTGATTAACGATGTATTATTTTGCAAAAGCTTGTATGATGAAATGAGATGTCATTTTGATTGTTTCTGCTGCGATGTTTTATATAAGATAAATACAAATGTATGTTTTGTGTAATGATCAACTAGCTGTAAGCGTCCCGGGAACGGGGCCTTACAATATGTATCACTCTCAGTGTTTTTACACTCAGAAGTGTTGTGTGAATCTGAATTACATGTCTCATAGAGAATTGGTTGTTGTCTTGGAGTTTCTAAAATAGCCATTGAGGTTGATGGTTGGTTTGGATCAGGTGTAGAAGACTTCGTCTGACTTTTCGTATCTCACTAGGAGTCTTGGGAACCGACCAATTCTTTATCACCTCAATTTTTGCAGGATCCATATGTATTCCCTTTTGTTAACAATGCGACCCAAGAATTGCATTTCGCGAATCTAGAAATCACACTTGGAAAACTTGGCGTATAATTGTTCCTTTTTAAGTAATTCCAAGATTATTCGTAGGTGCTCCTCGTGTTCCTCCTTGGTCCTAGAGTAGATCAATATCTCGTTGACAAAAACAATAACAAACTGATCGAGGTAGGGTTTGCACACATGATTTATGAGATTCATGAATACTGTGGGTGTATTAGTCAAGCCAAATGGCATGACCAAGAACTCATAATGATCATAACAAGTATGGAATGCAGTCTTCGAGATGTCTTCCTCTCGAACTCTTAGTTGATGGTAGTTTGAACTCAAATCAATCTTAGATTAATGGTTTGATCCTTGAAGCTGATCAAACAAACTGCAAGACCGTTAGAAGGGTTGATGCGCTTTACAACACAACAACACAACTAAGGAGAGTTCTTTAGAACACTTAACAGATCAAATAGGGAACTGGTTAACTATTACAAGAGATGCTAAGAACACAAGTAAAAGAGAGACAGAACAAGATAGCAACACAAGTATTTTAGTTTCAAGAATGCAGTATATTGTTTCTCAAGTTCTATTACAATGTGTTACAAAGCATAATGAAAATTAACAAGTACTTGAGATACACATACTACATCCTACAGCCGGCCATACTTTGAAAGCCAGCTGGATACATAAGACTAGACAACAAAATCAAATGTAGAACAAATGATGTTTTGTTAATTACAATGAATGTTGTATTATTTTGCAAAAGCGATTATTTATATGATAAAAAATGGTTTAAATTAGCTCCGCTGCAATGTTTTAATAATGTTAATATGTTTTATGTGCAATGATTGGCCAGTTGTGAGCATCTCGGGAACGGGGCCTTAAAAGTTGGTATCAGAGCCAAAGTTTAAGTAAAACGGGTAAATTTTCAAAAGAAACCTGAACTTAAACTGAGAATGGGACAAAAGGGAGGGGATGCCAGTCCGAGTAGCTACGTGCCATCAGCTATTTTCTTAATAATTAACCGGTATTATGTGTGCATGTTATTTGATCTGTGTGCCTTTAGTAGATTTAGATACTGATGTAGTCAGGATAGGAATTGCTGGGGTATGAAGAGTAAAGTAAGTGGCTAATCACAACCGGCCACTGTAATTAAGGACTTACTATACTTGACATAAACTGAGCTGTTACCTTGAATGAACGTGTTGGTGTTTGGATCTTATAGCATGCGTAGAGGATGGATGGAGGTAGATCTTCTAAGGCTTCTCGGGGTGCAGGTCGTGGTGGACGTGGTGCTGAACCACGGGTCACGAGAGTAAGGCCTAGAGCTGAAAAGGTGGCTCATGAAGAGCCTGAGACCCTCATCTGGAGGGTGGTGACGAGAGTGCTAATCTAAGAGACTCAGTGAAGGAGGTTGTGGTGGAGGAGGTTTACCAGGTCATGCAGACAATCTTACCTGTCACACCCCTGCTGATAGCGGAAACACGAGGGTGCGAGCTAGACGGGATCGTCATAACACATGGTTAACAATAGAGTTACAATATGTATGTAATTGATGACAAGCGTGTCATGACGACACCCAACACGAATGGGGGCTTGTATCGTGTTTAGTCAATGTTCACGACTGCATAGCCATACGTATAAATAGAAACTTGTAATTGATTCACATAATCACGCAAATTGTACACTTGTATGTAATTCCCACAACCCGGGAACAAGTATCCAAAAGAATGTTAATTGTTTGATTGACTGCAACAATGTACAAAATAAATGTTCATCATGTATGTTGAGTCTCAAAAATGCATCCTAGGGTCTCCACTAAGGCAGCACTCCTAGATCTTCAGTTCTTATTGTTACCTGAAAAATATGCTCAAAATGTCAACAATAATGTTGGTGAGCTTTGCAGGTTTGAATTATAAACATGTAGTTGATGCTGTATAGTATTTGTAGTGGAATATTGTGCATACAGTCATAAGCAAGCAAAATCACATACCATGAGTTTTATACAACCAAACCTAATGATGTACACACAGCAACTTGTCAGAATATATTCACCCAAGGCCCGTTCCTGGCAGTGTGATGGTACTCACAAGTAACCATCTGTTAAGGGTGGGGGTGTCAACCCAGTCGTACTACTAATACCTATCCGTTGGTTCCAAAACCGGAATTAATGGTTGTAAGAAGAACCACACAGTAACATCATGTATGCATCAGATATGTACTCACAAAACAGTATCACGTTGATTCCAAGTATGAAAATTGTATGTATGTTGTACAGCATTGAAAACGTGTGAGCATACTTATCCCCCATGTTTGTAAAGGATTGAAACAATTGTATAAACATAAAAAAGGGGCCACGAAACTCACTTGTTAAGTGGTAAGTATGTCTGATGAAACTTCCCAAACTTGTATGTATGTATGAACGGTCAATCACCTATTGACAATTATGTTAAGCATTAATGATATGCCTACTGTTAATAATATTGTTTAATTGAGTCGGGTCGTATCGGTTCGGTCGTGGGTAACTCTTGCACACAAACATGCACAATAGATCTTATGTAGATCCACACACTAGAAACGTTGCCATTGTCGATGGTGTTTGGGAGAAAGGGTTATTGTTGTTAAAGAAATACTTGGTAAGCACTTGTGTTAGGAATCGTTTGTTGCTTAATTGTAAAATGTTTAGTTGATGTTTTGATAATTCATTAATGAGTTTGATTGTGTTAATCTCAAAGATCGTTGTTAGTGATGGCAACCGTGTTGATGTCACCTTAACATCACACAACTACACACACCACACACATGAAGGATTCACACACATTGCCTCCAATTGCACGACAGGACTACACGCACGACTGGACACTCCATTCGCACGAATCAACTTTCAGTCATGCGAATCAGCTTCATTCGCACGACTGAACTCCCATTCGTGCGACTAAGCACTCAGTCGTTCCACACAGCACCCAATCGCACGACTCAGTATTCCATTCGCACGATTCAATCCTCAGTCGTACGAATCAGCTTCATTCGTACGACTGAATCTTCATTCGTACGACTGGATCTTCAGTCGTGCGATACACACAGTCTCATACAATCATCCGCATTGACTCAATCGCACTCAGTCTCATACGCATGGCCTCAGTCGCACGACTCACCCCAATCGCACCACTCAGTCGCACGATTGACTCAGACGCATGAACTCAGTCGCACGACTCACCCAGTCGCATGACTCAGTCGCATTACAGACTCAGTCGCATTACAGACCCAGTCGCCTAAACAGTAAGTTCGCGACTGCTGAAGTGCAGAGCAGCGTCCAGCTGCTCCGAGCACTCGTTTTACGCTACAAGAACTTCCAGAAACATACATCTAACATATCTAGACAAGAAACACACACTGGAACGCAACACACAAGCCCACACGACCTCTTGTGCTCGGATGAACCCGAGCACCCGAAACCCTAGAAAACGCAGGTGTAAAAACGAGTAATAAACGGACAACCGAGGTCGTCTACCTGCTTGAAATGTGTTGTTTAGGCCGTAACCGAAGTCTAGCCGGCGAAAACGAGACAAATCGGGGCAATTTTGGTGCTAGGCTGAAGAAGAAGGAGAAGAAGCGTAGAAGGGGAAGAAGAGAGCAGGTGGTGAAGATGGTGAAGTGTTAGGCTGGTGGATGGGTATTTATACCCAGCCCCAGTTTGGCCATTGTCAAGTTTAGTCCTTGCACTTAAGCCCCGTGTCCCCAATTTCGTTTAGGTAAAAAAAGACGACGTAAAAACGTGCGTTATACTTATTATAATGATGTGTTCAAGGTTGTTTATATTATAATACATAATATAATTAGTGATGTCGGTTGTGATACCAGTAGCGTTTCGGGCGATAATGTTGCAAATAATGGTATCACGACTGTAAAAGAATACCAAACAAGTATGATGTCCTCATAACTAGTCTATAAGGATGAAAAATGAACGCTCTAAGGATAGTTAACGAAATTTCACGTTAAATGACAGACCTTGAGGTGACGGATGTCACAGTATCCCCCAGTTGAGAGAATTTCGTCCTCGAATAGATGGGGATACTTGAGTTTCATCTGATCTTCTCGTTTACACGTGAATTCCGTTCCTCGCTTGGAGTTCCATCTCATGCGAACGATCGGTATCTTGCTGCGCCTTAAGCATTTGACCTTTCGGTCCATGATCTCGATAGGTTCCTCAATAAAATGAAGCTTTTGTCGATCTTGATTTCCTCAATTGGTACGTGTAAGGACTCGTCCGCCAAATACTTCTTGAGGTTCAACACGTGAAAAGTATCATGTACACCGCTGAGTTCTTGTGGCAACCTCAAGCGGTAAGCCACCGGACCGATTCTTTCTGTAATCTCGAATGGTCCTACGTATCGAGGGGCTAACTTCCCTTTCCTTCCAAATCGTACGATCCCTTTCCAGGGAGAGACTTTGAGTAAAATGTGATCTCCAACATTGAATTCTAGAGGCTTCCGACGGTTGTCGGCATAACTCTTTTGGCGATCTCTTGCAGCTTTTAGTCTGTCTTTGATTTGGAAAATCTTGTCGGTTGTCTCCTAAACGATCTCTGGGCCCGTAAGCTAGCTCTCACCAACTTCAGCCCAACAAACTGGGGATCTACATTTCCTCCCGTACAATGCCTCAAATGGAGCGCATCCAAGCTGGTATGGTAGCTGTTGTTGTAAGAAAACTCAAATCAATGGTAAATGAGTGTCCCAGCTACCACAAAAATCGATGACACAAGCTCTGAGCATGTCTTCCAATGTTTGTATAGTTTGTTCACTTTGGCCATCTGTTTGTGGGTGATAGGCGGTACTCATATCTAATCGAGTGCCCATCGCTTTTTGTAGTGTTTGCCAAAATCGTGAGGTGAATCGACTGTCACGGTCGGATATGATTGACACCGGCATACCGTGCCGTGTCACGACCTCTTTAATGTACAACCTTCCTAGCCTTTCCATCTTGTAATCCTCCCGGATCGGTAGGAAATTAGCGGACTTCGTCATCCGATCCACTACGACCCATATCGAGTCGTGCCCGCTACTTGTTCTAGGAAGTTTGGGAATGAAATCCATAGTTATGTTCTCCCATTTCCACTCAAGAATTTCAGGTTGCTGTAATAATCCCGATGGTCTTTGATGTTCAGCCTTAACTTTCGAGCACGTCAAGCATCGGCTTACATACCTAGCAATGTCTCTCTTCATGCCTGGCCACCAGTATAGATCCTTAAGATCGTGATACATCTTGTCTGTGCCAGGATGAATAGAATATCGTGTCTTGTGCGCTTCCTCCATGATCAGGGCATGAACATCTCCCCATTTGGGTACCCATATGCGATCCATAAAGTACTGTATGCCATCATCATTGCAAATCATCTGTTTGTCTAACCCTTGGAATTCTTCTCCCGCAAGGTTTTCTTCTTTCAATGCTTTCCTTTGTGCAAGTTGGATCTGAGTTTTCAAGTTCGTTTGAATAGTCAATCCCAAAGCTCGAGAACGAAGTGGTTTCACGCGCTCTTTACGACTTAGGGCGTCAGCCACCACGTTTGCTTTCCCCGGATGATACCGGATTTCACAATTGTAGTCACTAAGTAGCTCTACCCAACGTCGTTGTCGCATATTAAGTTCTTTCTGATACATGACGTGTTTAAGGCTCTTATGATCTGTGTAGATGATACATTTGGTTCCATACAGATAGTGCCTCCATATCTTGAGTGCAAATACGACCGCGCCCAACTCCAGATCATGAGTTGTATAGTTCTTCTCATGCACCTTAAGTTGTGGCGAGGCATAGGCAATCACCTTGTCTCTCTGCATTAGCACACATCCCAACCCTTGATGTGAAGCATCGCAGTACACCACAAAATCATCCGTCCCGTCTGGGAGGGACAGTATCGGTGCGTTGCACAACTTCTCTTTCAACGATTGGAATGCTTGTTCTTGTGCTTTCCCCCAATCAAACTTCTTGTCTTTCTGAGTCAATAACGTTAACGGTTGAGCAATCTTTGAAAAATTTCGGCCAATCCTAAGAATTGCCGTATCTCTGAGGGTGTCTGGGGTGTATCCCATTTCTTCACTGCTTCAATCTTTCCAGGATCTACATGAATCCCATTTTCGTTAACCACATGACCAAAAAATTTAACTTCTCGAAGCCAAAACTCGCACTTCGAGAGCTTAGCGAAAAGTTTCTCTTCTTGTAATAAACTCAGTATAGCCCGAAGATGTTTCTCGTGGTCTTCTTTCGATCGAGAGTAGATAAGTATATCGTCAATGAATACGATCACGAACTTATCCAAGTATGGTTTACACACCCGATTCATCAGATCCATGAATACAGCCGGTGCGTTAGTCAGTCCGAACGGCATGACTAAGAACTCATAATGACCATAACGAGTCCTAAACGCTGTTTTCGGTATGTCATCCTCGAAAACCCTTAATTGATGATATCCAGAACGAAGATCAATCTTGGAGAAATAAGAAGCTCGTTGCAGCTGATCAAATAATTCATCAATTCTGGGAAGAGGATATCGATTCTTCACAGTCAGCATGTTCAACTCGTGATAATCGATACACATGCGGAACGACCCGTCTTTCTTTTTGACAAACAAGACCGGTGCTCCCCATGGTGAATGACTCGGCCGAATGAAACCCTTCTCCAGTAGTTCTTGCAGTTGGCTAGATAACTCTTGCGTTTCGGATGGCGCTAACCGGTATGGTGCTTTGGCTACCGGCGTAGCTCCAGAAACCAATTCTATACGAAATTCCACCTGTCCTGGAGGAGGTAAACCCGACAAGTCATCAGGGAATACTCTCGGAAAATCTCGTACTACAGGAATATCTACTAACTTGTTGCCTTCTTCTTTCTTTTCCACTACATGGGCCAGAAATGAGTAACACTGCTTCCGTAAACAATGCATGTGATAAGCTTCAGAGTTCTTCCCGGTCGTTCTCCTTGAATCTTGAGTACCTCCCCGTTTGGCATGGGGATTCGTACTACTTTCTCCCGACAAACAATCTCGGCTCCGTGTTTCGATAACCAATCCATTCCCACAATCACATCGAAGCTCCCCAACTCGAAAGGTATTAAGTCTATGTCGAAGGCATGGTTCTCCAATATCATAGAGCACTGTCTAATAATCTCATCTGCTTGTACAACCCTACCGTTGGCCATTTCTACGGAGAAGCTAGTTTCTAATCTACTAGGGTTCAAGGCAAGCATACGTGCAAAATCAGAAGATATGAAACTATTATTTATCCCAGTATCAAATAGTATGGATGCGAAGTGGTGGTTGAGCAAATACGTACCCGTGACAACATTCGGGTCCTGACGAGCATCGTTAGCTCCAATGACAAATGCACGTCCCGAGCGACGTTCCCTTGATTAGCCGGGCCTTGATTCCCAGCTATGGTCATCACTGGCGGTTGATTATTCCCTTGTTGACCCGGTGCCCTATTTAGTTTGGGGCACATGTTCCGGTAGTGACCCGGATTTCCACATTTGTAGCAGACTCTGGCATTCCCGGCGGGGTTAACCGCGTTGACGAGTGCAACCAGATTCGGTGCAACTCTGCAATCTCTTGCTAGGTGCCCCGGGCACCTACAGTTCACGCACACCCGGCACTGCATCTCTGCGGGATGATGATAGCTGCACCTGTCACATTTGGGGTGTGGCCCAACATACTCTCTCTTACCCTGAGTCACAACCACGAAATTTCTAACAGTCTTTGCCCTCTTATCAAATTTCCCGGTGCTCGAACGGCTCGTTTCCCCAACATCTTTCCTTTTCTCTGCTCCCTTCCCCAAAACTCCGGTTCTCACCATCTCATCAGTTAGAGTGCCAGCCTTCAGAATTGCGCTCTGAATCGTTGGAGGAGCAGCTGCTTTTACCATTGCTCGGATTTGAGGTGCAAGTCCCCAAATGTACCTCTCGATTCTCTTTGATTCCGGAGTCACAAGGTGTGGAACAAGTCTTGCCAACTCATGAAAACGATCGGTGTAAGCTGCGTGCGCAGCTCCAACCATAGAATGGTTCCAGAACTCCTGCTCAAGTTTCTGCATCTCGTTGAGAGGGCAGTACTCCTCAGTAATCAATGCTTTGAACTCATCCCAAGTCATTTGCATAGCAGATTCTCTTCCTCTAGCTTGTACCTGGGTGTTCCACCAGGTTAATGCCTTGCCCTGCAGGGAACATGTGGCATACTTGATTCTTTGACTGTCGAGGCATTCACTGATGTCAATTACTGCCTCCATCTTCTCAAGCCATCTAGTCTGGGCTATCGCCCCACCTTTCCCATCGAATTCACGGGGTTTGCAGGCCACAAATTCCTTATAGGAACATCCCCGTCTTGTATTGTCAACCCCAGTGTCAGTACCAGTTGTTCCGCCAATCCCAGTATCATCCCCTATTCCTTGGTTATGTTCATGGTGTGTGTTATCATCCCCGTGGAGATGATGATTCAGAAGAGTGTCGCTCACTTGAGTCACAATAGTCGGAATCAGTGCGGCTAGCTGCTGAGCAATCATAGCAGCTATGTCAGGGTTGTCAGTTCTCTGATTGTTGCCAGCTGGAGCACCACCTGTTCTTGGTGGTCTACCCCTACCTCTGCCTTCTGTGGTCCCACCTTGATTGGTACTACGTGTGACTCTTCGAGGCGGCATCTTCTAATCATAGAAAGGTGTAAACATGTAAACTTTAGTAAACATGTAAACCTTAATTACTTTAAGATACACGTATGATTCCACTTATCAAGTTCCGATAGTCCATGCTTCGGTCCATCAAGGTCGTCAAGTAGCCCGGTTTAAGCACATTTTTAGTGTACCGGGGATGCTTATATATAGGGTCCCCCGCAGCGTTCCCATCACATCCACGATATACCTCAAATGACGCTCAAACCGGTTACATGACATCCTAATTTTCCTTAGCATAATCCCAATAAATAACATAATGTATGGGTAGAGAGTATCATTACTCCTCTATATTTCTTGAATTCCACTTTTATTCTAAGCATTCAATCAGTCCCTTAGTTACTGAAATGCTAAGTGGAGGAATGTTTTACAAAAGATAGAATCAATGTCATGATTGGAAATACCATGAAGGCTCTAAGTAGGACAGGACTTAAGTAGTAGCAAATATTAGTAATGTTTGTTACCCTTAGCGAGGCCTTACTAGAACTATGATCCTAGCACACCCTAGGGTATAGAATAGAAAACTTGTAATACTCATGATCGTTACCTCATGGTAAGGTTTGCCAGACTTCTCATGCACGGCGAACTACAATTACGTGTGCACCCGTAATGGTAATTTGCTTTGCATGGTTACCCTAACTCCACTTACCCCAAGTTAACATCATAGTATTGTCAACACTCATCAAGCACAAATCGTGTAATGTCCTCATGTCCATGAGCCATTAGTATTCCAATAGTAGTATGTAGTAACAAGTAAACTCCAAACACGTAAGCACAATATGTCCAATGATAGTTGCCTATCCTTCATACTTTCAGGATTTCAGGCATAACCATGTTAGGGTCGGATTTAGTATCCGAGATCGATGCTACGCGTGATCACCGAGGTTCCCTTCTGTTTAGGTATCTCAACCTAGTGATATGATGTTATGCGCATACAATGTAAGATTCTAGTATAATGGTATCCCATGGAGAAAGACTAAGAGTAATAGTGTCTTCCTCAGGATAGCAAACACATACGCATAGTATCATGTATAGCGTCAAGTAACAAGTATAGAGGAACACATATGTAATATTAAATGTAAGCCAGTCCTAGCATGCATTCTACATGAAGGTTCCTAGGTTACAGTCTAGGTCAAGTGTATTGCCTAATTCTCTATAACCAATGGCTCTGATACCAGTCTGTCACACCCCCGCTGATAGCGGAAACACAGGGGTGCGAGCTAGACGGGATCGTCATAACACATGGTTAACAATAGAGTTGCAATATGTATGTAATTGATGACAAGCGTGTCATGACGACACCCGACACGAATGGAGGCTTGTGTCATGTTTAGTCAATGTTCACGACAGCATAGCCATACGTATAAATAGAAACTTGTAATTGATTCACATAATCACGCAAATTGTACACTTGTATGTAATTCACACAACCCGGGAACAAGTATCCAAAAGAATGTTAATTGTTTGATTGACTACAACAATGTACAAAATAAATGTTCATCATGTATGTTCAGTCTCAAAAATGCATCCTAGGGTCTCCACTAAGGCAGCACTCCTAGATCTTCAGTTCTCATTGTTACCTGAAAAACATGCTCAAAATGTCAACAATAATGTTGGTGAGCTTCGCAGGTTTGAATTGTAAACATGTAGTTGATGCTGTATAGTGTTTGTAGTGGAATACCGTGCATACAGTCATAAGCAAGCAAAATCACATACCATGAGTTTTATACAACCAAACCTAATGATGTACACATAGCAACTTGTCGGAATATATTCACCCAAGGCCCGTTCCTGGCAATGTGATGGTACTCACAGTAACAATCTATCAAGGGTGGGGGTGTCAACCTAGTAGTACTACTAATACCTATCCGTTGGTTCCAACACCGGAATTAATGGTTGTAAGAAGAACCACACAGTAACATCATGTATGCATCAGATATGTACTCACAAAACAGTATCACGTTGATTCCAAGTATGAAAATTGTATGTATGTTGTACAGCATTGAAAATTACTTTTCCCCCATGTTTTTAAAGGATTGAAACAATTGTATAAACATAAAAAAAGGGGCCACGAAACTCACTTGTTAAGTGGTAAGTATGTCTGATGAAACTTCCCAAACTTGTATGTATGTATGAACGGTCAATCACCTATTGACAGTTATGTTAAGCATTAATGATATGCCTACTGTTAATAATATTGTTTAATTGAGTCGGGTCGTATCGGTTCGGTCGTGGGTAACTCTTGCACACAAACACGTGCAATAGATCTTATGTAGATCCACACACTAGAAACGTTGCCATTGTCGATGGTGTTTGGGAAAAAGGGTTATTGTTGTTAAAGAAATACTTGGTAAGCACTTGTGTTAGGAATTGTTTGTTGCTTAATTGTAAAATGTTTAGTTGATGTGTTTTGATAATTCATTAATGAGTTTGATTGTGTTAATCTCAAAGATCGTTGTTAGTGATGGCAACTATGTTGATGTCACCTTAACATCACACAACTACACACACCACACACATGAAGGATTCACACACATTGCCTCCAATTGCACGACAAGACTAGACGCACGACTGGGCACTCCATTCGCACGAATCAACTTTCAGTCATGCGAATCAGCTTCATTCGCACGACTGAACTCCCATTCATGCGACTAAGCACTCAGTCGTTCCACACAGCACCCAATCGCACGACTCAGTATTCCATTCGCACGATTCAATCCTCAGTCGTACGAATCAGCTTCATTCGTACGACTGAATCTTCATTCGTACGACTGGATCTTCAGTCGTGCGATACACACAGTCGCACACACTCATCCGCATTGACTCAATCGCACTCACTCTCATACGCATGGACTCAGTCGCACGACTCACCCCAGTCGCACCACTCAGTCGCACGATTGACTCAGACGCATGAACTCAGTCTCATGACTCACCCAGTCGCATGACTCAGTCGCATTACAGACCCAGTCGCCTGAACAGTAAGTTCGCGACTGCTGAAGTGCAGAGCAGCGTCCAGCTGCTCCGAGCACTCGTTTTACGCTACAAGAACTTCCAGAAACATACATCTAACATATCTAGACAAGAAACACACACTGGAACGCAACACACAAGCCCACATGACCTCTTGTGCTCGGATGAACCCGAGCACCCGAAACCCTAGAAAACGCAGGTGTAAATACGAGTAATAAACGGACAACTGAGGTCGTCTACCAGCTTGAAATGTGTTGTTTAGGCCGTAACCGAAGTCTAGCCGCGAAAACGAGACTAATCGGGGCAATTTTGGTGCTAGGTTGAAGAAGAAGGAGAAGAAGCGTAGAAGGGGGAGAATAAGCGTAGAAGGGGAAGAAGAGAGCAGGTGGTGAAGATGGTGAAGTGTTAGGCTGGTGGATGGGTATTTATACCCAGCCCCAGTTTGGCCATTGTCAAGTTTAGTCCTTGCACTTAAGCCCTGTGTCCCCAATTTCGTTTAGGTAAAAAAAGACGACGTAAAAACGTGCGTTATACTGATTATAATGATGTGTTCAAGGTTGTTTATATTATAATACATAATATAATTAGTGATGTCGGTTGTGATACCAGTAGCGTTTTGGGCGATAATGTTGCAAATAATGGTATCACGACTGTAAAAGAAAACCAAACAAGTATGATGTCCTCATAACTAGTCTATGAGGATGAAAAATGAACGCTCTAAGGATAGTTAACGAAATTTCACGTTAAATGACAGACTTTGAGGTGACGGATGTCACATTATCGTTTGTGGTGACCGAAGAAATAAAGGCTGTAAGAGAAGGAGAAAGGAAGGAAAGGAACAGGTTCTCGGGAGGGAGAGAGCAACCGGAGACTAAGACGGTTGTCTCGACTAACGAGGAGGAGGAAGAAGAGCCTGTGCCTGAGGCAGCATAAGGCTGCAATTATAGGGCTTTTCAAAGATACAAGCCCCCAACATTCGATGGCAATGACACTGCTGCTGCTGCCCATCGCTGGGTGCGAGAGATGGAGGTTGTGCTCGACATCAGCGAGTGCAAAGAAGATCAGAAGGCGAAGTTTATTATCCACTCATTTGTGGATTCGGCTTTGTGTTGGCGGGACAATATTTTCCAAGCTGAGGGTAGTAGGGCTATCGGTAGAATGAGGTGGCCAGAGCTGAAGAAGTTCGTGATTAAGGAGTTCTGTTCTCATAGGGAGATGGACAAGGTTGAAAGAGAGTTCCTGTAGCTGGAGGCGGAAACCATGACCCATCAGCAATACACCATAAAGTTTAACGAGATGGCATGGCTGGTGCCGGATCGGGTGACACCTGTGTCACGTTAGATTAAGAGATACAGTCTTGGCTTCAGAAGATTTCACACTTAGAATGTTTTCTAAGGAGGAGTGTGAAACTTCCGAAACATTCTACTTCAGTACACTTGTGCATGCATGTAGGAGAAACTTTGGATGTTTTGGGTTGCATCAGCTTTATATGAAAACTTACAGTAATAATAATCGTAATAATAATAGTAATAACAATAGTAATGACCATAATTAATAAGAATAATATTAATAATAATAGTAATAATCATAACATTAACAATAATAGTAATAGTAATAATAATACTAGTAGTAATAATGATATTAGTAATAATAATAATACTGGTAATAATAATAATAACAACAGTAGTATAATATTAGTAAAAATAGTAGTAATAATAATAGTAACAATAATAATAGTAATAATAGTAAATATAATAGTAGTAATGATAATAATAGTAATAATAATAATAATAATAATAATAATAATAATAATAATAATATTATTATTATTATTATTATTATTATTATTATTATTATTAATACTATGAATAATAGTAGTAGTAGTAGTAATAATAGTAGTAATAGTAATAATAATAATAATAATAATAATAGTAATAACAATAACAATAACGATAATAATAACAATAATAACAACAACAGTAACAATAATAATAACAACAATAATAACAACAATAACAAGCGTAATAATAATATTAATAATAATAGTAGTAATAGTAGTAATAAAATATTAGTAACAATACTAATAAAAGCAATAATAATAGTAATAATAATAGAAAAATAATATTATAATAAAAGTAATAATAATAATAATAATAATAATAATGATAATAATAATAATAATAATAACAATAATAATAATAATAATAGTAATAATACTACTACTACTAATAATATTAGTAATAATAATAATAGTAGTAGTAGTAGTAGTAATAATACTAATAATACAAATAATAACAATAATAATAATAATAATAATAATAATAATAATAATAATAATAAATAAAATAATAATAATAATAATAATAATATTATTATTATTAATAATAATAATAATTATAATAATAATTCAAATAATAATACAAATAATAATAATAATAATACTAATAATAATACAGATAATAATAATAATAATCATAATAATCATAATAATAATCATAATAATCATAATCATAATCATAATAATAATAATAATAATAATAATAATATTAATAATAATAATAATAGTAGTAGTAGTAGCTACAACAACAGCAACAAAAACAGTAACAACAACAGCAACGACAACAATAACAACAACATCAATAATAACAACAACAACGACAAAAACAACAACAACAACAACAACAAACTCAACAACAAATGCAATAACAACAGCAACAACAACAGCAACAACAGCACCAATAACAGCACTTACAGCAGCAACAACAGCAACAACAACAACAAGCAACAACAACAATAGCAACAATAACAACAACAACACCAACAGCACCACCAATAGTAATAACACCAACACTAACACCAACAACAACAACAACACCAACACTAACACCAACAATAACAACAAAACCAACAGTAGCAACGACAACAACAAAATCAATAACAGTAGCAACAACAATAACAACAAAAACAACAACAACAACAACAACAACAATAGTAACAACAACATCAACAAAAGCAGGAACAACAATAATAGCAACAAAAATAGCAACAACGACATCAACAACACCAACAAAAATAGAACCAACAATAACAAAAGCAATAGCAACAACACCACAACAAACTCAACACCAAAAGCAACAACAACAGCAACAACAACAACAAAAAAGCTACAACAACAGCAAGAACAACAACAAGAACAACAAGAACAACAGGAACAACAACAACAACATAACAATATCAATAACGGCAACAAAAAACAATAACAACATGAACATCAACAACAACAAGAACAACAACAACAAAAACAACAATAATAGTAGCAACATCAACGACAGCAGCAACAAATCAACAACAACAATAATAATAATAATAATAACAACATCAACAAAAGTAACAAAAAACAACAGAAGCAACAACAACAACAACAACAACAACAATAACAAAAGCAGCAGCAACAATAACAGTAACAGCACTACAACAACGCCAACACCAAAAGTAACAACACACAACAACACCAATAGTAACAACAACACAATAACACCAACACCAAAAGCAGCAATGTAACACCCGGATATTTTCCTTGAAGCCGATGAAAGAAGAAAAAGAAATAAAGTCCGAAGTCGGGGGACCAAACCAAAACGGGGGAAAAGTTGTAAATATGGGGGATTAAGAGGGGGAGGGCAGCCACTTCCTCCCCACTCTTGAGAAAACACAGCCAAAAGAGAGAAGAGAGGAAGAAGAGAGGAAGAAGAGAAAAAGAAGAGGAAAAGGGGTGATTCGGGTCGATTCGGGCTCGAAATTCGTCATGTAGCAAGTCCAAACGAAGCTCTTCATCTTCTTCTTATTTGTGTGAGTTCTAGGACCCCTATTTTACTTGTTTTCAACCAATTTTGGGGCTGGAACACTTAGAAACCCGTTTTTGAAAATGTGTGTGTTTGACCCATTTGGGTGTGATTGTGTATATTATGTTTAGAGTGTGATTTCGGGCTTGTGTGTGCTTGAATGGTGTCATAGTGTGCTTTCCTAAGGATTAGGAGGGTTGATTTGGGCTTGGAATGAGTTTGGAGGTCAAAAATCGTGACTGTAGTTAGGGATGAACTGCAGTCTGCACCTAGTTAGGGCTATGCGACTAGAGGGCCAATCGGCCGACTGAGGGACGACTGAGATTCAATCGCACGACTGAGATTCAATCGCACGACTGGGGTCCAGTTGCATGACAGGTCATACGACTGAGAGCCCAGTCGCATAGGTGTTTATTCGCACGACTGAGGGCTCATTCGCATAGGTCCATTCGCATAGTGTCCAATCGCATGATTGAGGGTTCATTCGCACGATTGGAGGTTCAGTCATATGGGAGTTAATTTGCATTGGTCTAGTCGCATGATGTTCCGTCACATAGAGGCCATGCGACTGAAGGTGCCCAATCGCCCAAATAGGGCTGTTGTGTACGAGGAGAGGTATAGTTTAATCATTGACTTTCGGGGAAAAGAGCAGGGTAAGTAATGATGTGTTAGCTCCCGTAAGTACATGTAAGATGGCCGTCGAGGCTTTAGAAGTTATGTTGGGCATGATGATGATAGTGTTGCATGTTATGCATGATGTATGTTATGGTAAGTATGAAGTTGCCATGTAAGATGGTGATGACTGATGACTGGAAAATGTCGATGTTCCTTGTTTTGATACGTGTTTATCTTTCCATGGCTTTACGTGTTATGATTAATAAATGTGATGAAAGTATTATGTAACATAAAGTGAAAGATAATGAAAAAGGAACATGATGAGTGAATGCATGCATTAATAATGAATGAGAGTAATAAAGACCTGCAAGCAAATATAGGAGGTAAGCGACCTTGTTGTTGCAACAAACTCTAAATGGATTCCCTGTCTTACGACCTCAATAATCGTGGCTGTGTGCTACGAAGAGGGTAAAATCCTGACACGGGGATCAACCATTGTATAGAACCATCGCTACATATCCTAGGTACTGTGGCCAGAAGGGTGCGGTGCGCCGATATAGAAGGTCTATGATAGACCTAGGTCCAGTACTACGATACACAAGGATATTACATATGGCAATGGTACACTTAAACTCTACCTTAGGTGTTGTGGCTAGGAGGGTGCGGTGCCCCGATATAGAAGGTGTATGATCGGCCTAGGCCCAGCACCACGAAACAGAAAGGTATTGTATATAGCAATGGTACCCCTGAACATTACCTTAGGTACTGTGGCTAGGAGGTGCGATGCACCGTTATAGAAGGTCTATGATCGGCTTAGGTCTAGTACCATAATACAGAAAGGTAAGGTTTATAGGTGATGTAAAGAAAAGAGATAAAGATGAAAGAGTAAGAAAGTTAAAGACGTACAACGAATGAATGAAAGTTAAAGAATGAACAAAGGAAAGTAATGAATGGAAGAAACATAATGATAACGTATGAAACGGGATCCTTGTCACTCGACCTCCGTAATGATTGCTGCGAGCCGTGAAGAGGGTAAAGTGTGACAAGATCTATATAGAAACAAAGATAACAAATGATGAAGATAATAATGATATTATCGATGTGTACGTATGATGTGTGATAGCATAAAAGTAAAGAAAGGGTTTTAAATGAAAGTAAAATATGTTTCATTATAAAACTAGAACTCACTCAACAACGCTGAATTTTTATGTGTTTCCAGTTGGCAGGTACTGTTGCTGAGGATGGCACGAGGCGGCTACTCAGCTCTTTTGGGATGGCATCCATTTATAGAATGCTTTTGTGATGTAATATAACAATGTATTTTGTACACTAATTGACAATGTATTATTTGACAAAAGTATTTATAATGAAATGAGATTGCTTTTGAAAGTTTCCGCTGCATGAGTTTTGTAATGGTTATAAAATGATGTGTTTTAAGTGCGATGATGACCAGCTGTGAGGTGCCCGGGAACGGGGCCTTACAAGTTGGTATCAGAGCCAATGTATAAGTGAAATGGGTAAAATTTTCAAATAAACCTTAACTTAAACTGAAAATGGGACGGAAAGGGAAGGGATGCCAATCTGAGTAGCTGCGTGCCATCAGGTATTTTCCTAAAGTTAACCGGCAGTATGTGCACATGTTATGTGTTTATGTGTTGCTGGTAGATTTAGATACTGATGTAGTCAGGACAGGTAATGCTCGGGGTACGAAGAGTAAAGTAAGTGGCTAATCACAACTGGCCACTGTAATTAGAGACTTACTACACTTGACGTAAACTGAGCTATTCCCTTGAATGACCGTGTTGGTGTTTGAATCTTTCAGTGTGTGTTAGAGGATGGCTAGCGGTAGATCTCCTAAGGTTTTATCAGACGGGGGTTGTGGTGAATGTGGCGCTGAAACGCGTATCACGAGAAGCATGGCTAGGGCGGCTGAAATGGCACTCGAAGAGCCCGAGGCCCCTCACCTGGAAGGCAGTGATGATAGTTCTAGTTTGAGGACCACCCTGAAAGAGGCTGTTGTTGAGGGAGTCCAACAGGTCATGCAGGCGATTCTACCGTCTATGGTAACTGAGATAATTAGGGCGGTGAAAGAGACGACTACTATTGAAGGAAGCACGAAGGGTAGCGACGACAAGAACTGGAACGGAAAGCGGTTTGGACGTGGCAGGGCCACTCACAACAAAAAGATTGCCAGGACGGAGGACCGGCGTGCAGCTTCGTTCGGTGCAGGGACGGGGAAGTGTGGTAAGTATGCCAAAGAGCACATTGGAGAACGTAAGTGGAGACCAAACCTCTGCTCCATATGTGGATGCCAACACCCCGGGGAATGTAGATTGGGGACCAATGTCTGTTTCCGATATGGGAGGCACGGTCATGTGGCTAGAGAGTATGGATTGGTACGGTGCTATAACTGCAGAGGAAAGGGTCACATAAGCAGGGATTGGAAGAAACCAAGGGCAGAGGGCGCAGGGCCTTCATGATAATGCTGGAGCAGGCTAGGACGGACTCCGATATCGTGGCAGGTATGTATCTAGTAATCAAACTCTGTCTTCTGTGTTGCTTGATTCCGGAGCTAGAAAGAGTTTTGTTTCTATTGTTTTTCTATGCTAAGTTGCCTATTAGGAGTAGAAGTATTGATAAGCCCTTTGACGTAGAAACCGTCATAGGTAAGTCTATCAGGACTTCTGATATGATAGGAGATTGTGAGATGAAGTTAGAAGGTCATGGATTCCCGGTTAGACTATTTGTGATAGCCTTATGTGATTTCGATGTGGTTCTTGGAATAGATGGGTTGGCGGACTTCGAGGCAAATATAGTGTGTCGCGAGAAGATGATTCGTTAATTGCGCCTGACGGGAGTTCGGTAACTGTTTATGGGGATCGGGTCATGATGATCCCGAAAGTAATCTCAATGGCGGTGGCGGGAAAGTGCATGAGGCGTGGATGTAGTGCTTACTTGGCCTATGTAAAGGAGGTGGATACGCCAACACCACAATTGTCTGATGTACCAGTTGTGTGTGACTTTCCCGATATGTTTCCCGAAGACTTTCCAGGAGTGCCACCTGACCCAGAGGTTGAGTTCCAGATCGACCTGATACCAGGTGCCCAACCTGTTGCCAAGGCACTGTATCGGTTGGCTCTGACTTAAATGAAGGAGTTAAAGGCGAGACTGACTCAAGCTCCTATTTTGTCAATACCCGATGGAAGTGAAGATCTGGTGGTTTATTTTGATGCTTCCTACTCAGGGTTGGGGTGTGTGTTAATATAGAGAGGAAAAGTTATAACCTACGCATCCAGACAATTGAAGGTTCATGAGGCTAACTATCCTACCCATGACTTGGAGTTAGCAACTGTGGTCTTTGCTCTAAAGATTTGGAGGCACTATCTCTACAGGACGAAGTGCACCATTTTCACTGACCACAAGAGCTTGAAGTATTTCTTTGAGCAGAAAGACTTGAACATGAAGCAAAGAAGATGGTTGGAGCTCAAAAAGGATTATGATTGTGAGATCCATTATCATCCGGGCAAAGCCAACGTGGTGGTGGATACCCTTAGCCGAAAGGAAAGACCCGAGTAGATTCGGGTGAAGGCTTATCAGCTGGTTATGACCTCTGATGTGATGATACAAGTCAAAGAGTTTCAAGATGAGGCATTGAAGGAAGATCATCTTAATTATGAAAGAATGAGAGGTCTGGTTATGGAATTAGGGGAAAACACACTCGGTGTTAAAACTCGATTCGAGCGGATGTGGATTCCTCGTTTTGGAGATCTACGGGTGAAGATCATGGATGAAGCTCATAAGAATCGATACTCTATTCATCCCGGTGCTACAAAGATGTATCAAGACATGAAGAAAGATTATTGGTGGTCGGGTACGAAGCATGACGTAGTGGACTATGTGAGTAAGTGCATTACTTGCTTGCAAGTGAAGGCCGAGCATCAAAAGCCATATGGGAAGATCCAACCTTTGGATATAACGGAATGGAAGTGGGAGCACATCACCATGGATTTCATTACGAAGCTGTCGCGTACTCCGAAAGGGTATGATGCCATATGGGTGATTGTGGACCGCTTGACAAAGAGTGCTCACTTCCTACCGATACTCATCTGAGAGGTTGGCTGATCTGTTCATTAAGGAAATTGTAACTCGTCATGGTGTGCCGATGTCTATTGTGTCTGATCGTGACACCCGGTTTAGATCCAAATTCTAGAAGAAATTCCACGACGCCATAGGGACGAGGTTACATATCAGTACGGCTTATCATCCCCAGACTGATGGTCAGTCAGAAAGGACCATTCAGACGTTGAAGGACATGCTTCGGGCATGTGTGATTGATTTTGGAGGAAGTTGGGATGGCCACTTACCGTTAGCTGAATTCTCATACAACAACAGCTATCATGCCAACATTGGTATGCCACCTTATGAGATGCTATACGGTAGGAGATGCAGAACGCCCGTTTGCTGAGTGATATTGGTCATAAAGAGTTAGGTAGCGTCGAGGTGATCGAGGCAACGACTGAAAAGCTTGAAAGGATCAAGGCCTTCATGAAGGCAGCCAAATATAGACAGAAGTTGTATGCTGATAAACAACGCAGGTCGATTGAGTTCCAAGTGGGTGACCGGGTTATGTTGAAAGTCTCACCATGGAAAGGTATCATTCGGTAAAGGAAGCGAGGCAAATTGAGCCCGAGGTATATAGGCCCTTTCCAAATCATTGCTCGAGCAGGAGAGGTGGCCTATAGATTAGAGTTACCAATTGAGTTGAGTGGAATTCACGCGACATTCCACGTATCTCATCTAAGGAAGTGCTTGGTAGATGAAGATATGATTGTTCCACTGAAGGATATTGAAGTAGATGAATGGCTCAATTATGTGTAGCAACCAGTGGCAATCATCGATCGAAAAGAGAAGAGGCTGAAATAAAGTTGTTCCTCTTGTGCGGGTACAGTGGAGGCACAGGAAGGGATCCGAGTCAATGTGGGAGACTGAAGAGGAAATGAGACAGCATTACCATGCTTGTTCAAGGAATAACAGGTTTCGTGGACGAAACCTATTTAAGGGGGTGGACTTGTAACACCCGGATATTTTCCTTAAAGCCGACGAAAGAAGAAAAAGAAATAAAGTCCGAAGTCGGGGGACCAAACTTGCCAAAACAGGGGAAAAGTTGTAAATATGGGGGATTAAGAGGGGGAGGGCAGCCACTTCCTCCCCACTCTTGAGAAAACACAGCCAAAAGAGAGAAGAGAGGAAGAAGAGAGGAAGAAGAGAAAAAGAAGAGGAAAAGGGGTGATTCTGGTCGATTCGGGCTCCAAATTCGTCGTGTAGCAAGTCCGAACAAAGCTCTTCATCTTCTTCTTGTTTGTGTGAGTTCTAGGACCCCTATTTTACTTGTTTTCAACTGATTTTGGGGCTGGAACACATAGAAACCTATTTTTGAAAATGTGTGTGTTTGACCCATTTAGGTGTGATTGTGTATAGTGTGTTTAGAGTGTGATTTCGGGCTTGTGTGTGCTTGAATGGTGTCATAGTGTGCTTTCCTAAGGATTAGGAGGGTTGATTTGGACTTGGAATGAGTTTGGAAGGGTTTGGAGGTCAAAAATCATGACTGCAGTTCGGGATGAACTGCAGTCTGCGCCCAGTTAGGGCTATGCGACTGAAGGGCCAATCGGCCGACGGAGGGACGACTGAGATTCAATCTCACAACTGAGATTCAATCGCACGACTGGGGGTCTATTCGCATGACAGGTCATACGACTGAGAGCCCAGTCGCATAGGTGTTCAGTCGCATAGGTGTTCATTCGCACGACTGAGGGCTCATTCGCATAGGTCCATTCGCATAGTGTTCAATCGCACGATTGAGGGTTCATTCGCACGATTGGAGGTTCAGTCGCATGGGAGTTAATTCGCATTGGTCTAGTCGCATGATGTTCAGTCGCATAGAGGCCATGCAACTGAAGGGTGCCCAATCGCCCAAATAGGGCTGTTGTGTACGAGGAGAGGCATAGTTTAATTACTGACTTTCGGGGAAAAGAGCAGGGGTAAGTAATGATGTGGTAGCTCCTGTAAGTACATGTAAGATGGCCGTCGAGGCTTTAGAAGTTATGTTGGACACAATGATGATAGTGTTTCATGTTATGCATGATGTATGTTATGTTAAGTATGAAGTTGCCATGTAAGATGGTGATGACTGATGACTGGTAAATGTCAATGTTCCTTGTTTCGATACGTGTTTATCTTTCCATGGCTTTACGTGTTATGATTAATAAATGTGATGAAAGTATTATGTAACATAGAGTGAAAGATAATGAAAGAGGAACATGATGAGTGAATGCATGCATTAATAATGAATGAGAGTAATAAAGACTTGCAAGCAAATATAGGAGGTAAGCGACCTTGTTGTTGCAACAAACTCTAAATGGATTCCCTGTCTTGCGACCTCAGTAATCGTGGCTGTGTGCTACGAAGAGGGTAAAATCCTGACACGGGGATCAACCATTGTATAGAACCATCGCTGCATATCCTAGGTACTGTGGTCAGGAGGGTGCGGTGCACCGATATAGAAGGTCTATGATAGACCTAGGTCCAGTACCACGATATAGAAGGATATTACATGTGGTAATGGTACACTTAAACTCTACCTTAGGTGTTGTGGCCAGAAGGGTGTCGTGCGCCGATATAGAAGGTCTATGATAGGCCTAGGTCCAGCACCACGAAACATAAAGGTATTGTATATAGCAATGGTACCCCTGAACTTTACCTTAGGTACTATGGCCAGGAGGTGCGAGGCACCGTTATAGAAGGTCTATGATAGGCCTAGGTCCAGTACCATCATACAGATAGGTATGGTTTATGGGTGATGTAAAGAAAAGAGATAAAGATGAAAGAGTAAGAAAGTTAAAGACGTACAACGAATGAATGAAAGTTAAAGATTGAACAAAGGAAAGTAATGAACGGAAGAAACATAATGATAAAGTATGAAACGGGATCCTTGTCACTCGACCTCCGTAATCATGGCTACGAGCCGTGAAGAGGGTAAAGTGTGACAAGATCTATATAGAAACAAAGATAACGAATGATGAAGATAATAATGATATTATAGATGTGTACGTATGATGTGTGATAGCATAAAAGTAAAGAAAGGGTTTTAAATGAAAGTAAGTATGTTTTATTATAAAACTAGAACTCACTCAGCAACGCTGACTTTTTATGTGTTTCAAGTTGGCAGGTTGTGTTGCTGAGGATGGCACGAGGCGGCTACTCAGCTCTTTTAGGATGGCATCCATTTATAGAATGCTTTTGTGATGTAATACAACAATGTAATTTGTACACTAATTGACAATGTATTATTTGACAAAAGTATTTATAATGAAATGAGATGGCTTTTGAAAGTTTCCGCTGCATTATTTTTGTAATGGTTATAAAATGATGTGTGTTAAGTGCGATGATGACCAGCTGTGAGGTGTCCGGGAATGGGGCCTTACAAGCAACAATAGCAACAACAACAACAAAAGCTACCACAATAGCAAGAACAACAACAATAACAACAATAACAGCAATAACAACAACAACACAACAACATCAATAACAGAAACAACACAAACAATAACAACAACAACAACAATAACAACACCAACATCAATAACAACAACAACAACAACAATAGCAGCAACATCAACAATAACAACAGCAACAACAACAACAACAAAATCAACAACAACAACAACAATAACAACAACATCAACAAAAACAACAAAAAAACAACAGAAGCAACAATAACAACAACGACAAAAGGGACAGCACCAAAAAAGCAGCAACAACAACATCAACAGCACCACAACAACACCAACACCAAAAGCAGCAACAACAACAACAATAACAACAACAATAATAATAACAACAAAAAAAGCCACAACAATAACAAGAACAATAATAACAACAACAGCAACATAACAACATCAATAACAGCAAGAGTAGTGATAATAACAACAACAATAACAAGAACACCAACATCATCAACAACAACAACACCAACATCATCAACACAATAACAACAATAGTAGCAACAACAACAACAATAATAGCAACAGTAACAACAACAGCAACAACAACACAACAACACCAAGACCAACGACAACAACAACAATAACAACAACAATAACAACAAAAGCAACAATACTAGCAGCGACAACAACAACAACAATAACAATAACAACAACAACAAAAAACATCAATAACATCAATAGCAATAACAATAGTGACAACAAAATCAACACAAATAGCAATAGCAACAATAACAACAGCAGGAACAACAACAATAAAAACAATAGCAACACAACAACAACAACAACAACAACAACAATAACAAAAACAATAGAAACAACAAAAACAACAACAACACTAGCGAAAACAAAAACAATAGCAGTAGCAACAACAATAACAATAACAACACCAATACCAACAGCAATAACACCACAACAACACCAACACCAAGATCAACAACTACCACATCAACAAAAGCATCAATAGAAGCAACAACATCAGCAACAACAACAACAACAACAAAAACAACAACACCACTATTAACAACACCAGCGACAACTATAACTACAAAAACAACGGCAAAAATAAAAGTAAAAGTAAAAGCAAAAGCATTCGCATGAGTGACAACAACAACAACAACAGCACAACAACAGCACATCAACATTAACAACAACAGTAATAACACAGCTACAACAGTAGTAACACTAGCAGCAACACCAATACTAGCAGCAATAGCAACAGTAACATCAACAACAACAACAACAACAACAATAGCTACAACAACATAATAGCACAATAATACCAACGAACACAAAAACAATAGAAACACCATCAGTAACAAAAGTAGCAACACCAATAGCAACAACAACAACAAGATTAACAGCAACAACAACAACACAAACAGCAACACCAACAAAATTACTAACAGTAACACGAATAACAACTCCAACAACAACACCAACAGCAAAGGCAACAACAATATCAACAACAACACCAACAACAACACCACCGTCACCACCACCAACAACCAACCAACAACAACAGTAGCACCAGCAGCAACAACAACAACTACAATAACAAAAATAGCAATAGCAATGATAATATCAATAATAGTAAGAATAATAGTAACAATAGTAGTAGTAAAAATAGTAATAATAGAAATAAAATTAATTGTAATAATAGTACTAGTAATAGTAATAATAAAAATAGTAATAATAATAGTAATATAATAGTAATAACAATATTAATAAAAAAAGTAATAACTATAGTAATAACCATAATAATAACTATAGTAATAACAATAGTAATGACAATAATTAATAAGAATAATAGTAATAATAATAACATTCATAACAATAATAGTAATAATAATAGTAGTAATAATAATAATAGTTTTAAAAATAATAGTAGTAATAATAATAGTAATAAAAGAGTAATAATAATAGTAATAGTAATAATAATAATAACAACAACAACAATAACAACAATAATAATAATACTATTAATAATAATAGTAGTAGTAATAATAGTAGTAATAGTAATAATAATAATAATAATAATGGTAGTAATAGTAATAATAATAGTAGTAATAATAATACTAATAATAATAGTACAAAAATAATAATGGTAATAATAATAATAGTAATAACAATGATAATAACGATAATAGTAACAATAATAACAACAATAACAACAACAGTAACAACAATAATAACAACAATAACAAACGTAATAATAATATTAATAATAATAGTAGTAATTGTAGTAATAAAATAATTATAACAATACTAATAAAAACAATAATAATAGTAGCAATAATAATAGTAATAATAAAAGTAAAATAATAGTAATAATAAAAGTGGTAGTAGTAGTAGTAGTAATAATAATAATATAATAATAATAATAATAATATAATAATAATAATAATAATAATAATAATAATAATAGCTACAACAACAGCAAAAAACAGTAACAACAACAACAACAACAACAACAATAACAGCAACAACAACAGCAACAACAACAACAACAAACGCAACAACAAACATGACAAGAACAGCAACAACACTAATAACAACACCAGCAACAACATCAGTAATAATAACACCCACAGTAGCACTTGCACCAGCAACAACAGCAGCAGCGACAATAACAACACCAACAACAACAGCAGCAGCGACAATAACAACACCAACAACAACAGCAACAACACCAGCAACAACAGCAACAATAACAACAACAACAACAACACCAACACCAATAGCAACAACAACAACAACAACACCAACACCAACAACAACAACAACACCAACAGTAGCAACGATGACGACAACAACAACAACAACAATAAAAACAACAACAAAAACAACAACAACCGCAACAATAATAATAACAACAACATCAACAAAAGCAACAACAACAACAATAGTAGCAACAATAACAACAATAGTAGCAACAACAATAACAACAACAACAACTAGAATTGCAACAACAACAGTAACAACAACAAAAGCAATCACATCAACACCACAACAACACCAAAACCAAAAGCAACAACAACAACAATAACAATAACAACAAAAATAATAACAACACAACAACATCATTAACAGTAGTAACAACAAAAACAACAACAATAACAACACCAACATCATCATCAACAACAACAACAACAATAGTAGCAACATCAACAACAACAGCAGTAGCAACAACAACAAAAACAACAACAACAACAAAAATAATAACAACAACATGAATAAAAGAAAAAAATAACAGAAGCAATAGCAACAGCAACAACAACAACAGTAACAACAAAAGCAGCAGCAACAAACAACACCAACAACACACAACAACACCAACACCAAAAGCAACAACAACACCAACACCAAAAGCAAAAGCATGAGCATGAGTAACAACAACAGCTTAACAACATCAACAACAACAACAATAACAAAAACAACAACAATAAATAGTAGTAACACCAGCAACAACACCAACACTAGCAGCAATAGCAACAATAACAGTAGCAATAACAACAACAACAACAACAACAAACAACAACAACAATAACAACAACAGCACAATAGCACAACAACAACAACACCATCAAACACAAAAAAAACAGAGACGCTAGTAGCAACAAAAGCAGCAACACCAACAACATTAACAGCAACAACAACACCAACAACATTACTAACAACAACGCCAATAACAACAACAACAACACCAACAGCAATAACAACAACAACAACACCACCAACAACTACACCACCATCACCACACCAACAACAACAACAACAACCAATAACAGCAGCAACAACAACAAATACAACAACAAAAATAGCAATAACAATAGCAATAACAACAACAACAACCACAACCAACAATAACAACAACCAATAGCAGCAGCATCAACAACGCCAACAACAAGAGCACTACCAACAACAACAACACCAGCACTAGCACCAACAATAGCAACAACAACAACAACCTAACACCAATAACAACAAACCAACACCAACAATAACAACCTAACACCAACTGTAACAGCAACAGCAACAACAACAACAGAAGCAACTATAACACAATAACAATAACAACACAACAACAACAACAAGAATAACAACAACAATAACAATAACAACAATAACAATAACAACAAAGGCATAATGGTCATTTCAAAGAATTTAACTATAAAAACTAATGGCCATCCACTCAAGGGCAATCGTGTAATGATTTAGTAAACAATTAGGATCAATAATGTAATTCTTAAAAGTTGGGACCAATAGAGCATACCATAGGGATGAATCTTGTAATTAACTCATGAAATATTGATACTTTGACTAACTTTTAAATTTGAATGATTTGTATCATGTAGTTGATATAATATTATTTGACATGGACAAGAAAAGTAGGGAACTCAAATCTACTAATTCACTAGTAGACGCACTTAGTGTATGGTTTTAGGTCCTTTAATGTTTGTGACTACAAAGTAAAGGTTGAAAGAAACAAAATTTCAACAATGTATGATGAGAGGCCCATATGGCTTGTGCTTAAACAAGTCATTCTTAATGCATATTAAAATGGGCCACCCCTATAAAATTTGTTTATGTTATCTTGCTTACATAAATAACTAATATGCTAATTATGGCTAACAAGAGATTGTATGAAGAACGTATCAAACCTTAATCATATAACTTAGGTTATGTTAATGTTATGTTTATAAAGTGTCATGTGTATAAGATTTGAAAATCAAAGATGATTGATTGAAGTTTAAAGAAGGTCGAAGATTTACAAAGCCCAAGCAAGAAATTTAAGACAACAAACAAATACAGTGGTGAGGAAGAATGTAAAACTAAATGATCCAAATGCATGTTATCTATACTGTAGAATGAATACCTCAATTCTCACCAAAGAACAAAGTACACAACTCGAATTAAGTGAAACTACTCAAGAATCTTATTGATTTACTATCTCTGATTTGATACAATTAAACAAGAAAGACAACCTTAACTATGAGAAAGTCAAAATTGAAAATCACTAACTAACTGATCTTAACAACCTCATTTATACTAATCAATTTACTTAATCACAAGAAATGATTAATGACCTTAGCAACCCACAAGAATTACAATATACATAATTGGTCCTTGTACAATTATACTCACAATTCTCCACCTTAGGACAAGACCAATGACTTAACCAATATCTAACAACTCTAAGCACTTCATAAACTATGTACCAGAAACCATTTTGGTCATAAAATCATATGCATTGTCTTCAGTACCAACACTTTGTACTTTAACCTCCTTTGACTGAATAACTTCCCTAATAAATACGATCTAACATTAATATGATTTGTTCTCTCATGACGCACTTGATTCTTTGAAAGTTGTATAGCACCCTGATTATCATATAATACTATAGCAGTATGTAACTTTATGCCCAAATCAATTACAAAACCTTTTGTCACACCCCCGCTGATAGCGGAAACACGAGGATGCGAGCGAGACGGGATCGTCATAACACATGGTATACATTAGAGAAGCAATTTAAGTATGATGACAAATGTGTCATGACGACACCCGAACACAAATGGAGACTTATGTCGCGTTTAGTCAATATTCACGACAACATAGCCATAAGCATAGCATGTAAGGATCACATAACCATATAGATTAACATTGTTTAGTTTCCCACAACCCGGGAACAAGTGTCCAAAAGAATGTTATTTGTTTAGTGGACTGCAACAATGTACAAAAGAATTGTTCATCATGTATGTTCAGTCTCAAAAATGCATCCTAGGGTCTCCACTAAAAGGCAGCACTCCTAGGATCTTCAATTACCTTGATCACCTGAAAAGACATGCTCAAAACGGTCAACATAATTGTTGGTGTGCTTCGCAGGTTTTAAGTAATAAAAGATGTTAAGATGAAAACAACTTGTAAGTTTAATAAGAGTTACCGCGACTACACTTATGTGTAAGCGGATTTACAAGATATAGTTAGCTATAACCAAACCTAATCATCGGTTCCACACAGGAATTGATGGCTGTAAAGAAAGCATCCCATAAGTTATACATGACGTAGCAAGATCCACACAGCGCATACGTATAGTTACAACCAAACCAATCCAATCCTTAGGTCCCATTACCGGGATTAATGGTTGTAATGAAAGATTTTGCATAGCATAATAAGTTTAATATGACGTAGCAAGATCCACACAGCGCTTACATATAGGTTACAACCAAACCAATCCTTAGGTCCCATTGCTAGAATTAATAGTTGTAATGGATGATCGGCTGGTTGTAATGGATGATCGGTTTAGAAGAACCACACAGAAGAACCACACAGCCGATTCACCTATCAAGTAGTAGCAATCACAAGTAGCATCAACTAACACATAATATCAAATTAGTAACACATAGTAATTTAATGCCACCAAGTAACATACAAGGTGGTAACATAGCATAGAGTCAAGTTTATATAGCATCAATCAACAAGATAAGCAAGATAAGATACTTATAGAAGTGGCAACCAGCTTCCACTAGGGAAGATGCCTGAAATTAAGTTAAGTAGGTGAGCATTCTTTTCCCCCAAGTTGAAAATATTTGAGAGGTTTGCTAAGAGTAAAAAGGGGCTACGAAACTCACTGAATAGATGATAAGCACGTAGGATGATTATTCCCAATGGTAGAGTGCTATGAACGGTCAAACACCTATTGACAGTTTTTGACAAGCATTAATATGAGCATAAGGCATAAGATGACATTCAATTAGTTCGGGCTGTTTCGGTTCGATCGGGGGTAGCACACACAAGCAGGCATACACTTATCAGATCTTATGTAGATCCAAGTATTAAGGGTTGTCGTCATTGCTAATGACATCCGTATGGGGATCCTATTATTATAAAAGATGGTGCTTGTTAAATATTTGTAGTCCCAATTAGGTTGTCGATAATTTGAAAAAGGTTAGGTTATTTTAAATAGAATAGTATGTGACTGTTAATAGCGTTGACTTTAATCTTTATGGTCAAGCAATGACACTTTATTGATGTTACCTTATCATCACGTGACATTCAAAAAGGAAATTCATGCATACACGCATCATCAGTCACACAACAGGACCGGACGCACGACTCAACCCTCCATTCGCACAAATGGACTTTCAGTCGAACGAATCAGCTTCATTCGTAAAATTGAACCTTCATTCGTGTGACTAAGCATTCAGTCGTACCATGCAACACCCAATCGCATGACTCAACCTCCATACGCAAGATTAAACCTTCATTCGCATGAATCAGCTTCATTCGTGCGATTGAACATTCATTCGTACGGCTGGCCTTTCAGTCGTGCGACTCACGCCTAATCGCACACACATTCACTCGCATGGACTCAATCGCACACACACTCAATCGCACACACCCAGGCACATGACTCGGTCGTGCGATTCACCCAGTCGCACGGCTCAGTCGCGCAACACACCCAGACGCATGACTCGGTCGTGCGATTCGCCCAATCGCACGGCTCAGTCGCATGAACAGACCCAGTCGCTCGGTGCAGCAGATCGCGACTGCTGAAGTGCTGAGCAGCCTTCGGCTGCTCTGTGCACGGTTTTCACACCTCAAGAACCTCCAGAAACACTCATCTAACATATGTAAACAAGAAACACACTCAAAAACGCAACACTCAAGCCCACACGATCTCATGTGCTCGGATGAACCCGAGCACCCGAAACCCTAGAAAACACAGAAGTGAAATTGAGCAAGAAACGGTTCAAACAAGTTTATCTACCTGCTAGAAGTAAGTATTCACGAAGATAACCAAGATTTGACGGTGAAAACGCAACAAACGTGACGGATTTTGGTGCTAGATCGAGAGAAAAATGGAGAAGATGGTGAAGAAGAAGAAGGTAAGAATGAAGAGGCTAGGGCTGGTAAGGGGTTTATATACCCAGCCTTAGTTTCGCAAAATGACATGTTTAGCCCCCGCACTTTGCCCCCGAGTTCCCAAATTTTGTTTCGGTTGAAAACGTTATTAATTAGGCTTGTTTTATTAATGATAAAATGTTGTTAATAGTATTTGAAACTTAAAAGTGGTTTTATTCGTGGAAATAATTTTATATAAAAAAAATGATGCGTTTAATGTTAACGGGGGAAATTTTTTAGAAAACGTTTTAGGATGAAGACAATGCAAGCAACGTTAGCACAAGCATAAAGATAACCAGGCAAGCAAATATGATATCCACCTATATGGGCTACAAAGATGAGGGATGACCGACAACAAAAGTTAACAGAACATGTCGATAGACGGAACTTTGGTGACGGATGTCACAGTATCCCCCAGTTGAGGGAATTTCGTCCCGAAATTCAACTGGTGCTAGGTCCAAGGGTGTCATCCTTGAATAGATGTGGATATTTAAGTCTTATCTGATCTTCACGTTCCCATGTAAACTCTGGTCCTCGTTTAGAATTCCATCTTACACGAACAATAGGTATCTTGCTACGCCTCAACCTCTTGACCTTTCGGTCCATGACCTCAATAGGTTCCTCCATAAAATAGAGGCTTTCATCAATCCTCATATCCTCAATAGATACATGAAGTGATTCGTCAGCTAAACACTTCTTGAGGTTTGATACATGGAAAGTATCATGTACACTGTTAAGCTCTTGTGGCAACCTTAATCGGTACGCCACCGGACCGATTCTTTCTGTAATCTCGAATGGTCCAACATATCTTGATGCTAACTTCCCTTTCTTTCCAAACCGAATGATCCCTTTCCAAGAAAAGACCTTAAGTAGAACGTGATCTCCAACATTGAATTCTAGAGGCTTCCAACGGTTGTCGGCATAGCTCTTTTGGCGATCTCTTGCAGCTTTCAATGTGTCTTTGATTTGGAAAATCTTGTCAGTTGTTTCTTGAATGATCTCTGGGCCTGTTAGTTGGCTTTCACCAATCACAGCCCAACAAACTGGTGATCTACATTTCCAGCCATACAACGCTTCGAACGGTGCACACCCAATACTAGTATAGTAACTGTTATTGTAGGAAAACTCGATCAACGGTAGATGAGTATCCCAACTACCACCAAAGTCAATGACACATGCCCTCAGCATGTCCTCAAGCGTCTGTATTGTTCATTCACTTTGGCCATCTGTCTAGGGGTGATATGCTGTACTCATGTCTAGTCGAGTGCCCATCGCTTTCTATAACGTCTGCCAAAATCGTGAAGTAATCGACTATCTCGGTCGGATATGATTAACACTGGCACCCCGTGTCGTGTCACGACCTCTTTGATGTACAACCTTGCCAGCTTATCTATTTTAAAGTCTTCTTGGATAGGCAAGAAGTGAGCGGATTTCTTTATTCGATCCACCGCGACCCATATCGAGTCGTGTCCGCTTGGCATTCTCGGGAGTTTGGTAATAAAATCCATAGTTATGTTCTCCCATTTCCACTCGGGAATTTCAGGTTGTTGCAATAATCCTGATGGTTTCTGGTGTTTAGCCTTGACCTTTGAACATGTCAAGCATTTGCTCACATATATAGCAATGTCTTCCTTCATACCTGGCCACCAGTACAGATCTTTCAGATCGTGGTACATCTTGTCTGCACCAGGATGAACGGAGTATTGAGTCTTGTGTGCTTCATCCAAGACTAGTGTGCGTACACCTCCCCATCTGGGTACATATATACGATCCACGAAGTAATGTATGCCGTCATCCTTGCAACTCATTTGTTTATCCAACCCTCGGAATTCTTCTCCCGCAAGGTTTTTTTCTTTCAAAGCCTCACTTTGTGGAATTTGAATCTGAGCCTTTAGATTAGTTTGAATAGTCAAACCTAGCGCTCGAGCACGTAGTGGCTTCACACGTTCTTTACGGCTTAAAGCATCAGCCACCACGTTAGCTTTCCCGGGATGATACTGGATTTCACAATCGTAGTCGCTAAGTAACTCTACCCAGCGTCGCTGTCACATGTTAAGTTCCTTCTGATCCAGAATATGTTGAAGGCTCTTATGATCTATGTAGATGATGCATTTGGTTCCATATAGATAATGTCTCCATATCTTGAGTGCAAATACTACAGCGCCCAACTCCAAATCATGAGTTGTGTAGTTCTTTTCATGCACCTTAAGTTGTCATGATGCGTAGGCAATGACCTTGTCTCTTTGCATTAGCATACATCCCAATCCTTGATGTGAAGCATTGCAGTATACCACAAAATCATCAGTTCCGTCTGGGAGGGACAGTATTGGAGCGTTGCACAACTTTTCTTTCAACGTCTGGAAAGCTCGTTCTTGTGCATGTCCCCAATCAAAGTTCTTGTCTTTCTGGGTTAGCAGCGTTAACGGTTGTGCGATCTTCGAAAAGTTCGCAATAAAACGACGGTAGTATCCGGCCAATCCTAGGAATTGCCGTATTTCTGAGGGTGTTTGGGGTGTATCCCATTTCTTTACCGCTTAAATCTTATCGGGATCTACATGAATTCCATCTTTGTTAACCACATGACCCAGAAACTTCACTTCTCGAAGCCAGAATTCACACTTCAAGAATTTGGCGAAAAGTTTCTCTTCCCGTAACAGTTCTAGAATTGCTTGAAGGTGTTCTTCGTGATCCTCTTTCGAACGGGAGTAGATAAGTATGTCATCTATGAATACGACACGAACTTATCAAGATAAGGCTTGCACACCCGATTCATCAAATCCATGAATAAGGCTGGTGCGTTGGTCAATCCGAACGGCATGACCAATAACTCATTGTGCCCGTAACGAGTTCTAAACGTTGTTTTTGGAATATCGTCCTCGAATACCCTTAGCTGATGATATCCAGAATGAAGATCAATCTTGGAGAAATATGAAGCTCCTTGCAGTTGATCAAATAAATCATCAATTCTGGGAAGAGGATATCGATTCTCCACAGTCAATTTGTTCAACTCGCGATAATCGATGCACATACGGAACGATCCGTCTTTCTTCTTGACAAATAACACCGGTGCTCCCCATGGTGAATGGCTCGGTCGAATAAAACCCTTCTCCAGTAGTTCCTGTAGTTGACTGGACAACTCTTGCATCTCGAAGGGTGCTAACCGATACGGCATCTTTGCTATCGGTGTAGCTCCAGGAACCAGCTCTATACGGAATTCCACCTGTCGTGGAGGAGGCAAACCTGACAAGTTATCAGGGAATACATCCGGATAATCACGTACTACAGGAATATCTACCAACTTGTTGCCTTCTTCTTTCTTTTCCACTACAAGGGCCAGAAACGCGTAACCCTGCTTTCGTAAACATCGACGTGTCTTCATGCAAGAAATAAGCTTTAAGTTCTTTCCCGGTCGCTCTCCTTGTATTCTGAGTACTTTACCATCTGATATGGGAATCCGTACTACTTTATCTCGGCATACAATCTCGGCCCCATGCTTTGATAACCAATCCATTCCCACTATTACGTCAAAGCTTCCTAACTCAAAGGGTATCAAATCTATGTTGAAGACCTGGTCTTCCAATATCAGGGTGCAGTTCTTAATAATTTCCTCTGCCTGTTCGACCCTACCATTAGCCATTTCTACGGAGTAACTAGTTTCTAGTCTACTAGCACTCAAATCAAGCATTTGCACAAACTCAGATGATATAAAACTATTGTCTGCCCCAGTATCAAACAGTACGGATGTGAAATGGTTATTGAGTAAGTGCGTACCCATGACAACGGTCGGATCCTGACGGGCATCATTAGCTCCAATGACGAAGGCATGACCCCGTGCAACATTACCTTGGTTTCCTTGGCCTTGAGCACCCACTATGGCCACTATCTGCTGCTGGTTGTTTCCTTGCTGACCCGGTGCCCTATTCAATCAGGGGCACATGTTTCTGAAGTGATCAAGGCTTCCACATTCATAGCAAGCCCTGGCATTCCCGGCGGGGTTAACCGCATTGAAGGGTGCCACCAGGTTTGGCACTACTCTGCAGTCTTTTGCTTGATGCCTCGGACGTCTGCAGTTCAAACACACCCGGCACGGCACTACTGGGGGATGATGAAGATTGCACCTGTCACATCTCGGGTGCGGCCCAGCATATTCTTTCTTCCCTTGTGTCACAGCCACGAAATTTCGGGTCGTCTTGGCCTTCTTATCAAACCTTCCAGCGTTAGGCCGGCTCGTTTCCCAAGTCTTTTTCCTTTTCTCTGCTCCCCTACCCAATACTCCTGTTCTTATCATCTCATCAGTGAGAGCGCCAACTTTCAGAATTGCGCTCTGGATTGTAGGAGAAGCAGCTGTAGTTACCATTGCCCGGATTTGAGGCGCGAGTCCGCAAATGTACCTTTCAATCCTTTTTGATTCCGGAGTGACTAGATGTGGAACTAGTCTAGCCAGTTCATGGAATCGGTCTGTATAAGTTGCATGCCCAGCCCCCACCATAGCATGATTCCAAAATTCATGCTCAAGTTTCTGCATCTCGTTGAGAGGGCAGTATTCCTCAGTAATCAGGGCTTTGAACTCATCCCAAGTCATCTGCATCGTAGATTCTCTTCCTATAGCTTGAACCTGGGTGTTCCACCAGGTTAGTGCTCTGCCCTGCAGTGAGCACGTAACATACTTGATTCTTTGACTGTCGAGGCATTCACTGATGTCAATCTGTGCCCCCATCTTTTCAAGCCGTCTAGTCAGGGCTATCGCCCCACCTTTCCCATCGAATTCCGGGGGCTTACGGGCCACCACTTCCTTGTAAGAACAGCCCCGTTTGGTATTAGCAGCTCCAGTTTCATTACCGGCTGTACCACCATTCCCGGTCTCCTGATTGCTTTCATTTCCAGTCGGGTTCCCATTATCCTCGTTTTTATTGCCACCAATTCCCTCGTGGTTTTGTTGTTGAAGAACGTCGCTCACCTGAGCTACAATAGTTGGAATCAGGGCAGCCAATTGTTGAACAATTAGGGCTGCCATATCAGGGTTTCCAATCCCTTGAGTATTACCAGAAGGGCCTTCACATGCTCTTAGAGGTCTACCCCTGCCTCTGCCTCTGCCCCTCGGGGCTTCACTCCCACTACTATTGCTGCGGGTAGATCTTCGAGGCGACATTGTTCTAATCATAAAGAGAGTAAACATGTAAACTTTAGTAAACATGTAAACCTTAGTCACTTGAAGATACACAAGTATTCCACTTATCAAGTTCCAACATTTCATGTTCCGGTCAGTCAAGATCACCATGCAGCCCATTTCTAGCATATTCTCGGTATACCGGTGATGTTTATATATAGGGTTCCCCGTAGCGTTCCCACCACAACCACGATGTACCGAGAATGATGCCTAATCCGGTTACATGACATCTGACCTTCCTTCACATCATATCCATAATAATCCATCAAGACAACTGAGCCCAAACATGTAATCACGTATAGTCTGGCAGAGGTTGTCTACCTCGTGTCCTTGAAGGACTCAGACATGACCTCCTCGGGTTGGTCTCAGTATCTGAGGTTAAGCGCAATGTATGATCTGTGAAGATCTCTTCGGGTCTTAATACCCGAATTTGATCATGATAACTTGGCGCGCAGAGGGAATGGAAGATCTAATAGGAAGTATCCCATAAGGGACGAGCACAAGGGCTCAAGCATAAGGTAAAAGATCACAAAACAGAAGGATAACCAAACATGTAAAGTGGAACACATACACGAGATATATAAATGCACACAAGCTTTAGCATGCAAATCTACATGAAGGTTCCTAGGTTATAGTCTAGGTCAAGTGTAATTACCTAATTCTCTATAACCAATGGCTCTGATACCAGTCTGTCACACCCCCGCTGATAGCGGAAACACGGGGATGCGAGCGAGACGGGATCGTCATAACACATGGTATACATTAGAGAAGCAATATAAGTATGATGACAAACGTGTCATGACGACACCCGAACACAAATGGAGACTTGTGTCGCGTTTAGTCAATATTCACAACAACATAGCCATAAGCATAGCATGTAAGGATCACATAACCATATAGATTAACATTGTTTAGTTTCCCACAACCCGGGAACAAGTGTCCAAAAGAATGTTATTTTTTTAGTGGACTGCAACAATGTACAAAAGAATTGTTCATCATGTATGTTAAGTCTCAAAAATGCATCCTAGGGTCTCCACTAAAAGGCAGCACTCCTAGGATCGTCAATTACCTTGATCACCTGAAAAGACATGCTCAAAACGATCAACATAATTGTTGGTGAGCTTCGCAGGTTTTAAGTAATAAAAGATGTTAAGATGAAAACAACTTGTAAGTTTAATAAGAGTTACCACGACTACACTTATGTGTAAGCGGATTTACAAGATATAGTTAGCTACAGCCAAACCTAATCATCGGTTCCACATGGGAATTGATGGCTGTAAAGAAAGCATCCCATAAGTTATACATGACGTAGCAAGATCCACACAGCACATACGTATAGGTTACAACCAAACCAATCCTTAGGTCCCATTACCGGGATTAATGGTTGTAATGAAAGATTTTCCATAGCTTAATAAGTTTAATATGATGTAGCAAGATCCACACAGCACTTACGTATAGGTTACAACCAAACCAATCCTTAGGTCCCATTGCTGGAATTAATGGTTGTAATGGATGATCGGCTTAGAAGAACCACACAAAAGAACCACACAGAAGAACCACACAGCCGATTCACCCATCAAGTAGTAGCAATCACAAGTAGCATCAACCAATACATAATATCAAATTAGTAACACATAGTAATTTAATACCACCAAGTAACATACAGGTAGTAACATAGCATAGAGTCAAGTTTATATAGCCTCAATCAATAAGATAAGACAGATAAAATACTCATAGAAGTGGCAACCAGCTTCCACTAAGGAAGATGCCTGAAATTAAGTTAAGTAGGTGAGCATTCTTTTCCCCCAAGTTGAAAATATTTGAGAGGTTTGCTAAGAGTAAAAAGGGGCTACGAAACTCACTGAATAGATGATAAGCACGTGGGATGATTATTCCCAATGGTAGAGTGCTATGAACGGTCAAACATCTATTGACAGTTTTTGACAAGCATTAATATGAGCATAAGGCATAAGATGACATTCAATTAGTTCGGGCTGTTTCGGTTCGGTCGGGGGTAGCACACACAAGCAGGCATACACTTATCAGATCTTATATAGATCCAAGTATTAAGGGTAGTCTTCATTGCTAATGACATCCGTATGGGGATTCCATTATTATAAAAGATGGTGCTTGTTAAATATTTGTAGTCCCAATTAGGTTGTTGATAATTTGAAAAAGGTTAGGTTATTTTAAATAGAATAGTATGTGCATGTTAATAGCATTGACTTTAATCTTTATCGTCAAGCAATGACACTTTATTGATGTTACCTTATCATCACGTGACATTCAAAAAGGAAATTCACGCATACACGCATCATCAGTCACACAACAGGACCGGACGCACGACTCAACCCTCCATTCGCACAAATGGACCTTCAGTCGTACTAATCAGCTTCATTCGTACGATTGAACCTTCATTCGTGTGACTAAGCATTCAGTCGTACCATGCAACACCCAATCGCATGACTCAACCTCCATACGCATGATTAAACCTTCACTCGCATGAATCAGCTTCATTCATGCGATTGAACATTCATTCGTACGGCTGGCCTTTCAGTCGTGCGACTCACGCCTAATCGCACACACATTCACTCGCATGGACTCAATCGCACACACATTCAATCGCACACACCCAGGCTCATGACTCAGTCATGCGATTCACCCAGTCGCACGGCTCAGTCGTGCGACACACCTAGACGCATGACTCAGTCGTGCGATTCGCCCAATCGCACGGCTCAGTCGCATGAACAGACCCAGTCGCTCAGTGCAGCAGATCGCGACTGCTGAAGTGCTGAGCAGCCTTTGGCTGCTCTGTGCACGGTTTTCACACCTAAAGAACCTCCAGAAACACTCATCTAACATACTAAATAAGAAACATACTCAACAACGCAACACTCAAGCCCACACGACCTCATGTGCTCGGATGAACCCGAGCACCCGAAACCCTAGAAAACGTAGAAGTGAAATCGAGCAAGAAACGGTTCAAACAAGTTTATCTACCTACTAGAAGTAATTATTCACGAAGATAACTAAGATTTGACGGTGAAAACGCAACAAACATGACGGATTTTGGTGCTAGATCGAGAGAAAAATGGAGAAGAAGGTGAAGAAGAAGGTGAAGAAGAAGAAGGTAAGAATGAAGAGGCTAGGGCTAGTAAGGGGTTTATATACCCAGCCCTAGTTTCGCAAAATGACATGTTTAGCCCCCGCACTTTGCCCCCGAGTTCCCAAATTTTGTTTCGGTTGAAAACGTTATTAATTAGGCTTGTTTTATTAATGATAAAATGTTGTTAATAGTGTTTGAAACTTAAAAGTCGTTTTATTCGTGGCAATAATTTTATATAAAAAAAATGATGCGTTTAATGTTAACAGGGGCAATTTTTTTGAAAACATTTTAGGATGATGACAATGCAAACAACGTTAGCACAAGCATAAAGATAACCAGGCAAGCAAATATGATATCCACCTAGATGGGTTACAAAGATGAACCGACAACAAAAGTTAACAGAACACGTCGATAGACGGACCTTTGGTGACGGATGTCACACCTTTCAACCACAAAGCCTCTTTAGGTGCTTCAGTGAATGCAATATATTCGACTTTAATTGTGGACAATGCAACTACACGTCAAAGAGTAGCTTCCCAACAGACTAAACCATTAAGCACTTTAAAAACATATTCGGTAGTTGATCTGCCTTTATCTATGTCTTTTGCAAAATCTGCATCAACATAACCCAACACTACATCACCCGAGTCATGACAATTACCAAAAATCAACCCAACATCTCTGGTCCCATTCATGTATCTCAATACCCATTTAACAGCATCCCAATGCAACTTCCCAGGATTAGAAACAAACTGACTAACCACACTTACAACATAACCTATATTAGGTCTAGTGTATACCATCAGATACATAAGACTTCCCACTACACTGGCATAAGGCACTCTATTCATATAGCTCTTCTCATCTGCCTCTTATGGAGAGTCTTTAGAAGACAATCTAAAATGTAGTGCTAAAGGTGTCTTGACAGAATTACTTTCATTCATGGAAATACTTGATCGTAATTTGTGTATATAAGACACCTGAGTTAGAAAAAACTTCTTGTTCTCTCTATCTCTAGTTATTTCCGTTCCTAAAATCTTTTTAGCTACACCAAGTCCTTTCATATCAAATTCATCCTTCAATAACTGTTTTGTATTATCAATCTCACCTTGTTCTTGACAATATATCAACATGTATACATACAACAACACTTATACATAGCATCCACTCTTATAATCTACATACAACAACAGGTATACATAGCATCCACTCTTATATTCCTTGAAATAGATACAATTATCATAGTTGCTTCTACAAAACTCATAAGTTAGCATATTCTCATCAAACCTTTTATATTGTCACACCCCGACCGACGGCAAATTCATCGGAGTGGACGAATACGAATTGATTTTTCATAGCTCATGGAATTAAATAAGTTAAAATAATATTAAATGTCATTTTGTTTGAATAATACTAAACAAATAAATCATTACAATACAATAAAGATTCAAACAACATCATAAAATCTTTAATTAATCTAGGTCCAAGTCCTATATGAGCATGAAGTAATCCTCAAAATAGCATCCTGAAACATGTTAAAAAATATGGTCAACATATGATGTGGTGAGTTTCCATAAATATGTACATACGCATAAAAACAACTTTTAAAAGGCATTTTAAGTCACAGGTTAAGAAATAATGGAAGAATATAGATAGCATAATAATACAATCAAACCATGACAAAAGATTAGCGACAATAAGATAGAGAATTAGCTAAGTGTACTCGGTTCCCATGATGATCAAGAATATGTCATCAGGAGCCGGCAATAACATCAGCTTTAACACCAAATAGGCTTGTCAAGCTCATAGATCTATGACGTCGTTAGGCTAGCAATAGTTAATGATTGTTTTTATAAGATGACTATCATATGAGGCTCACAATTATCACAAGTGACCATGACAAAGTTTATAAATGAATTGCTCGTGCATTACAAGTATCAAGATATTTTACAAGTGTACATTTATACGATTAACACGTTTCACCCTAAAAGGTGTGAAATAAAAATGAAAATGAGGCATGGAAAACTCACTTTGTATAATGATGGTTGTAGAGTATATAAGAAAGCTTGGATGTTCAAAAGTCAAAGGTGATGTCCTAAAGAATAAAAAGAAATAATAGCTTGAGGTTGAAATTCATTACAAGAAGTTAGGAAGTTTAAAGAATACCAAAATGTAAAAGTTAGATTGAAAAAGGATTATCGCACCAATTTTAAATTCTAGACAGAATGTTTGGTACGTGTTTGAACACGTTTTATAAATAGAAAACGGTTTCATAAAATTATAAAAAATTACAGTTGACTAGTTTAGAGTCTCCCGGACAACTTTAGTTTAGAAACATTTTTATGAAAAGACCCGTTAATAAGTCAAAACAGCAGCACTAGACAGAAGGTGCTGAAATGCACACTTATCTTATGAATGTTATTGTTGAGTCGTCCAATTGTGTTTGAAGACGCATAAACTATCGTTAAAAGGTTAATTCAATGAAATTATTATTGGATTTTGACTTTAATTAAATTTAGTTTTTTATGACCAAGTTATGGTTAGTTGAAATCAGACTATATTCTGTTAAATATATAGTAAGGCACTTATGTGCACTTTTAAAATTACTAAAGCATGAAACGGGTTAAAACAAATTTATTACGTAGATATATGGTATAGTATACTTCATTTGAGTTATAAAAAAAATATCCTAAGACTTTAGCATAGCCATCATTTAGATAAATAATCTTGTGGAATAACCGAATGCGGCGGCATAGCCGTCCATATGAAAATGGGATTCTTTGTTTACATTAGTGTGTTCTTAACTTGATTTAGGAATGCTAGTGATTGTTAAAATGTTAGTGAATGTTAGAAGGTTAATGACCAAATGATAATAACTAAAACTAATAGAGATTTAGTAGAAGAAAGAATAAAAGTAATAATATAAAGTCATGAGAACAATTGGATGTTAGGATGATTAAAACAATATAGAAATGCATAATATAAAAGCAGTATAAGATTACCTTAGAATTTGAAATTTTTTTAAATTCATTGTAAAACAAAAATTCTTGAAATTGATCAAAATCAAGGGATAAAAAAAGATACGTGAGTGAGATTTTCGAAGAATGAGCAAATAAAAGTAAGGCCTAAAGCTTGCTTTTATAGTTTAGGTTAAGAGGAGGTTATGAATGGTGTTAATGGTGAGTTACAAGTCTTCCAAAATGGGGTTATTATTAGAATTTGAAATAAATATAAAATTAAATAAATTAAAAAAATAAAAAAATAATAACAATTTAAACTCTAAATTTATTAAGACGATAATTTTAATTTAACAACTTCTTTTTTATTAAATCTTTGTAGACTTTATAAAGCTCACAAGAATTTGTAATTTAATTATTTATTTTAATTGAATATTTAAAATCTTATAAATATTAACAACCTTTTAAAATTTATTTTATAAATTATAAAATTTTTATAAATTGTTTAAATGATTTAATAAATGGAAATTGAATAAAACAACTGTCAATATTGGTTAAATTACACATTTAACGCATTTGATTCATTAAAATAAATAAAATAATTTTAATTAATGATTTTTTCCATGGTATGATAGTTTAAAGTGGGTCCGTGTTTGGGTTTGTAGTTAGAAAATAGGCGGATGTTACATATACCAATATCTGGGAGACTATTTCAGCCCATAAAGTAATCTTTTCAGAAGACATACCTTATTCTATTTCCAGTCTCTTCAAACCCAGGTCGTTGTTTCATGTAAATGCTCTCTTCCAAACTACCATGCAGAAATGTTGTTTTCACATCAAGCTGCTCTAATTCCATATCGTTTGCAGCAACCAATGAAAGTATAATTTGGATGGATTAATGTCTAACAACTGGTGAAAATATTTCATTGTAATCCACTCCAGTCCTTTGAGTGAATCCTTTAGCTACAAACGTAGCTCTGTACCTATAAGCATCTTCACTAGTTAACCCATTGTAACACCCGTATTTTTAAGGGAATAAAAGGACAAAAGAGAAAGAAAAAGAATAAATGAAAGTCAACCCCAAAGTTGAGGGACCAAAAGTGTTAAAAAGCACAAAATCTTGAAAAGTTGGTGTAAAAGGTGATATGGCCGCCCATAACCCTCTGCACACTCTTTCTTGTCCGATTTTTAGAGAGAGAAACAGCAGAGACTTCGAGCTTTAGAGTGAGAAAGAAGAAGAATTCGAAGTTTGAGGTAAGATTAAGTGTTCTAAGTCGTTTTTGGTCTATCTAGTCTCGGTTGTATGCTCATATGTGTTATTGCATGTTCGGGTTGTGTGTTTCAGTGGGTTGTAGGTGTTAAAAACATCTGAGAAATTCAAGTTTTAGAGTTTGAAGGTTTAAAATAGCAAAGGTGAGTTCTAGACCCCCGGTTTTTACTTGTTTTAAACTCTTTTGGGGCTGAAAATGTATTAAACGATTTTTACCATGTTTATGTATGTATACCCGTATGTATTTTGCATGACTAATGATGTTTATTAGATGTTTGTGTGAAGTTCATGCTTAGAAAGACCTTAGTAAGCTTAGAATGATTAGGCTTGATGTTTGGGTTTAGAAATTTCATAGTAATAATTTGAACAGAAAGTTGATGAGCCCAAATAGTGCTCATACGCCCAAGATTTGCCTTAGAAATGTTCTAAGTAGGGTCATGAGTCCAAATAGTTCTCATGAGCCCAAACAGTACCTAAAACGCCTATGACACATGAGCCTCAACAGTGCTCATGAGTCTGAAAATAAGTTAAGTATAAGGTGATGAGTCCAAACAGGGCTCATACGCCTGAAAAATGGGCTTAACAGTTTGTGTGAGATGATAAGTCTAAATAGTGCCCTTATGAGTCTGAACAGTGGTCATATGCCTAGAAAAGTCAGCCGGACGACTAAGTGTAGGGTCATGAGTCCCAACAGTGCTCGTACGCCCGAATAGCTTATACGCCCAAAGTGAAAATATTTCTAAGTGTAGGCTGGTGAGCCTACATAGTGCTGGAAAGTCCGAATAGGGCTCATGCGCCCAAACAGAGCTCATGCGCCCAAACACTTAGAATTTTTACAGAAATTTTCTGGGAGTCTGTGCCTTAGGGTTTTGATCGAGGTTGACTTAGGGCTTATTAATGATGATGTTCCATGCATGATATGATTACTTATTATTGTTCCATATTATAGTTATTGCTACAATTATTATTACTTATAGTATGTGACTTTACGTGGTATGTTATTATCGTAACGTAAAGTATATTGTAATAATAAAGTCAAAGAGCAATAAAAGAAAAGAAGAGGAACATTAATAAAATGTTAACAAGTCTTGCAAGCACATAGGAGGGACACGACCGTGTTATCGTCAGCTCAACTGTGTTGCAGGTTAGCTACCCATTTATGCACACATGGTCAATCAATTGAGATTGGCAGGACCTTTGTAGCGTGCCCTGGGTGAGTGGGTCGGCCTTGTACATAGTTCACATAACCCTTTCGAGGGATACAGTTTCAGTTGAACCCTTCGGGGGGATACCCATAGCCCTTTCGAGGGATACAGTTGAACCCTTCGGGGGGATACCCATAGCCCTTTCGAGAGATACAGTTGAACCCTTCGTGCGGATACCCATAGCCCTATCGAGGGATACAGTTGAACCCTTCGGGGGGATACCCATAGCCCTTTCGAGGGATACAGTTGACCCTTTCGTGGGATATAGATGGCCCATCACCCGTTTTCCATCGCGCACATAGTTGGGGCATTGCGCACTGGTCCACATAGAAAGTGAAACATAAAGTTAAAATGTCTACAGACAAGGCATACAGTACAGAGAACGAACAATATTTGTTCATACAGCTAATGCGTGCTCGCATACATAGTACAGAGATGTAATTTACAGAAAAGAGTATTTTCATATACTACACATAGAAAGTATTTTATTACGTATAAAACTAGAGCTCACTCAGCAACGCTGACTTTTATACATTTTTAGTTGGCAGGTAAATGTTGCTGAGGATGGCACGAGGGTGAAGCTACTCGGCAAAGAAAGACTGACATCCATTCATAACCAAAATCACTGTTGTTTTGTAATGCAGTTAAACTATTCTTTTGTAAACTGATTAAACCAGGGTGTATTGCTTAGCAACAGTGTTATTAATGAAATGAATGGTTTTCGATTAAAAGTAATTCCGCTGCTAAATTCATAATGTGAAATGTTTTATGTAATTACTGCTTGAAATGACCAACTGTGAGGTGCCCGGGATCGGGGCCTTACAAGTTGGTATTAGAGCCAAAGTTTAAGTGAAACGGGTAAATTTTCAAAATAAACCTTAACTTCAACTGAAAATGGGACAGAAGGAGGGATGTCAGCCCGAGTAGCTACGTGCCATCAGGTATTTCTTTTCATAAAGTTAACCAGAATTATGTGCGTGTGCTATTTGGCTTATGTGTTCATAGTAGATTTAGATACTGATGTAGTCAGGATAGGAAATGCTTGGGGTGTGAAAAGTAAAGTAAGTGGCTAATCACAACTGGCCACTGTAATTGGGGACTTACTATACTTGACATAAACTGAGCCATTACCTTGAATGACCGTGTTAGTGTTTGGATCTTATAGTGCTTAGGAAATGGCTGGGAAGAAATCTTCCAAGGCTCCTAGAGGCAGAGGTCGACCACGTACGACCAGGAGTAGTGCTAAGGCTCCTGAGATGACTCATGAGAACCCTGAGGTTCATGACCGGACTGAAGGAAATGAGAATGCCAGCCTGAACGCCTCAGCTCGGGATGCGATTGCTGATGTGGTGCACCATGTCATGCAGACCGTCTTACTGTCTGTAGTGACTGAAGTCATCTGGGCTGTGAGGAATGAGGAAAGGAAGGAGAAGGGGTACAGGAAAGGATCGACTGGGAAGGGAAGCAAGAGAGAGGAGGAACGACCAGAGCCTGAGACGGTATTGTCCGATGAGGACGAGGATGATGCGGTAGGAGTGACAACTATGGGATGCAGTTACGGGGCATTCCAGAGGTGCAAGCCCCCGACTTTCGATGGCAATGGCGATGCTGCTGCCGCTCACCGCTGGGTGAGGGAGATGGAGGCAGTGCTAGAGATCAGTGAGTGTCGCAAGGATCAAAAGGTGAAGTTCGCGACTCATTCTTTTGCCGACTCGGCATTGTGTTGGTGGGACAATATTGTCCAAGCTGAGGGTACTAGAGCCATCGGGAAGATGCGATGGAGGGAACTGAAACAACTAGTGATGGAGGAGTTCTGTCCCTATAGAGAACTTGACAGGATCGAGAGGGAGTTCCTGCAACTTGAGGCGGGAACCCTAACCCACCAATAATACACCACCAAATTTAATAAGATGGCGAGACTGGTGCCGGATCAGGTGATGCCGGTGTCTCGAAAGATTAACCGGTATATTCAGGGACTGCCAGCTGACATTCGCAGGCACATGATCGCTGCTAGGCCGAGCACCTTTAGATCGGCAGTGGATCTGGCTTGGAGGCTCTACAATGAAAGGGAAGTGACTGTGGTGGAAGTGAAAAAAGCCGGTGGTGGTGACTGGAATTGGAATGGAAAGAGGTTTAGGCGGGGTGGTTTTACCCCTAATAACAAGAAGATGAGAATGGATGACCGTAGGGTGGGGTCGTCCAGCTTGGGGTCAAAGAAGAGTGGAAAGTGTGGAAGGGAGCATCCTGGTGAGTGCAGAATGGGGATGAACATATGCTTCAGGTGTGGCCAGCCTGGCCATATCGCTAGAGACTGTAAGAAGCGAAGGGCGGAGAGCTCGGGAGCTGGGAATAAGAAGCCGGAAGAAGGAGGGCAGAGGGCAAGTGCTAGAGCTTACACCATGACCCGGGAAGAAGCCAGAGTATATCCCGATGTCATGTCAGGTATGTTTCTAGTTAATCAAACGCGTGCCTCTGTATTATTTGATTCTGGTGCTAGTAGGAGTTTTATTTCTACTACTTTTTGTGCTAAGTTGTCTGTTAGCAGTAGGGGTGTTAGTGAGCCTTTTGATGTAGAAACTACTATCGGTAAGTCCACCAGAGTTACTGATGTAATAGAAGATTGTTCCATAGAACTTGAGGGTCATAAGTTTGCTGCTAAATTACATGTGATGCCCCTAGGTGGATTTGATGTAGTGTTAAAGATGGATTGGTTAGCAACCTATGAAGCGAATATTGTGTGTCGTAAGAAGATGATTAGACTGACGGCGCCTGATGGAAGTTCGGTGACAATATACGGCGATCGGGTTACGACGATTCCGAAAGTGATTTCGATGGCGGTGGCGGGAAAGTGCATGAAACGTGGATGTAACGCTTATTTGGCCTACGTAAAGGATGTAGACACGTCAACACCATAATTGTTTGATGTGCCGGTGGTGTGTGACTTTCCTGATGTATTCCCAGAGGACCTATCAGGTGTGCCACCGGATCGCGAAATCAAATTTCAAATTGACTTGATACCTGGTGCCCAACCTGTCGCCAAGGCACCGTATCGATTAGCTCCGACTGAGATGAAGGAGTTAATGGAGCAACTGCAAGAATTGCTCGATAAGGGTTTCATCAGACCGAGTATCTCTCCTTGGGGTGCTCCGGTCTTATTCGTGAAAAAGAAGAACGGTAGCATGAGAATGTGTATCGACTACCGTGAGTTGAACAAGTTAACGATAAAGAATCGGTATCCGTTACCGAGGATTGACGACTTGTTCGACCAGCTCCAGAGTGCCAGTTGGTTTTTGAGGATAGATCTTCGATCTGGCTACCATCAGTTGAAAGTAAAGGAGCGGGACATTCCTAAAACGGCTTTTCGTACGCGTTATGGACACTTTGAGAGTCTTGTTGTGTCCTTTGGTTTAACCAATGCGCCAGCTGCTTTTATGGATTTGATGAATAGAGTGTGTCGGCCAATGCTAGATAAATCAGTGATCGTGTTCATCGATGATATCCTGATTTATTCAAGGAGCGAAGAAGAGCACGCCGGTCACATTCGGGAAGTGTTGGAAACCTTGAGAAGGGAGCAGCTGTATGCTAAATTCTCCAAGTGTGCTTTCTGGCTACCCGAGGTGCAATTTCTGGGTCACGTGGTAAATGCTGAGGGAATCATGGTTGACCCAGCAAAGGTTGAGGCTGTGATGCAATGGAAATCACCAAAGACGCCATCCGAAATTCGTAGCTTCTTGGGATTGGCGGGCTACTACAGGAGATTTATTCAAGACTACTCCAAGATAGCCTCACCTTTGACTAAATTGACCCGCAAAGATGTGAAGTTCATGTGGGGTCGAGAGCAGGAGTGTGCCTTTAAGGAGTTGAAGATGAGACTAACACAAGCTCCTGTCTTGACATTACCCGAGGGGAGTGAAGACTTGATAGTCTATTCGGATGCATCCTATTTTGGGTTAGGTTGCGTGTTGATGCAACGTGGAAGGGTAATAGCTTATGCATCTTGACAGCTGAATACCCACGAAGTCAACTATCCCACACACGATCTAAAATTAGCCGCAGTGGTTTTCGCATTGAAGATTTGGCGGCACTATCTATACGGGACTAAGTGCACCATCTTCGAGCAGAAAGATTTAAACATGACGCAGAGGCGATGGTTGGATCTCATAAAGGATTATGATTACGAAATCCATTACCATCCGGGCAAGGCCAACGTTGTGGCAGATGCCCTTAGCCGAAAAGAAAGGCCCGAGCCGATCCGGGTGAAGGCTTATCAGCTAATTATGACCTCTGATGTGATGACACAGGTTAAGGAGTTTCAAGACAAGGCTTTGAAAGAAGATCGTCTTAACTCCGAAAGGATGAGAGGTCTAGTTATGGAATTAGGTGAGAACACTCTTGGTGTTAAGACCCGGTTCGGGAGAATGTGGATTCCTCGATACGGGGACCTACATGGAAAGATTATGGACGAAGCCCATAAGACTCGATAGTCCATTCATCCCGGTGCTACCAAGATGTATCACGATATGAAGAAAGGTTATTGGTGGCCGGGTATGAAACGCGATGTCGTGGAGTACGTGAGTAAGTGCCTTACTTGTCTCCAAGTGAAGGCGGAACATCAGAAACCATACGGGAAGATCCAACCGTTGGATATACCCGAATGGAAGTGGGAACATATCACCATGGACTTCATTACTAAGCTGCCTCGCACGTCGAGGGGATGTGATACTATATGGGTGATTGTCGACCGACTAACAAAGAGTGCCCACTTCCTACAGATCCGCGAGACGTATTCATCCGAGAGATTGGCGGATCTGTTCATCAAGGAAATCGTAGCCCGTCATGGTGTGCCGGTGTCCATTGTGTCGGATCGTGACACCTGGTTTACATCGAAGTTTTGGTGGAGATTCCATGATGCAATGGGGACGAGGCTACACATTAGTACCGCATATCATCCTCAGACGGACGGTCAGTCTGAGAGGACGATACAGACGCTTGAGGATATGCTTCGAGCATGCGTGATCGATTTTGGAGGAAGTTGGGATGATCACTTGCCGTTAGCATAATTCTCGTACAACAATAGCTATCATGACAGCATTGGTATGCCACCATACGAGATGCTATACGGTAGGAGATGTAGGACGCACGTGTGTTGGGGAGACATTGGGCAGAATGAGTTAGGAGGTATTGAGGTGATCAAAGCTATGACTGACAAGCTGGAGAAGATCAAAGCCTTCATGAAGGCGGCGAAAGATAGACAAAAGTCGTATGCTGACAAGAGGCGAAGACCAATAGAGCTCAAGGTTGGAGACCGAGTCATGTTGAAGGTCTCACCCTGGAAAGGGATTATCCGATTCAGGAAACGGGGTAAGCTAAGCCCGAGATATATAGGACTTTTCCGAATCATCGCACGAGTAGGGGAGGTAGCCTATCGACTTGAACTGCCAGTTGAGTTAAGTGGAATTCATCCCACATTCCATGTATCTCATCTGAGAAAGTGCTTAGCTGATGAGGATATGATTGTACCACTAGAGGACATTGATGTTGATGAGAGGCTCAATTATGTGGAGCAACCAGTGGCGATCATCGATCGTAAAGAGAAGAGGCTAAGAAATAAGTGGTTCCTCTTGTGAGCGTACAGTGAAAGCACAAAAAGGGATCCAAATCCACATGGGAGACTGAAGAAGAGATGAGGTAGCATTATCCTCATCTGTTTGAGGAATAACAGGTCTCGGGGACAAAACCTATATAAGGGGGTGGACTTGTAACACCCGTATTTTTTAGGGGAATAAAAGGACAAAAGAGAAAGAAAAAAGAATAAATGAAAGTCAACCCCAAAGTTGAGGGACCAAAAGTGTTAAAAAGCACAAAATGTTGAAAAGTTGGTGTAAAAGGTGATATGGCCGCCCATAACCCTCTGCACACTCTTTCTTGTCCGATTTTTAGAGAGAGAAACAGCAAAGACTTCGAGCTTTAGAGAGAGAAAGAAGAAGAATTCGAAGTTTGAGGTAAGATTAAGTGTTCTAAGTCATTTTTGGTTTATCCAGTCTTGGTTGTATGCTCATATGTGTTATTGCATGTTCTGGTTGTGTGTTTCAGTGGGTTGTAGGTGTTAAAAACATTTGAGAAATTCAAGTTTTAGAGTTTGAAGGTTTAAAACAGCAAAGGTGAGTTCTAGACCCCCGGTTTTTACTTGTTTTAAACTCTTTTGGGGCTGAAAATGTATTAAACGATTTTTACCATGTTTATGTATGTATACCCGTATGTATTTTGCATGACTAATGATGTTTATTAGATGTTTGTGTGAAGTTAATGCTTAGAAAGACCTTAGTAAGCTTAGAACAATTAGGCTTGATGTTTGGGTTTGGAAATTTCATAGTAATAATTTGAACAGAAAGTTGATGAGCCCAAATAGTGCACATACGCCCAAGATTTGCCTTAGAAATGTTCTAAGTAGGGTCATGAGTCCAAATAGTTCTCATGAGCCCAAACAGTACCTAAAACGCCTATGACACATGAGCCTCAACAGTGCTCATGAGTCTGAAAATAAGTTAAGTATAAGGTGATGAGTCCAAACAGGGCTCATACGCCTGAAAAATGGGCTTAACAGTTTGTGTGAGATGATAAGTCTAAATAGTGCCCTTATGAGTCTAAACAGTGGTCATATGCCTAGAAAAGTCAGCCGGACGACTAAGTGTAGGGTCATCAGTCCCAACAGTGCTCGTACGCCCAAATAGCTTATACGCCCAAAGTGAAAATATTTCTATGTGTAGGCTGGTGAGCCTACATAGTGCTGGAAAGTTCGAATAGGGCTCATGCGCCCAAACAAGGCTCATGCGCCCAAACACTTAGAATTTTTACAGAAATTTTCTGGGAGTCTGTACCTTAGGGTTTTGACCGAGGTTGACTTAGGGCTTATTAATGATGACGTTCCATGCATGATATGATTACTTATGATTGTTCCATATTATAGTTATTGCTACAATTATTATTACTTATAGTATGTGACTTTACGTGGTATGTTATTATCGTAACGTAAAGTATATTGTAATAATAAAGTGAAAGAGCAATAAAAGAAAAGAAGAGGAACATTAATAAAATGTTAACAAGTCTTGCAAGCACATAGGAGGGACACGACCGTGTTGTCGTCAGCTCAACTGTGTTGCAGGTTAGCTACCTATTTATGCACACAGGGTCAATAAATTGAGATTGGCAGGACCTTTGTAGCGTGCCCTGGGTGAGTGGGTTGGCCTTGTACATAGTTCGCATAGCCCTTTTGAGGGATACAGTTTCAGTTGAACCCTTCGGGGGGATACCCATAGCCCTTTCGAGGGATACAGTTGAACCCTTCAGGGTATACCCATAGCCCTTTCGAGGGATACAGTTGAACCCTTCGGGGGGATACCCATAGTCCTTTCGAGGGATACAGTTGAACCCTTCGAGGGGATACCCATAGCCCTTTCGAGGGTACAGTTGACCCTTTCGAGGGATATAGATGGCCCATCACCCATTTTCCATCGCGAACATAGTTGGGGCATTGCGCACTGGTCCACATAGACAGTGAAACATAAAGTTAAAAAGTTTACAGACAAGGCATACAGTACAGAGAACGAACAATATTTGTTCATACAGTTAATGCGTGCTCGCATACATATTACATAGATGTAATTTACAGAAAAGAGTATTTTCATATACTACACATAGAAAGTATTTTATTACGTATAAAACTAAAGCTCACTCAGCAACGCTGACTTTTATAAATTTTCAGTTGGTAGGTAAATATTGCTGAGGATGGCACGAGGGTGAAGCTACTCGGCAAAGAAAGACTGACATCCATTCATAACCAAAATCACTGTTGTTTTGTAATGCAGTTAAACTATTCTTTTGTAAACTTATTAAACTAGGGTGTATTGCTTAGCAACAGTGTTATTAATGAAATGAATGGTTTTCGATTAAAAGTAATTCCGCTGCTAAATTCATAATGTGAAATGTTTTATGTAATTACTACTTGAAATGACCAACTGTGAGGTGCCCGGGATCGGGGCCTTACACCCATCCTTCACTTTATACAACCACTTGCAATCAATCACTCTTTGACCCTCTAGTCTATTCACCAAGACCTACGTCTTATTTTTATGTAAAGATTCCATTTCCTCTATCATAGCCTGCATCCATCTATCACTATTACAGGATTCCATTGCCTTAGTGTAAGACAAAGGATCTTCCATCCTTTCTATATCATTTATAGTAAACACAAAAGCTGACAAGTCACTATCAGTCCTACACCATGCAGAAACCACAAGTTCTCTTTTAGTTCTATCTTTAGTAAGACTATAACTAGGTTGCCTATCAGGTATTGACATACTATGACTACTACCAGAGGTGCCTGCATATTCACTTGAGCTTTCGGAGTTTGATTATAACTCCAGCTCAACATGAATACTATGATTGTAATGCCCGAAAATTTAGATTTGGAGTGTCATGCGACTGGAGCGTCCAATCGCATGGAAGTCATGCGATTGAAGCTCAATCACACGACTAGAGCTCAATCGTACGATTGGAGTGTTCAATCGCATGGAGCCTAGACGACTGAAGGTCCAATCGCATGGAACTCACACGACTGAAGGTTCAGTCGCATGGGGAAACTCGGGCAACTGGACTATAGTATTTAAAGGAGAGGGCAGCCCTTACCCTCTCCCCACACTTGCAAAACCAGAGGGAAAGAAGAGAAACGGGAAAAGAGGAGAAGAAAGTTTGGTTCAAGCGAGTTCGTGAGTCAAAATCGACGTGTAGCGGGTCAAATCGAAGCTCTAACCGAGGAGGCCACTAAGGTGAGTTCTAAGACCCCTGTTTTACATGGTTTGGATGATTTTGGGGCTGGAACGCATCTGAACATTTGTTCTTCGGGTTTTGGGTATTTAACCCGTGTATGTACGTATGTGTATGTGTATGGTACGTTTAGGGCTTGATTCCGGGCTAGGATAGGCTTGTATGAGGTCGAGATATGTTTCCCTATGGATTAGAGGGGCTAATTTGAGCTCAAACAAGATCTGGAAGAGTTTGATAGCCGAATGTTGCGGCTGCTGTTCGTGATGAACTACAGTCGTTGCCCAGCTAGGGCTAGGCGACTGAAGGGCCAATCGGCCGACTGAGGGGCGACTGAGGCTTAACCGCACGACTGAGGTCCAATCGTACGACTGGTGATCCAGTCGCATGGGAGTCGAGCGACTGAGGTCCAGTCGCATAGGGGTCCAGTCGCATGGGGATCCAGTCGCATGGGAGTCGAGCGACTGAGGTCCAGTCGCATAGATGTTCATCCGTACTTGTTCAGTCGCATAGGCCCATCAGCATAGCTGTTCAATCGTACGACTGAGGGTTTAGTCACACAGAAGCCCATTCGTTTAGTGTTCAGTCGGATGCAGGCCATGTGACTGAAGAATGCCCAAACGCCCAAGTAGAGTTATGGTGTATAGGGAGAGATACAGTTCGATTGCTAGCCTTCGGGAGAAGAGTAAGGGTGAGTGACGATGTGATAGCTGCCGTAGGTACGCGTGATATGATCGTCGAGGCTTAGAAGTTATGTGGACATGATGACGATAGTGTTGCATGTATATGCTTGAGGTATGTATGTTAAGTATGATGTTGTCATAATAGATGGTGAATACTGATGATTTGTAAATGTCGATGTTCCTTGCTTCGATGTATGTTTATCTTTCCGTATCTTTACGTGTATTGTCTATGAATGAATGAAAATTATTATATAACGTAAAGAGAAAGATAATGAAAGAGGAATATGATGAATGAATGTATCATTAATGAACGAATGAATACGCGAGAGACTTGTAAGCGAAGTGTACCAATGTGCGCGGCTCTTTAAGGGCGCACGTAGAGGTTCCAGTCTTGTGACGGACCATCGGTGTGGTACATAGTGTATAGTAGGTACCCACGTAGTGGGGGTATAGTATGTCATAGTTACCCACATAGTGGGGGTGCAGTGGGTGATGTTACCCACTTCGGTGGGGGTGATGGTACCCACTTCGGTGGGGGTGATGTTACCCACTTCGGTGGGGGTGATGGTACCCACTTCGGTGGGGGTGATGTTACCCACTTCGGTGGGGGTGATGTTACCCACTTCGGTGGGGGTGTTGATACCCACTTCGGTGGAGGTGTTGATACCCACTTCGGTGGGGGTGATGTTACCCACTTCGGTGGGGGTGATGTTACCCACTTCAATGGGGATGTTGATACCCAATTCGGTGGGGGTGATGGTACCTACTTCGGTGGGGGTGATGTTACCCACTTCGGTGGGGGTGTTGATACCCACTTCGGTGGGGGTGATGGTACCCACTTCGATGGGGGTATTGTTACCCGAGTTATGTATAACTTCGGGGGTGTAGCATAAAGCCAAGTATAGTTATGAGGTGAGCGACTTCGTGTTGTAACAGACTCGGATGGAGTTCAATCTATGTGATTGACTCGTATGGGATATTTGTCGCGTATCCCGGTGCTGTGTCAGTCTTCGGACATGAGTCGGGGGTTTGTGAGCAGCACCCGACACAGCATCAGCTTTCGAGTATGAGTCAGGGATATTGCATGAGACAGGATCTAGATGGGTGAGTAGAGGGGCGCATGCTCCGACACAGTATCAGTCTTCGGACCTGAGTCGGGAGTATTGCGTGAGTTGATGAATGAGAGAAATGAATGTGAAAGAAAGAACGTAAGAAACAAACGAAAGATAATGAACGTAATGAAAGCTAAAGAACGTACGAATGAAAATAACGAATGGGAGGAACATAGTGATAACGTATGGAACGGGATCCTTGGCACTCGACCTCAGTAATCGTGGCTGTGTGCCACGAAGAGGGTAAAGTGTGACCTGATCTAGATAGAAGTGAAAGATAAAGTATGAATGTAACAAACGTATGAATGAACGTAGTGAATGTGCGAACGAATGTAATGAATGTATGAATGAAGGTAAGGAATGTATGAACGAAAGTAAGAATGTACGAACGAACGTGAATAATAACGATGAACGGTACACGAACGAAAGCAAATGAATGAATGAATGATGAAGATAATAATAATGTTATCTATGTGTACGTATGTTGTGTGATCATTTGTATGTAAGAACGGTTTGAACGAAAGAAAAGTATGTTTTATTATAAAACTAGAACTCACTCAGCAACGCTGACTTAGATGTGTTTCCAGTTGGCAGGTAGTGTTGCTGAGGATGGCACGAGGCGACTACTCAGTTTCGTTGAGGCTGGCATCCATATTTTGACATGTCAATGTATTTTGAGATAAAAACGAATATTGTAATGTTATGAAATGACATGTTTTTAGTTATTAATGAAAGTTTTAAATTCCGCTGCAAGGTAAATGTACGTTTTAAAATGTTTTATGCCCGATGAATGACCAACCGTAAGGTGCCCGGGAACGGGGCCTTACAATGATCTTTTACCAAATCATTTGACCCTTTTCCTTTTCCCATTACATGTTTGTACATCATGTTCTCTCTAAAAGTTACATCTCTGCTTATAATCACTTTAGGGCTCATATCATCAACCCTCCATAGTCTATAAGCCTTCACACCTTCAGGATACCTTAATATAATGCACTTATGAGATCTGGGTTCAAGTTTATCACCTTTCATATGTGCATAAGATAGAGAACCAAACACTTTTAGATGGTCACACTTATGCTTAACCCCAGACCATATTTCCATAAGGGTTTTCATTTCGATAGCTGAAGAGGGAGATCTGTTTATCAAATAAGCAGTTGCGGTAACATCCTCTACTCAAATCATCTTTGGTAACCTAGAATTTGACAACAAACATCTAACCTTCTTTAACAATGTGCGATTCATTCTCTCAACTAATCTATTTTACTGAGGATTCCCTGGCACAGTTAGGTGTCTACCTATCCCATGATCTTTGCAGAACTTATTGAATATGCCATTACAAAACTCTAGGCCATTGTCAAATCTCAACCTTTTGACTTTCTTAACAGTCTTTGTTTCAACTAGCATCCACCATTCCTTAAACTTTTGAAAAGCCTCATCTTTATGTTTTATAACATATATGTAGACTCTCCTTGAGTTATCATCTATTATGGAAAGTAAATACCGAGCTCAACCTAAAGAATTTGTAACACCCGGTTATTATTTTTTTAGAGATAAAGAAAAGAATAAAAGTAAAGGAAAGAAAGGAAAAAGCTATAAAACCCAAGTTAAAGGGCTAAAAGTGTCCAAAAGGACAAAAGGTTTGAAAGTTGGTAAATAAAGTAACATAGCCGCCCATGCTGCTTATTCACACCAAACATTCGGATTTTTTTAGAGAGAGAAACAACAGAGAATTCTCGGAGGTTGTAGAAGAAGAAGAGAAATTCGAAGTTTTTGGTAAGAAATCTCGAATTTCTGATGCTTAAGAAGTTTCTAGTCACGGTTATGTGCTTATAAATGTGATTGTGTGTTTGGGTTGTGTGTGTGTGTGGGTTTTAGGTGCTAGAACCGTCTAGGAAGCTCAAAGACGGGTATCAAACCCGAAAACAAAACAAGGTGAGTTCTAGAATCCCCTTTATAACATGTTTTTAACAAATTTTGGGGCTGGAAAATGCGTGTGTATGTGTTTTTATAAGATTATGATTCTACCCGTATGTGTGTGTGAACGTGTATGTGGATGGGTGTATGTTTTGGTGATAAATGATGTGATGATTATGATTATGAATGTATTATGAAGCTTAGAATGATAGTACTAAGAATTGAATTTGATTTAGGATGAATTTGGGACTGATTTATGTCGTTTAAGTGTAAATGAGATGCCCAACCGCCTAAATAGTACCCCAACCGTCTGAAAGTTGCCTTAGAATATGCTAAGTAAGCCCGTACGTCCAAACAGGGCCCAACCGTCTGAACAGGGCCCATGCGTCTGGGATTTCCCCAAACGCCTAAGTGTCCAACTGTCTGAATAGTGCCCATGCGTCTGGGATCTCCCAAACATCTAAGAGTTGAATCTCCCCAATAGTGACCATGCGTCTGGACCTCCCATGCGCCTAAGTGACTTCATGCGTCTGAGAGGCCCATGCGTCCGAACAGGGTCCATGTGTCCGAACAGGGCCCATGCGCCCAACACTTAGAATAATTTATTTTTAGGAATTTTATGGGAGTCTGTGCAATTAGGGTTTGAACAATGTTTGACTAGGGTTAATAAATGCGTAATTTCAAGCATAATCATGACTGTTTTTATGATTCCTTATTATTATTATTATCATTATTGTTAACCTTATTATTAATGTTATTAATATTATTATTGTATGTGTCACACCCCCGCTGAGAGCGGAAACACGGGGATGTAACGAGACGGAATCATCATAACACATTGTTAACAATAGAGATGCAATATATGTAATTGATGATAAAGCGTGTCATGACGACACCCGACACAAAGGGGACTTGTGTCGTGTTTAGTCAATATTCATGACAGCATAGCCATAAGCATAAACTTGTAAATGATTCACATAACCAAAAATTGTATCATTGTAATGTATTTCCCACAACCCGGGAACAAGTATCCAAAAGAATGATTGTTTAATAGACTATAACAATGATTCAAAACGAATGTTTGTCAAGTATGTTTAGTCTCAAAAATGCATCCTAGGGTCTCCACTAAGGCAGCACACCTAGATCTTCAATTATCATTGTCACCTGAAAATATATGCTCAAAATGGTCAACAAAATTGTTGGTGAGCTGGCAGGTTTAAATTGTAAATATGTAATTGATACTGTATAGTAATTGTTGTGGAATACCATGCATACAGTTATAAGTAGGCAAAATCACACAACAATGAGCTTTACAACCAAACTTAATGACGTACACACAGAATCTTGTCGGAATATATTCACCCAAGGCCCGTGCCTAGCTAATGATGGTACCAACTGGTAAACAATCTGACAAGGGTGGGGGTGTCAACCCTGTAGTACTACCAATACCTATTCCTCGGTTCTAACACTGGAATTAAATGGTTGTAAAGAAAGTACCACACAGCAACTCATGTATGTATCAGATAAGTACTCACAAAACAGTATCACGTTGATTCCAAGTATGTAAATTGTACAGCATAAGAAAGTGGGTGAGCATACTTTTCCCCCATGTTTGTAAACAACTGAAATATTGTATAAGCATAAAACGGGGCCACGGAACTCACTTGTTAGGTGGTAAGTATGAATGATCAAAGTTTCCCAATGTTGTATGTAGTAAACGGTCAAACACCTATTGACAGTTATTGTTAAGCATTAATGATATGTATAAAGCATATAGTAACGTTTGATCGGTTCGGGTTGAGTTGGTTCGGTCGCGTGTAACACACACAAACAGACATAAGTATTAGATCTTATGTAGATCCAAGTACTAGAAATTGTTGTCATTGTCGATGATATTTGTGTAAAAGTGTCATTGTTATTAGAGAAATACTTAGTGAATATTATTTGTGTTGCAAATCATTTGTTGATAATTGTAAAATGTTATGTTGATTTGATTTGGAATAACATTTGATAGTGTTAATTTTAAAGATTTTCATTAGCAACAGTACTCGTGTCGATGTCACCTTAACATCACACGACAAACACACACAACACACAAGAAGAAACTCACTCACAACAATTCCAATCGCACGATAGGACCAGACGCACGACTCAACACTCCATCCGCACAAATCAACCTTCATTCATACGAATCAGCTTCATTCGTATGATTGAACCTTCATTCGTGCGACTCAGCATTCAGTCATACCACACAGTACCTAATCGCACGACTCAACATCCATGCGCACGATTCAACCTTCATTCGTACGAATTAGCTTCATTCGTACGACTGAACCTCCATTCGTGCGACTAGGCATTCAGTCGTGCGATACATGGACAATCGCACACATTCATCCGCATAGACTCAATCGCATGAATACACACAGTCGCATGACTCAATCGCACGACTCACTCAATCGCATAGACTCAGTCGCACGAGTCACTCAATCGCATAGACTCAGTCGCACAACTCACTCAATCGCATAGTCTCAGTCGCGCGACTCACACAATCGCATGGACTCAGTCGCACGACTCACACAATCGCATGGACTCAGTCGCACGACTCACCCAGTCGCATGACTCGGTCGCATGACAGACCCAGTCGCCAGAACAGCAGATCGCGACTACAGAAGTGCAGAGCAGCCTTCGGCTGCTCCGTGCACGAGATTCACGACCCAAGGACTTCCAGAAACACATTTCAAACATGTACAAACAAGAACACGCAGAAAGGCAACACATGCACCCACGCGACCTCATGTGCTCGGGTTGGTCCCGAACACCCAAAACCCTAAAAAAGCAGAAGTAAACAAGCAAGAAAAGGGATGACCAAGACCGTCTACCTGCAAGAAAGGAGTAGTCTCAGCTGTAGCCGAGGCTTTGCCGGTGAAAACGCGAAGAAACGGGGCGATTCGGTGCAAGTAGGAGGAAGAAAATGGGAGACGAAGAAGATGAAGAAGAAGATGAATGAAGGCTAGGGCTGGAATATGGGTATTTATACCAGCCCTAGTTTGGCAAAATGTCATATTTGGTCCCTGCACTTAGCCCCCGAGTTCCTAAGTTTGTTTCGGTTGAAAACGACTTAATTCGGCTAGTTATATTGATGATAAAAAGGTAACTAATGATATTTGTAGCTTAAAAATGGTTTTATTAACAACCATAATAATATATAAAAATGGTATATTTAGTGATAACGATAAGAACAATTGTAGAGGTTTCAAGGATAGAAACGCTAACGATGAGAACACAAGTGTAAAGGCTGATAAAGCAAGTATAATATCCACACGAATAGTTTATAAAGGTGAGGAATGAGCGTTCAAAGAAAAGTTAACATAAACTTGTTAATTGACAGACCTTTTGGTGATGGATGTCACAGTATCCCCCAGTTGAGAGAATTTCGTCCCGAAATTCAACTGGTGTTAGGTCCAAGAGTGTCATCCTCGAATAGATGTGGATATTTGAGTTTCATCTGATCTTCCCATTCCCATGTAAACTCTGGTCCACGTTTGGAGTTTCATCTCGCGCGGATAATCGGTATCTTGTTGCGCCTTAATCGTTTGACCTTTCGGTCCATGATCTCTATGGGTTCTTCGATAAAATGAAGATTTTCGTCAATCTTGATTTCCTCAATTGGTACGTGAAGGGACTCGTCAGCCAAACACTTTTTGAGGTTCGACACATGAAAGGTATCATGTACACCGCTAAGTTCTTGTGGCAACCTTAATCGGTAAGCCACCGGACCTATTCTTTCAGTAATCTCGAATGGTCCTACGTATCTTCGGGCTAACTTCCCTTTCTTTCCAAATCGAACGATCCCTTTCCAAGGAGAGACCTTGAGTAAAACTCGATCCCTAACGTTAAACTCTAGAGGCTTCCAACGGTTATCGGCATAGCTCTTTTGGCGATCTCTAGCAGCCTTTAGTCTGTCATTGATTTGGAAAATCTTGTCGGTTGTTTCTTGAATGATCTCTGGGCCTGTCAACTGGCTTTCACCAATCTCTGCCCAACAAACTGGGGATCTACATTTTCTCCCATACAACGCTTCAAATGGAGCCCATCCTATGCTAGTATGGTAGCTGTTGTAAGAGAACTCAATTAGTGGTAGATGAGTGTCCCAGCTACCACCAAAGTCAATAACACAAGCCCTCAGCATGTGTTCTAGCGTCTGTATGGTTCGTTCACTTTGGCCATCTGTCTGTGGGTGATAGACGGTACTCATATCTAATCGTGTGCACATTGCTTTCTGTAGTGTCTGCCAAAATCATGAAGTAAATCGGCTGTCACGGTCGGATATGATCGACACCGGAACTCCGTGCCTTATCACAACCTCCTTTATGTACAATCTCGGCAACTTATCCATCTTGTAATCCTCTCGGATTGGTAAGAAATGAGCTGACTTCGTCATACGGTCCACTATAACCCATATCGAGTCATGCCTGCTACTTGTTCTAGGGAGTTTGGTAATGAAATCCATGGCTATATTCTCCCATTCCCACTTGGGAATTTTAGGTTGCTGTAATAATCCCGATGGTTTCAGGTGTTCAGCCTTAACTTTCGAGCATGTCAAGCATCGGCTCACATACATAGCAATGTCTTTCTTCATGCCTAGCCACCAGTATAGATCTTTAAGATCGTGGTACATCTTGTCTGCACCAGGATGAACAGAATATCATGTCTTGTGCGCCTCATCCATGACTAGGGTACGGACGTCTCCCCATCTGGGTACCCATATACGATCCATGAAATACTGTATACCATCATCCTTGCAATTCATCTGTTTAGCCAACCCTCGGAATGCTTCTCCAGCAAGGTTTTCTTCTTTCAATGCCTCACTTTGTGCAATTTGGATCTGAGCTTTCAAATTCGTTTGAATAGTCAATCCTAACGCTCGAGCACGTAATGGTTTCACGCGTTCTTTGCGACTTAAGGCATCAGCCACCACGTTCGCTTTCCCCGGATGATACCAGATTTCACAATCGTAGTCACTAAGTAACTCTACCCAACGTCGCTGACGCATATTGAGCTCTTTCTGATCCAGGATATGTTGAAGGATCTTATGATCTGTGTAGATGATGCATTTGGTTCCATACAGGTAATGCCTCCATATTTTAAGTGCAAATAAAACAGCGCCCAACTCCAAATCATGAGTTGTATAGTTCTTTTCGTGCACCTTAAGTTGTCGTGAGGCGTAGGCGATCACCTTATCCTTCTGCATTAGCACACATCCCAATCCTTGATGTGAGGCATCGCAGTACACCACAAAATCATTGGTTCCGTCTAGGAGGGACAATATCGGTGCATTGCACAACTTTTCTTTCAGTGTTTGGAACGCTTGTTCCTGTGCATATCCTCAATCAAACTTCTTGTCTTTCTGAGTCAGCAGTGTCAATGGTTGAGCGATCTTTGAAAAATTTGCGATGAAACGTCGATAGTATCCGGCCAATCCTAAGAATTGTCGTATTTCTAAAGGCGTCTGGGGTGCTTCCCATTTCTTCACCGCTTCAATCTTTCCACGATCTAGGTGAATCCCATTTTCGTTCACCACGTGTCCCAAAAATTTCACTTCTCGAAGCCAAAACTCGCACTTCGAGAACTTAGTGAAAAGTTTCTCTTCTTGTAATAGACTCAGTATTGCCCGAAGATGTTCTTCGTGATCCTCTTTCGATCGGGAGTAGATGAGTATATCGTCTATGAATACGATCATGAACTTATCCATGTAAGTTTGCACCTCCATTCATCAGATCCATGAATACAGCTGGTTCATTAGTCAGTCCGAATGGCATGATTAAGAACTCATAGTGCCCATAATGAGTCCTAAACGCTGTCTTCGGTATGTCATCCTCAAAAACCCTTAATTGATGATATCCAGAATGTAGGTCAATCTTGGAGAAATATGAAGCTCCTTATAGCTGATAAAACAGATCATCGATCCTGGGGAGAGAATATTGGTTCTTCACGGTCAATTTGTTCAGCTCGTGATAATCGATACACATACGGAACAACCCGTCTTTCTTTTTGACAAATAATACCGCCATGGTGAGTGACTTGGCCGAATAAAACCCTTTTCCAGTAGTTCCTGTAATTGACTAGATAACTCTTGCATTTCTGATGGTGCCAACCGATACGGTGCTTTTGCTACCGGCGTGGCTCCAGGAACCAACTCTATGCGAAATTCCACCTGGCGTGGAGGAGGCAAACCCGACAAGTCGTCAGGGAATACATCCGGATACTCTCGTACTACAGGAATATCTACCAACTTGTTGTCCTCTTCTTTCTTTTTCACTACATGGGCCAGAAACATGTAACACTGCTTTCGTAAACATCGTCGTGTCTTCATGCACGAAATAAGCTTTAGGGTTATCCCCGATCGTTCTCCTTGAATCCTGAGTGCTTCCCCGTTTGGCATGGGAATTCGTACTACTTTATCCCGACAAACAATCTCAGCTCCGTGTTTCGATAACCAATCCATCCCCACAATCACATCGAAACTTCCCAGCTCACAAGGTATTAAGTCTATATCGAAGGCATGGTTTTTCAGTATCATCGAGCACTTTCTAATAATCTCATCGGCCAGTACAACTCTACCATTGGCCATCTCTACGGAGTAGCTAGTTTCTAGCCTACTAAGGTTCAAGTCAAGCATGTGAGCAAATTCAGAGGATATAAAACTATTGTCTGCTCCAGTATCAAACAATATAGATGTGAAGTGGTGATTGAGCAAGTACGTACCCATAACGACATTCGGGGTCCTGACGGGCGTCATTTGCTCCAATAATGAACGCACGTCCTCTGGCAGCATTTCCCTTGTGTCACATCCCGGCGAAAGCGTGAAATGCTGTTCGGGTATGACTCGTTTGATCAGAGTGCATTGTTTAGAGTGTAGTAACTACAATATGCATACACACATATTATCATAAAATAAGACACGCATTTATTCATAATTGCCGAGATTACATCATATAACATAGGTTTTCAAATTTTGATATAATCTTTTTACATCATTATTAAACTATAGCATGTCTTCAGAGGCGATGAAAGTGTGCGTCCACATACACACTGTAGTCAACAATGTTGACAGTTATGGTCAAACAAACTTTTCCAACTATTTCACCCCAGCCATTATGGACATCAAAACTAAAGTCAAACGTGTTAGGCATCATTCCTAAAAAAGACATACTCAAATAGTCAACATAAAGTTGATGAGATCATAGGTTTATTTCCAGACAAAATATTTTGTTGATGCACCAGTTACAACCAAACCTGTTCACACACATAATCATACTGTCACGAATAATCACAAAATCAGATAATATTACATCTCAACCCTCATTCGGTTAGGTGCCAGAAAATAGCATCATAACACTTATCCTGTTGGTGCAAATATTCTCCTAAGTAGCGCTACTAATATTATCAGACGGTTCCTCATTCGAACTAATGGTTGTATCACAAATGACAGTAAGTCTCAAAATATTTTCAAAAATAATGCATCAACATAACCAGTATGCTTTTTCTCCCAAAAACTTTACAAATACCAAAAGGTCAAAATGGGGCTATGAGTCTCACTGTGTCTTCAAATGATAACCTATAAATAATTTATAAGTTAGATAAAAATTTCTTTAAAATTTTTAAAACCTTAGATATAACAACCTTTTGAGGTCTAGCTATGAAATAATCAGTTAACATCACCATAAAATTCTTAACTTTTATTTCACTATATATAAATTGTTATATTTATTCTAAAGTTTCCAAAAATCACCAAAAATAGCTAATGTTACTCAAAAATTACCAAAAAATTATAGAATATTATTTCGATAGTTTTTAATATCCCATAAATTTTATAACATCTAATTCCCAACAGATTGTTTTCTGTAATTTCTATAGTATTCCCAAATTTAATTAAAACTTTTTTCTGTGGTCCATAAATTCCAAAAAGTTTACAGAAAGTTTAATATATAAGATAGAATATTATATAAATATATCAAAGTCTAACTCATAGCAGATCAGTTTCTGTAAATTTTACAATAATCTTAATATTTAGAAGAGATAGTTATATAACTTCAAAAATATGAAATTTATATATTATGTAGATTAAGATTTATCATTGCATTTATGATTTTCTTAGAATTTATCATATAACTGAAGTATTTATTTAGATTTTTCAACTGCAGAACATATAAAAATTCATATCTCAATTATAATAAAGAAATAAGTTCTGAAATAATCCCAGAGACCTTTATACTTCAAAAGGATCATTCTGCGAATTTATCAGAATTTTCTCGAATTATTTGTATTTTTGAGTATTTTCTCTATTTTTAAATAATTTGTAGAAATTATTTTACTAACTATATTTTTACTGGAAATTCTCAGAATAATAAGTTAACATTTTCTAAAGATTTCCAATGTTTATACCCACAATCGCAATTTATTTAGTATTTTTACTTAATTTCTTTAATATTTCAAGACTAAATTCTCATAAATTCAAAAATACATCTTTTATCAAGTTTTCTGATTTTTATTACTGGTTCTTGATAGATATTAAGGTTTCAAAAATTTATTAAGATTAGTTTTGATACATATACATGTACCAAAACAATTTATGTGTGTTTATAAACACATTTGTAAGTATTAAGTATTTAAAAAGATTTGTAAACCTTTGCAATGAGAGAGGAGGGTGTCTTGAGTTCCTTGGCTTCTTAACTTGTTTGTAGAACCGAGAGATAAAGAGAACAAGGTGTTGATGGATGTTGGTGGTGGTGTTTGGCTACGGTGATGATGATGGTTTGGTATGGTTGTTGGTTGTTTGTGTGAGAGCCGAGAGAGGGTGGGGTAAAGGTGGTGGTGTTCGATGGTTGTGGTTTGAAGGTGGCGGTGATGGGGATCGGGACTGAGAGATAGAAAGACAATAGGTGATGGTGGTGATGGTTGCGGTTGTGTTGGAGGGTGGCGTTTCGAAGAAATCCCGATAGAGAGAGAGAGAGCAAAGGAGTTTGGTAGTGGTTTTGGTTGTGGTGTGTTTGTGTTTGCAAGAAGTCTCGAGAACTTCTTTATGGTGCAAAAGGGAGTTGGTTACCATCAAGATGTTCACACCTAGCTTAGGTGAGTCAAGTGGGAGGTGGCGGGTTCTAGGGGCCTTCAACCGAGAGAATGCAACCTAGCCCCCTTAGTAATAATTGTGGTATTGTGGTGGCGGATGGTGGTAGTACTAGGGTGGTGTGGTGGCGATTTGTGGCATCTTTAGGGTGGTGTGGTGGCGAGTTGTGGTGTATAGGGTGGTGCTAAGGTGGTGGGTTAGAAGGTGGTATGGTGGGAATGCAAGGTGGCCGATGACTGCCACATCCATTTTGCAATGATGGTGGTGGTTTGGTGGTGTTATTTAGTCGAGGGTTTGGGGAGGGTGGTTTGGTGTTTTAGTTTAATGTTAATCTTAGTATTTTGAAGGTTTGATTTGGTTGTGTTTGTTTCGGTTTTAATCCTCTTAATATGTATATATATATATGGATGTATCTATAGATATGTATTAATACATGCATAAGTAAACTTTAGCAAGTATGCACCCATGCTTGCCTATGATACACATATATAGTAATATAGATAATCATAAGTGTATATATATATACATACATGTAGAATATATTTATATATGCACAATAGTATGTGCAGAAACATGCTTCTTGATTCCTATACATGCATGTAAACATGCATACTAAACTCTCATATATATACACATGCATGCACACGTAAATAGTTCACAATATATATGCATGCATGCAAACATGCATACGTACATTTTTCATATATGCATATAAACATGCATACGTAAAATTGACATAATAATATATTTTATTTAGTCGTAACAAAAATAAAATTGTCTATTTATTTAGGGTTGTCACATTCGCCCCCTGTTAAAAGAATTTCGTCCCGAAATTCCTTGGAGTGTGATTTCTTAAATTTTTAGAAAAACTTAACTGGTCATTACCTCTGAATAAGTGGGGGTATTTCTTCTTGATCTCATCTTCTCTTTCCCATGTGTTTTATGGTCCTCTCTTTGCATTCCATTTAACTTTCACTATGGGAATTCTATTTCTTCTTAACTTCTTTATCTCCTTGTCTATAATAGCTACTGGTTCTTCCACAAAATGAAGTCTCCTATCTAGTTTGATTTCTTGAATTGGTACTTCTAAGATTTCATTGGTTAGGCATTTCTTGAGGTTGGACACATGAAAAGTGTTATGTACTTCACTTAATTCTTGAGGTAATTCCAACTTATATGCCACAGGACCAATTCTATCATGATTTTAAACGGACCAATATACCTAGGGTTTAGCTTATTGGACTTTCCAAACCGAAAGATTCCTTTTGAGGGAGATGTCTTCAGATAAACCCTTTCTCCAACTTGAAATTTCAATGGTTTCCTTCGTTTGTCTGCATAACTCCTCTGTCGATCACGAGCGGCTTTCAGTCTATTTTTAATATCAGTGATCTTGTCCGTGGTTTCTTGTATTAGTTCAGGACCTGTGAGTTGTCTATCACCTATTTCATTCCAACATAAGGGTGATCTACACTTTCTTCCATATGAAGCTTCAAATGGAGCTAACCCAATGCTAGAGTGATAACTATTATTGTATGAAAATTCTATTAATGGTAGGTGACTATCCCAATTTCCACCAAAATCTATAACACAAGCCCTTAACATATCTTCTAGGGTTTGTATTGTTCTTTCACTCTGTCCATCAGTCTGTGGATGATAAGCTGTACTTAAATTTACTTAGGTTCCTAAAGCTTTTTGTAATGTCTGCCAGAACCTGAAAGTAAATCAACTATCACTATCTGATATAATGGATACAGGTATTCCATGTCTGGACACAATTTCTTTTATGTAAATTCTTGCTAATCTCTCAATCTTATAATCTTCTCGTATAGGTAAGAAATGAGCTGACTTAGTTAATCTATCTATTATAACCCAAATTGTGTCATATCCATTCCTGGTTCTTGGCAGCTTAGTTATGAAGTCCATTGAAATTTGATCTCATTTCCATTCTGGAATCTTTGGTTGCTGCAGGTATCCTGAAGGTTTTTGATATTCTGCTTTTATTCTTGAACAGACATCATATTGTTCCACAAACTCTCCGACTGATCTTTCCATGCCTGGCCACCAGTATTGGCTTTTCAAGTCTTTGTATATTTTATTATTTCCTGGATGCACAGAATATCTTGACTTATGAGCTTCTTGCAGAACAATTGTTCTAATCATGCTATTATCAGGTATCCAAATTCTTCCTTTAAATCTCAGAATTCCATCTGCTTCTTCTTTTATGTCTTTTAATTGTCCTTTTAGTTTTAACACATCTTCTTGTTGAGCTTCCCGAATTTGATTTAACAGGTCTGAACGTAGTTCCATTCTCATAGCACATACCCGTAATGGCTTAGTTCTTTCTTTCCTACTTAGAGCATCAGCAACTACATTTGCTTTACCGAGATGATACTTGATTTCACAGTCGTAATCACTTAGTAATTCTACCCATCTTCTCTGCCTCATATTTAACATCTTTTGATCAAAGATATGTTGCAAACTTTTATGATCTGTATATATTATACACTTAGTCCCATACAGATAATGTCTCCAAATTTTTAGTGGAAATACTACTGCTCCTAATTCTAGATCATGGGTGGTATAATTCTTTTCACTACCTCTAAGTTGTCTAGATGCATATGTAATTACCTTGTCTTTCTGCATTAAAACACATCCAAAACCTTGATGTGATGCATCACAGTATACTATAAAATTATTTGTCCCTTCTGGTAAAGCTAATATGGGTGCACTACATAACTTTCTTTTGAGGAGTTCAAAAGCTTCATTCTGTTTTTCTTCCCATATATATTTTCTATCTTTTTGGGTCAATTCTGTCAATGGTTGAGCTATTCTTGAGAAGTTTTCTATAAATCTTCTATAACACCCTGCTAAACCTAAGAATTGTCGTATTTCAATTGGGGTTTTTGGAACTTCCCATTTCTTAACTGCCTCAATCTTTGCTGGATCAACCTGTATTCCATTTTGGTTAAATATGTGTCCTAGAAATTGTACTTCTCTTTTCCAAAATTCACATTTTAAGAATTTTGCATATAATTTTTCCTTTTGTAGCAATTCTAAAGTCAACCTCAGGTGTTGTTCGTAGTCTTCCTTATTCTTAGAATAGATCAGAATGTCATCTATGAAGACTATAACAAACTTATCTAAATAATACTTACATACCCTATTCATTAAATCCATAAACATTGCTGGAGCATTGGTTAATCCAAATGGCATTACAAGAAATTCATAGTGTCCGTACCTGGTTCTAAATGCAGTTTTAGAAACGTCGTCATCCTGTACTGTTAATTGATGATATCCAGATCTTAGATCTATTTTAGAAAAATAACTAGATCTTTGTAACTGATCAAATAAATCATCAATCCTAGGGAGAGGATATCTATTCTTTATAGTAACCTTATTGAGTTCTGTATAATCAATACACATGCTAAAAGTTCCATCTTTCTTTTTAACAAAGAGAACTGGTGCTCCCCAAGGTGATACACTAGGACGTATAAATCCATTATCTAATAATTCCTGTAATTGAGTCATGAGTTCTTTCATTTTAGTTGGTGCTAAACGATAGGGTGCTTTAGCAATAGGGGCTGTTCCTGGTATTATTTCTATTTTAAACTCTACTTGACGAGGGGGTGGTAATCCAGGTAATTCGTCAGGAAAAACATCAGGGTATTCATTTATAACAGGAACACTTTCTAAATTTCCCTTATCAAGTTTTGCATCAACTATGTGAGCTAAGAAAGCTAAACATTTCTTATTTAAAAATTTTTGTGCTTTTTCACAAGAAATCAATTTCACATTATCATTTGGTCTATCACCGTATATACAGAGAGTTTTGTCTTCCTTAATCAAAGGAATTTTTATCATTTTCTTATCACAAATGATTTCAGCATGATTCTTACTCAACCAATCCATTCCTACTACAACATCAAATCCTCCTAATTCAATAGGAATTAGATTTATATCGAAATAATATCCATCTAAATTCAAATTGCAGTTAGGAATGATTTCATCAGCTTCTACTATTTTACCATCAGCTAATTCTATCACGTAGTTATCACTTAATTTCTCAGATATTAAACTAAGTGATGGTCTAAAGATGTTTGAAACAAAACTACGAGTTGCTCCTGTATCAAATAATACTTTCGCGTACTGGTTATTGATAAGGAACATACCCGTTACCACTTCCGGTTCATGGCGAGCTTCATCAGCTTGTATCACAAAAGCTCTTCCGCGGGAGTTGTTTTAATTAATTGGGGCCTTGCCTTTTCATTGTGGACACTCGTTACGAAAATGATTTTCACTTCCACACTGAAAATAGACTGTAGGAAACAAACCACTATCACAAAAGCTCTTCCGCGGGAGTTGGTAGGGTTTTTGCAGTCTCGAGAGATGTGCCCTTTCTTTTTGCAGTTGTAACAAACCACTATCATACAGTTCCCTGTATGATACCTTTGGCAGATATTACACTGTGGTTGTTTATCCATCCTCTTTCCCTAGGCTGTTCCTAGGAAATTTCTTGGTGGAGGTCGGGTTATCCTCTTCTAAAGGTTTTCTCCAGATCTTCTTCCTGAGTGGTTTTTATTCCATTTTCTTTTCTCCCCTACCTGTGGATGGCTTAATGATCCATTTCTGATCATCTCATCTATCAGACTTCCTGACAGGATTACTGCTTCTTGGAAGGTTTTGGTTCTTGTAGATTTCACTAACCCTCTTATTTGTGGTACTAGTTCTAAAATATACCTCCCTATCTGATGCGGTGTGAAAGTATATATATTTTTGATAAAGAATTTTCGCATAGATTTAGTTTTAAATGGTTGTTACTACTACTAACTACACACACAAAAGGCAAGTGCACCTATCGTGAGGTAATATAGTGATGGTAAGAACCGAGTATCAATCCGTGGACACACTAAGACTACTCAACAATCCTTGTAATTGACTATCAATTTTTGTTTAAGAGAATGATGAATTGCATTGATATAAATTAGGGTTTTAAACTAACGATAAAAATAAGAAATAAAGTAAAACAAGTTGAAACTTTTGGATTTAGAATCAAGGGATAAAGGCTATCATCCTAACTTGGATTACACTTATGTAATTGTGATGAAGTGATGGTGAGATTAAAGATATTGAATAAAGTAATTGTGTTAACGTTTATAAAGATGAGCTGGCACGATTTCTCGTCTATCCGCTACGTAGTGACCAAGACCAACACAGGCTGAGATTTACTGCTTAGGTCAAGACCCTAGTGATGTAGGTAAATCTTTTGTGCCCTTTTCGACATACGATTTCTGAAAACATAACTTAATGTAAGAAAAGAGTTGATCAAGTTCTATTCTAACATACCATTAATTTTAGAAAACCATAACAATTACTGTAGATTTCTCAGACTAATAAAAGGGAACCCGTAAATGATCAGAAAGTTAAGGTCTTATGATTTCTAATAACCATCTCTAGTTAATTAGCCATAGTTGTTATGAATAAAAGTTGATCATATGTTTTTCAACCGTGTATGACAATCACAATTACAAACCATAAACTTATAACCCCCCGTTCAAATGTAGGTGCTACCCATCGAAAGTTTTCCCAAGACCACCATAACATTAACACAATATTTATCACACCATTAATTCATCACAAATTACATAAGTTTCATCTAAGTAGGATGATAATAAGAGTTTAGCTCATGACGAGCTGTAATGTAACAAACAACATAGAAGATAGATATGGATTCATTGATAAAATAGAACAATCAAACCAATGATCCATAATGGATGGTGTTTAGATAATCCCGAGCTTCTTCCAAGTGTTGTATGCACCTCCCGAGCTTCCAAATAGTCTTCAAAACTTGATTCCCGAGAGAATTCTGCAGAGTGTCCCTTCCACCAAAAGCTTACAAAATGAAGAGCTTGGACCTCTATTTATAGGCTTCTCGGAGTGTTTAAGCACGGCCCCGTGACAAAAAGGCACGGCCCCGTGTTAGTACAATGCTTACGAAAGTTGGTCGGTTCGTACGTGCAGGAGCTGTCGGGGCACGGCCCCGTGACAAAATAGGCACGGCCCTGTGAAAGGGGGTATCACGGCCCCGTGGTCATATGGGGCACGGCCCCGTGATCACTTTTGGGGGACAGTACTTTTGTCCTGTCAAATGTCCAATCACGGGGGGTGTGCCAAATTAGCACGGGGGCATGTTTCAGGCAAGGCATGGGGGCGTGCTTAATGAGGCATGGCCCCCTGCTTAGAGCTTTAAGCTTGGATTTCTTCAATTTCTTGTCCATTATGCTCCTTTTGTCCATCTTGCCCTTCACAACACCTGAAAACACAATTAAAAGATTTTAAGTACGTAATCACCATATTTTGGGAGGAATCAAGAAATAAATGATGTGCTTTTGATAGTGTTTATATGTGTAATTTGGAGCACATCAAATATCCCCACACTTAAACTTTGCTTGTCCTTAAGCAAATCACTTAAAATGACAACTCCACCAAAAACCAAATAAAACAAAAGATAAATATGTCTTTCGGGAAATATGCAAGTAAAAATTATTTCATCCAAATGCAAACATTTTAAGCATGTATAGAATGATATCCTAGCAAGCAATGGGATTGTTAGTAAAGATTATAATCATGCAAAATCCACACTCCTCATAAAATACTCTCACGCTCGGCTGAATATATGGAATCATACATAAGATGAAGTATGACTAATACGCTCATTTCCTAGCATGAATACGTGCGGAATCATAAGCTTGCTAAGGGATCAATTCTCCACCTACTTAGATATTTACTTGTATAAATCATTAGGTCTTTTGATGGGTTGTAACTTGGCTCGGGCTCGGGTGTGGAATGTTTGGAAAAAGTGGCTAAATGCTAAAGACGACGGTCTTGGTTTATTTTTCTAACATAAACTGCAAGGAAAGCAGTAAAAAGTTCCCTATACAATACTTCAAGCTAGAAGGGATATGCTAACTTGAGGACTCGTTTAAGGTCAGATTGTCAAGACCGTATTTTGCTTTCAGGAACCTTACTTCATCCTTCACCCGAAGATACACAAAACTATCCTTTCGTAAGGATCGTTCGGCTTGAAGCCTAATAGCACCCAATCAGATCAGTTCTGTGTATTTGTATTGGGATTCAGTTTGGTTCTTTTTGCATTTTCCATCGTGTGACCAATTTCCACAATTCGGGCATCTTTCGTATCTTTTTGCCCGTCTCTTTATGGCGCTTTTTGAAATTCCACAAAATGGCGGAACTTGTTCCTTTTTTTGCCATTTCTTTCTTGCATCGTACGTGAGGTTGTAAATTTGTTCGCGGATTTCCGGGGGAAGTCCCGGTTTTACGTGATGACGGCAACAAAGCAAATTAAAATCAAAAGAATGCATTCCAGTTCTTTTAGGTCTGCCGGTAAAAGACCAAATTTTTCTTTCTTTTTTCTCTTTTTTTCTTTTCTTTTCTTTTCCTCTTTTTTTTTAAATAAACCAAAATCGTGTCTTTAACGAAAAATGGGTTTTGTTGAAGGCTTTTTGGTTGAGTGACTTGGTGATTCGGGTGATAAAGAATAAAATGTTTAGGCTCAACGGGGCTAACTAGGGTTGACGTTCGGGTAGGTAAGATTAAAAGAAAATGGTTGGGGCTTGAATGGTTAAGGGTTTCCTAATGCCTAACTCATTTTTATGCAGAAAATACTAATTAAGGTCTTGAAATGTATACCCAAAGCAAGTTTTAATCACACGTATCATGAGGTACTCTCAATTGAATCCAGAATGAAAGTAAAATTGCATATATTTGCAAAAGCTGTTTAAGGCTCAAAAATAAACTCACAAATGGATGGAATTGGGTAAAAGTGTTTCATTTTACATGTTTACATATGTTTACTTGATTATTGCTTTTAAGGATATCACAAAAAATATTTTCAATTTTTATTTGGATTTCTTTTATTTGCTTATTTATTTCTCGAAAACGTATATTTATAATTTGGTTTATCAAAAATTGTTTAAATTTTTGGCTTCATGTCACAAAAATTTATGGCTAAGTGATTTGGTTCAAAATTTTCAATTTGGACCTGTTTTTAGCAAAGTATTAAGTATGTGTCTCGATTAATCCCATCCCCACACTTAAAATTCACATTGTCCCCAATGTGATAGATAAATTAAAAACAAGGAATAGAAACGAGATACTCCCCAAAATATTATGAAGTTGACTTGTATCTTTGCTTGCGAGAACCATCGGGATCACCTGAAATATCATCCATTTATTGAAAGCATTAAAATCCTAAACACACAAAATAAAAATAAAATGACATAAAGTAAAGGATAGATTGGCACAAAACGACTGTGCCCGGCCCCTGAAAGTGATGTGGATTTTCAAGGGCTTTGTGGTGGGATATCCCCCCACTCATGATACATTCGGTTTCTGATGTATGTGATATCATTGCTCAGGTCGTCCACTCGAGAGTTCAGATTTTCGACGTGGTTGAAAGCTTGTTGCGCATATTCGAATGATCTCCTTGCATGGTCACTGGTGGTCTGGATTGCTTCATAGAGGTCTAACATGGTTGGAAATTCTCCGGCGTGTGAGCTGGAGGCCCGGCGTCTTCATGATGTGCTGGCATATCAAGATCCATGATAATCTCCTCGGGGTCTGCCGGATCCCAGATTTGTCCCTTTCTATCCATGAATCTCGGTTGTCTATTTGTTAAGGTTGTGATCATGTACATGCTTGTGCAAATGCTTAAGTCCAACAATCCTGGCATTACTCCTTCGGTTCCTTCCGAGTTACACCCATAACTCTCGTACAAGTTCAGGATCCAGCTTCCTTCAAACATTGGTGTCGGGGCACCAGCAGTTGCATTCCTGACAAACAAGTTACAAAACAAATACCCAATGTTGCAGGGCAAATGATTAGTCATACAGTATAAGATAAACAAGTCTCTCAAACTAACAACTCCCTCGCTTTGTCCACGAGCTGTTATCGAATGGCTAAGCAACCGATGTATGTATCGTAGCAATGGGTGCCGAATCTGACTACTCTTGGTTTTACTTGAGTTGAATGCCCCTGTTCCAATCTTCTCCCAAAATGCCTTTCTCATGGCGCCGCTTTCTGCGTCCCTACTTTCCTCATCTGGAAATGTATGATAAGCTGGCATTCCGGAGATTGCTTCCTCCTCCATTTCCTGTTCTGTATATATTCCTAGATAGACACCAAACAAAGCGATGGATGTTTTTCGCCAATGTCCACCCAGTCTGAATGTAACTGCTTCCTCATCCCAAGGGTCGGAGTCTTTCATGCTAAATCTGAAAGATGCTAAAAATTCAAGAGTTAGTTCGTAAATGGAAGGCCTGTTTTGTGAAAACAACCGCTTCCACTGAATACTCAATAAATTGTTATATCTTTCGAGCTGTCCGACAGCCGCCAAGGTTTCTTCATCGGCTTGCAAATGTGACCTTTCGGCCCTTTTCAAGAGCCTTTGCAATCGATCACGACACCATCTTTCACGGTTTCCTCCAAATTGCAAGTATGGATGGTTCATGATCCTGAAATTTGGACAAATCAGCTAATATATACAAAACAGATTTTTTGGAATAAACTATCTATTTTAGGGGAAAGGTTGATTTTCAAAAGCCACGTTACCTCTTTTTATCAATTTGTGTTGAAAAATAGTTAACATGGTTGCTTTTAAGAAAAATTTGTCAAACATGGGGGTGTGCCTCTTGAAACGTGGAGGTGCGGTTAACATTTTGAATTATGAAATTTCAACTCGAACCAATGTGGTTTTGTTTGTAAATTCTTGATTAAGCATAAATTTGTCATTTTCTTGCTTGAAAAACCAAAGATTATACGTTAAACATTTTTATCAATTGTTAATAATTCAAGACAAAAATATATAATGTTCAACACTACTTACCAATTCTTGTAACTTGAACATGATTAACAAAGAAATCACCACACATTATGAAGATAGTCTTTTAAACACTAACGGGAAACATACTAACACTAACACTAATTCTATGGAAAATGATGTTGGACCAAAAGAACCAATGAGCCAAGATCAGGAAAATCTCTAAGTCCCACATGCCATTGCAACAACTACTGAAGACTTCCATCAGCTGTTCTGACAAAGTCTGAAGAAGCAAAGTCTGAAGATCAAAGATCTGAAGTACAACAGCTGAAGGATCTAAAGTGCTGAAGACTTCAAGTACTGAAGACAAGTGCTGAAGATCAAAAGCTGAAGATCTGAAGAACTGAAGATCATCTACTGATGCACAACATCTGAAGACAAAGACTGAAGACAACAGCTGATGACATCTACTGAAGTCATCAGCTGATACATCATCTGAAGCCCAAGTCTGAAGAACCAAGTGTTGAAGATTCAGAGTTTGTCACAACAGCTGAAGAAGTCTTCTTCAGTTGTTGTGATGGTTTTTCCCTTTCAGTAGTTTTGTAATTTTATTTCAGTAGTTTGTACAACAGCTGAAGAGCTTGTTCTTCAGCTATTATAGTATCAGTAGTTATAAACGACTGAAGAGTTTGTTCTTCAGTCGTTGTAGGATTTTCAGTAGTTTACTTTTTCAGTACTTGTAAAAGATAGGAACACTTTTGTAAGAAGATGTCAGTTGTTGACATCTTCAGTAGTTTTATGTTCCATCAGTTGTAATTTTAATAATCGGTTGATGTCCTGTCAAAGGACATCATCACCATCCTTTTGCCGCCTATAAAAGGATGGTGAACCATGCTGTCTTAATTGCCGAAACGTGTTGAGTAATAGAAAAATTAATTTTTCGCAGAACTCTTCTCTCTCTCTATGTTTGTACTGTTACATGTAAAACATTTTGTATTCTTTATTTAATTGCTAATTTCGTGCTAAATCCACTGCAAACCAATCTGATTGATCAAACGAGAGGCTGAGATCCTGTCAAATGGTATCAGAGCAGGTTAATCATTGATCGATTTCACTATTGATCATTTGAAACTGCTCTTTTGATCTCTACGTTTGATCGAATTAGCAATTTGCAAGAATTAGCCATAGAGAGTGAGTTTCCGCTGTTTCCGGCCAAAATCTTGAGGTTCTCCGGTGGTCTTGAGTTACGTTTGTCTTGCTTAAACTTGTTTTTGACTAAAACCTGAGATGACGACACCAACTAATGATCCTCACAATACTGGTTCCTCAACCAAGCCTCCGATGCTTGTGAGGAACGAGTATAACATATGGCAAAGACGTATGCTTCACCACTTGGCTGTCAACAGTGCTGGTTGTTGGAAGTCAATGGTGCATGAACCATACAAGCCTATGGTGAGCGTCCCTGAATCTAATGAACAGGTTGCGAAGAGACCTGAACAATATTCGGACGAAGATCTAAAGCTGTTCGAAATTGATGCTAGAGCCCATGGAATTTTAGCCATGGCTATTCCTAATGAGATTTATTCAGGGCTCTTGCATCATGAGTCTGCTTATGACCTATGGGTTGCTCTAAAGGAACAATTTGGAGGAACTGATTCGGTCTTAGCAAACAATAGGGAAATCCTCGCCCAACAATATGAGGCATTCTCATATAGAAAGGGTGAGACTCTGACCCAGCAGTTTGAGCGGTTCTCTTGTTTGATCTCTGAGCTGAAGATGGTCAAACAAGAGTACTCCAACAGCCAAATGAACATAAGGTTCCTCAGGTCACTGCCTGATAGATGGGACACTTATACCATTGTCCTACGCTCCAGTGCAGACCTGGAAACTCTATCTCTCACCCAACTTCATGGGAAACTGCTCACTTTTGAGAGAGAAATAGAGCAAAAGAGGAAGTTGTCCACTTCTGGCAAGCTCGCTGATGACTTTGTCCAAGGTAATGCTGCCTTGATAAGTCAGGAGTCAGAATATGCTTCATCAGAAAGTTCTTATGATGAGCATATTGATTTCTCTACCAACTCAGAACAAGCTTTTGTTGGTGTTAGTAGTTCAGGAGGTAGTGGTGACAACTTGTGTTTTCTGAGGAGGACTTGAAGCGCATTCCAGATGATGATCTGGAAGAGATGGATATTTTGAATCAAATGGCAATGATAAATATCCGCTCTCAAAAGTTCTACAAGAGAACTAGTAGGAAATTCCCTGGATTCTCTGGCAAAACCAAAGTTGGTTTTGACAAGAGCAAGTTGAGGTGTCACAAGTGCCAAAGGCTTGGACACTTTGCAAGAGAGTGTAGATCATCTGGATCTAACTCCTCTGCACCCTTTGTGACTTTTCCCAGCAATAGCTCACAGCACAGAGGGCAACCTTCCTCCAGTTCTGGCCATCCATCACAAGCACAGGCACCACCTGCTTATTTTGTGCCACAGGGTCATATGCCATATCCTTACCCCTGTTACTACATGCCTCAGCCTAGTCAAACTCGAGCACCCTCGGCTCAACCACCTCATGCTCTTCCTGAGCCTCAATCTTCCTAATCTCATCATCACACACAACCTCAACAACACAGCTTTTTCACCCCAAGTGTTGTTGACTGGAGTAGTCTACCAGATGAGCTATCTGGTCAGGAACAACTACTCCAAGGTGCTGGTCAACATGGTGGTGACCAACCTTTTGGAAATCTTGCTCTGATGGCCCTTGATTCTGCTGAGGGGTCATCATCCAATGCCTCACCTCAGGTATCCACTGAGGCTAAAGCCAAGCTTTGTTCTGAATCATGCATAGCAGCATTTGCTTCTATTAGAGAAGTAAATGTAGCTTTAATAGATAAAAATCTTGAGCTTGAGCACATTATTTCCAAAAGAAAAGCTGATTTTGAGGCTGCAGTAAAAGATAAAAATGATGAGATTTACAAGCTTAAATGCCAAATCAAAGATGATAAAGCTAGGGAAGATGTACTTCTAGAGAAGTACAGAGACCTCAAGGAAACTCTTGCAACCACCCAAGTTGAGTGTGATCGATGGGTGCAATCATGCAAGGGTTTTGAAATGCTTCTTAGTAAGCAATCAGCTTCCAATGTGAAGTTTGGCATTGGTTATAATCACACTGCTCCTCCTACAGATTTCACTTCAAGAGCAGAAGTTGAATCTGATAGGGAGAGCAATAACCAATCCTTCTCATCATGTGACCTACTATCTTCTGAATCAGCATCATCAGAGATAGAAGTCAGCATTAACTCCTGTCAAAACCAATCAGCTGATGCTACAACAGCTGATGGTTCAAATGCTGACTGTCACATGACCAAAAGGCTGATCAACTCAGGTGTTGTCACTAGAAGTACTGAAGGTACTGGAGAGCAAGTGACAACATCTGAAGTTCAAACCTCATATACTGTTAGCACTAAAGAGAAGAAAAATAACAGTAGGAAAGGTTTGAAGATAGCTAAAGAGGATACCAGAAAAGCAGGCACTAGGAAGAAAACTGCTAGTACTGATGGCAAACAGCTGAAGAACAAGTCTAAGAACAAGTCTTCAGTAGTTACATCCTCCTCAGCTGATGATCAGCATAAGATGAAGAAGAAGCCATGTGAGATATGTGGCTTGTTCGATCATCTTACTGATGATTGCTGGTACAAAAGGGGTTCCAAACTCAAACAGAAGGAGAACATCAATGAGGACATCAATAAAATGAAGAATGAGTTTGAAACCAAGTTTGTACTAGCAACATCCAAGCCTGAAATCCCTAAGCCCAAAGCTAAATCCAAAAAGAAGGTAGGGGTTACTCAGGCAACAGCTGAGGTTGCTCAGAAAAAGATGGTACAACATAGGAATCCATCATCAGCAAACTCCAATGTGTCTGAAGAGCTGAAGGCTTTATCACAAAATCAGACACAGCTGGTGATGATGGTTCAGCAACTAGTGAGAAGAGTCAATCACTTAGATGCTCCTGTGTTGAAACCACAGAAAAGGAAGTCCAAGCCAAAGGGTTCCTCTTCTGCACCATCTTTTTCACCTCAGGCTGTCACATATAACACACCTGTTAGTGCTGCACCTGTAGTTGAAAACAGACCCAAAACCAAATAGGTTTGGGTCTCTAAGATTAACTAACACATGGTTGTGTTTGCAGGGTTCTTCAACATGCCATAGAAGCATCTGGTATGTAGACAGTGGAGGATCCATGCACATGACAGGAAGCAGCTCCCTTCTTAATGACTACTCTCAAGGAAAGAAGGGATTTGTTTCCTTTGGCAATGATGCAAAGGGTTACATCATCGGAAAAGGCTTTGTTTCCAATGGGGAAATAAGGTTTAATGATGTTAACCATGTGGAGAATCTCAAGTACAATCTCTTGAGTGTCAGTCAAATGTGTGACAAAGGCCATGTTGCCCTTTTCACAAGCTAGAACTGTTGGATTCTGTCATCCAAAGTTCTGAGTTTGATTGACAAGGCATTGGATGAACACACTCTCCTGAAGGCCAACAGGACAGGAAGAGTGTATGCCTTAGATCTTTCCAAAAAGATAGATTTAAAAGGCCATCCTTGCCTATTCTCCAAGGCCTCTCCTCAAGAGTCTACACTATGGCATAGAAGGCTGGGTCATGTTAATTTCAAGAACATGAATCAGCTGATAAGCCATGGTTTAGTTAGAGGATTGCCTCTGAAGGAGTTCAAGTGTGAAGATGACTGCACTGCTTGCTTGAAAGGAAAACAACACAAAGTTTCATTCCCTTCAATAGAAGAATCAAAGTCCACTGCCTGCTTGCAGCTCCTGTACATGGATCTCTTTGGTCCTGTCAGAGTGATGAGCATGGCAAAGAAGAAATACTGCCTGGTAGTTGTGGATGATTATTCCAGGTTTGTATGGACTTTCTTCTTGCACTCCAAGGATGAAGCAGCCAAGACTATAATGAACTTTGTGTTACTTGTAGAAAAGCAGTATTCCCTACAGGTCAAGTGTGTGAGAAGTGACAATGGAACAGAGTTTAGAAACCACACACTTGATGACTTCTACCTGTCCAAGGGAATTAGAAGGCAGTTTAGTATTCCTAGAACTCTTGATCAGAATGGAGTGGTGGAGAGAAAGAACAGGACTCTCATTGAAGCAGCAAGGTCCATGTTGGCTGACTCAGGGTTGCCACTGACCTTTTGGGCTGAAGCTGTCAATACAGCTTGCTATGTATAGAATAGAGCTTTAGTGAATAAGAGGTTGATGAAGACTCCTTATGAAGTTCTTCATCATTTGGCTCCTCTGATTTCATTCTTTAGAGCCTTTGGGTGTCCATGTTTCATTCTCAACACTAGCAACCCACTCCAGAAGTTTGCTAGTAAGGTGGATGCAGGGTATTTTGTTGGTTATTCATCAACTTGCAAGCATACAGAGTCTTCAACTGTAGAACAAAGGTGGTTGAAGAAACTCTGCATGTTAAGTTCAATGAATCTCCAAAGGACAAGATTCCACAAAACCCTGTGGAGTTGTTTGATCTGGACATACTGCAATATGTTCCTTATCAACCTCCAGCTGTTGAGCATGTCAACAGATCTCCACCTGGTGATACTGATGATGATGTAGTCAGTACTCACCTCTTCAGGTTTAGTGACAACCTGCCTGAGTCCACTGAACCTGATGCTCCTGTAGCCTCAGCAGCTCCATCCACTACAAATGCTAATGAGATTTCTGCTTGCTCTACTTGTTTGAGCTGCCATCTTCTACATGGTTTCAGGAATCTCCATCACCATCTGTTGCTACTGATGGGTCTACAAACACTTGCACAGATATCATAGTCTATCAAGAGCTCAAGAATCACCCCACATCGCAAATCATTGGTGATATCCATGTTGGAGTTTCAACCAGGAATCAATTGTCCAACTTCTGCTTCTATGCTCTCTTCATCAGTCAGCAAGAGCCAAAGAACTATCATATTGCTTTAAGAGACAATGGATGGGTGGAAGCTATGCAGCTTAAGCTTCTTCAGTTCAAGAAACAGCAAGTGTGGGAGCTTGTTCCATTACCCAAATGTAAGTGTGCTATAGGCACCAAGTGGGTATTTAGGAACAAAACAGATGAGAAGGGCCAAATTGTCAAGAACAAGGCCAGGCTGGTTGTTCAAGGGTTTGCACAAGAGGAAGGCATCGATTATGATGAGACCTTTGCTCCTGTGGCCAGACTGGAAGCAATGAGACTGTTCTTAGCTTATGCTGCCTTTCACAGTCTTAAGGTTTATCAAATGGATGTCAAAAGTGCCTTCCTATATGGGAAAATAAAAGAAGAGGTTTATGTGTGTCAACCACCAGGCTTTGAGGACAATAAATATCCTGATTGGGTGTACAAGCTTGATAAGGCTCTTTATGGGCTGAAGCAAGCACCTAGAGCCTGGTATGAGACACTCTCAACTTTTCTTCTAGAGAATAAGTTCACTAGAGGCACCATTGATAAAACCTTATTCATCAAGACTGTGGGAGAACATAAGCTCCTTGTTCAAATTTATGTAGATGACATCATCTTTGCATCCTCTGATCCAAAGTTGTGTGATGAATTTACAAAGCTCATGAAGCTAAGATTTGAAATGAGTGCTATGGGGGAATTACAGTTCTTTCTAGGTTTGCAAATCAAACAACAGGATGATGGAATCTTCATCCATCAGTCCAAATATACCAAAGAGTTGTTGCATAAGTTTGATTTACAAACCTGTAAGCCCTGTTCTACTCCCATGAGCAGCATCACACAACTAGATGTAGATCAGAAAGGTAAAGCGGTTGATGAAACCTTTACAGATGTATGATTGGGTCCTTGATGTACCTTACAGCTTCTAGACCAGACATCATGTTTATAACATGTGCTTGTGCTAGATTTCAGGTTGCACCTAAAGAATCCCATTTGATTGCAGTCAAAAGGATCTTTAGATATCTGTAAGGTACCCAATCACTAGGTCTTTGGTATTCAACTGGGCATTCTTGCAAATTAGTTGCTTTCTCTGATAGTGACTATGCAGGATGCAAAGTCACCAGAAAATCCACTTCTGGTGGTTGCCAATTCCTAGGCAATTGTTTAGTTTCTTGGCAGAGTAAGAAACAAACATCAATTGCTACATCCACTGCTGAAGCTGAGTACATTGCTGCTGCAAGTTGTACCTCTCAGATACTCTGGCTTCAGAATCAACTTCTGGATTATGGCATTACTGAGACTAAGACTCCATTACTAATGGATAGTGCTTCAGCTCTTTGTATTGTTAAAAATCCAGTCCAGCACTCTAGGACCGAACATATAGAGAAAAGACATCATTTTATCAGGGATTGCTATGAAAAAGGTCTGATTGATCCTAAGTTTGTGCCTAGTGCTGATGAGCTTGCAGACATTTTTACTAAGCCCTTAGATAGTGCTACATTCCAAAATTTGGTACTAAGGCTTGGTATGCTGCAGCTAGAGTAATTTGACCAATGCTGATGCTCTTCCTTCACAACTACTGATGAGCAAAGGTCAAATATAAGTACTGATGAGTAATTTAGTCTTCAGCTCTTTCACAACTACTGAAGACTAAAATGACTCAAAGTACTGATGTACATTATTTATTGAAAACAACTGATGTAGTGAGGTGGATTACAACTACTGATGTATGATTTTCAAATAAATAAGTACTGAAAAACAAATTTTGCTCACAAGTACTGATGTGTAATCTTACACAAGTACTGAAGACAAAATTTGTTCATCAGCTCTGAAAAGTATTTCATCAGCACTTGTGAACATCTGATCACAAGAGCTGAAGGCATAAATATTCATAAGAGCTGAAGGGTCAATGAAACATCTGAAAGTCAGCCAAAGAGCTGATGAGTAAGTGTAGAGACTAGCATGAAACAACTGATTTGACGGAAACAGCTGATGAGTAATTTCTCATCAGCTGATGCCAACAGCTGCTGTTTCATACCCAAACAACTGAAGGACAAAACCATGTCTTCAGTAGTTCACAACTACTGATGGCTAACACCAAGTACTCAGTTGTTTACAACAACTAAAGCAATACCATGTCTTCAGTAGTTCACAACTACTGATATCAGTAGTTCACAACTACTGAAGGCTAACACCAAGTCTTCAGTCGTTACAACATCTGAAGGACAAAACCAAGGTTTCATTAGTTTTAACTACTGAAGACTAACACCAAGTCCTCAGATGTTACAACCACTGAAGGTTAAGACCACGTCATCAGTCGTTACAACAACTGATAACTAACACCAAAACCTTCAGTAGTTTTCTTTCAGCCTTTGCCCTACCCTATAAATACCCAACGTTCAGAGCATTTACTCCTCACTTGACCTAACCTTTCAAAACCTCTGAACTTCCCATACACCATTAATGGCGACCATGCAACTGAAACCTCGACACAACTGTGTCGCTCATCTCACCAAATCGCCATTATGGCCAAAATTTCACCATGTCGTCGATCCGATGCACGACTCACCTTACCAAACGGCATTCCTTTTGAACCCTACCATCTACACCGACTCCCTGACGGAGTTTTGGACAAACATCACCGTCCAAACCGGAGAGCAGGATGGCGAGGTCTCTCTCAGGTCCTCCGTCAACAACCACCCAGTGGCTATCACTCCAGCTACCTTGCGCCAAACCCTAAAGCTGAAGGATGCCACCTACCCATCCTCCTACCCCAAAGGCGCCCTGGATCTATCCTTCACATCCAACGACTACCAGGGTGACCTCTCCGCCACAACCTTGTTGAAGAAACACTTCCCTGATCCCCAACGCCTCATTTTTCATATGGTGAACGTGTGTCTGGCTCCCAAAACCTCCTCATGGGACCAGATGTCAACAAGGTGGCAACAGGTATTGTTCTCTATCCTTGAAAAACAACCTTTAAACTTAACAAATATTATATTTTTGGAAATCAAGGATATGGCCACAAAACCAGTTTCTAACCGATGGATCTTGTATCCTCGGTTCATCATGGCCATAATAGAGAACCTGCTTCAGGCTGAGGGACTTGTTGGCACTGGGGTCCCTGCCATGGCTGTTCTAGCCGAGGTATACTCCAGGCACAACTCTGACCAATCCCTAAAACAGGCTGGCCGGTTGCAAAAACCCACGCAGCAGGAACCCACAGCCTCCACCTCCAAATCCAAAGTCCCCACTAAGCCAAAAGCCAAAAAGAAGCCCAAAAGGGCTACTCAGGGAGATGAGTCCCCTGAGGATGCCCCTGCAACACAAAGGCAGGATGTGGCTGCTGGTTCGATTCTCCCAGCAGTCACCACGACTCTACCCACCACAACCGCACAGGCTTCCTCTCAACAGGAGCCTGATGCAACCACTTCTGGGGCAGCCACACTTCTGGGGTCTATCTAAATTGAGAAGACTGCTATTGAAAATCACAGTCCTCCCCCTGTGCACACTGCTTCAAGCCCCTCAACCACTAAGACCGCCCCACAAAGCCCTACATTGGCGATAGCCAAAGTGCTGACCCATCTGAGCACTCCACCCTCTCCCCAGAAACCCATCACAACTGGGGAGACTCCAACCGAAGAGGGGGTTGATACTAGTGCCGGTGGGAGCCCACAGCACGGAGAATCACAAGTCCAATCTCCCAATGTGGCTAGGGAGATAGGACAATCTGGTGAGGCTGCCACTTCCTCTGCATCAGCATCTGAGCAGGGTGAAGCTGGTAACATCAATAAGACCTCACCAGAGGCAACTGCCGATGATGGATCCAATCCGGAGGCTGGAAGTCCCCAGTACCATGAACAAGGGGCACATGCTATTTCTGAGCCACGCTCAGAGCATGTACATCCTGACATTGTCAGGAGGTCAGGTGATTCAGTTCACACTGATGATGACCTGAGCTTCTTCTTTGATGTAGTTGCTCAAAATACTATCTTGGAGGATGAGATAAGCAGACTCAAAGAGCTGCTTGCTTAAATGACTCAAGATAGAAGTCCATCTGCCACCACAAACCCACAGATGGCACCTTCACCCGAAGGTTTCACAAACACTGAGCCACTCCCACAAACTCGGCCACCAGCCCCTGCTTCTGGCAATAGCTCTCAGGGTCAGAACCCCCCTGAGCAGCTGGATGCTATCCTCCAGAAATCCCTGCCTCTCATCACACCCATGCTAACAGATATAGTCATTAAAACCTTGATGAGAGGCTTCCCACTTATATCCAACCCCTGGTGGAGGTTGCAGTTACTAAGGCGCTTGCTGATTGTCAAACCCCAACCAATGCACCCAAAAAGGGGGAGACATCAGTGCAAGCTAAGAGGAAGAGGGGAGAGGAGGAGTTAGAGGTAGAGAAAGAGGTGGTGGTTGAGAGGGAGAGGGCTGAGGAGAGTAGTAGGGTGAGGGAGAAAGGGAAGAGGAAAGTGAGGGAGGAGATTGAGCCTATAGAAGTGGCTGGAATCCAAAAGGATTTCAGTGTCACTTATAAGAAAAAAGGAGAGAAGGAGGGAGAAAGGATTGACTCTGATCTAGCAGCCCTTGTCAAGGAGGCTGATGCTGAACAGAGCAAATCAATGGACTCTGCCATTGATCAGCTGTTCAGGCAAGGCTTTGACAAGGACACTGCCATGCTAGATCAGGAGCTCAGGAAGATGGAAATGAAAGAGATCGAACACCGATGGTCTACTTATAGCCAAGAGGACAAAAAGAGACTCGAGGCTACGAGTAGATTCATTTCGAAGTATCTGGGCAGGCCAGTCCTTGATGTTAAAGCATGGACCAGGGACAGAATCTTGGCTATAGCCGCCAAGATCTGTTCAGCTGGTGATTTCACAAAAGGACTGGTCGCTGAGGCCCTCTCAGAAGCTGGTGCTGGGAACAGGACACTGTTAGCAAAACAGACTAAAACATCTCTGATCTCTAGATTGCTAACAGTGCCTGCCAACATTCCCACATCAACCACCCAACAAAAACCCACAAAACCAATCCCTTCACCATCAAAACCCGCAGCCAATGATCCACCCTTGCAGAAGAAGAGAAGGGTGTTGAGGCTGCAAGAAGAAGAAGAGGAGGATGAGGAGGATAGTCTGCCCATTTCAGCAGTTATCTCTCTAACAAAAGCCAAATCCCAAACCATCACTCCCACCTCACAGATGGACACTGTGAGGGTAAAACTAGAAGAAGAGGAGCAGCAAAGATTACACGATGAGGCAATACTGAAAATCATTGACAAATCATATGCTGCTTCTACTTCTATCATGAACATGAAGAAGGAGGCTCTGAGACTCTTCACTCTTAAACAAACCTTTCAATATGAAAAGGAAAGAGTGAGGACTTGGCCTGATCCTAGGGTGGCTCACAGGATAGTTCAAAAGGCTATGCCTGTGAGATACAAGAGCCAACTTAAGAGAATCGTAGATGAAGTGATCTATGTGGCTCTTGTAATAACACCCTGGGAAATAGTAGAGGAGTTCGAGAAAGCCTATAGAGCCAACCAATCACCCCAAACAATGCTAGATAATAGGGTGATTAGGAAAGGGTTGGTGTATAAGAGGCTTGAGAACTTCTATAGGGATGAGCTCAACTTGTTGTTAGAAGGAAAACATCCAGATGAGTTTGCATATAGGCAAGTAACAACAGTTGAGCTCAAAAATGAGAGACAGGCCAAGTATGTCTCAGAGCTGTACGGCCGGGAGGGGTTGTTCGAAGGTGAGCCTGAAGACCTAACCAAAGAAGAGCAGATGATATTTCTTCAGGCCTACACCCGAGAATCCTACCGGCTAGTACATGGGAGGTAGATCTCATGGATGGGACAACAGCTCTGTGTCCAATTCCCCAAAACAGAGCTCCCATCCATACTCAGCCAATCAAACCTTAGAGACTACCTCTCAGGCCAGTGCTTATCTGGGTCAACTTCTAATCTGATCTAGAAGGAAATAGACCAATATTTCTGCCTACAATAAGTGGGACAACAAATAATTAGAGGTTTTGGCTGTATTGGTTCAGGGGGAGTTTGTTGGACCAAAAGAACCAATGAGCCAAGATCAGGAAAACCTCTAAGTCCCACATGCCATTACAACAACTGCTGAAGACTTCCATCAGCTGTTCTGACAAAGTCTGAAGAAGCAAAATCTGAAGATCAAAGATCTGAAGTACAACAGCTGAAGGATCTAAAGTACTGAAGACTTCAAGTACTGAAGACAAGTGCTGAAGATCAAAAGCTGAAGATCTGAAGAACTGAAGATCATCTACTGATGCATAACGTCTGAAGACAAAGACTGAAGACAACAGCTGATGACATCTACTGAAGTCATCAGCTGATACATCATTTGAAGCCTAAGTCTGAAGAACCAAGTATTGAAGATTCAGAGTTTGTCACAATAGCTGAAGAAGTCTTCTTTAGTTGTTGTGATGGTTTTCCCTTTCAGTAGTTTTGTAATTTTATTTTAGTAGTTTGTACAACAGCTGAAGAGCTTGTTCTTCAGCTGTTATAGTATCAGTAGTTATAAACGACTGAAGAGTTTGTTCTTCAGTCGTTGTAGGATTTTCAATAGTTTACTTTTTTGTACTTGTAAAAGATAGGAACACTTTTGTAAGAAGATGTCAGTTGTTGACATCTTCAGTAGTTTTATGTTCCATCAGTTGTAATTTTAATAATCGGTTGATGTCCTGTCAAAGGACATCATCACCATCCTTTGCCACCTATAAAAGGATGGTGAACCATGCTGTCTTAATTGCCGAAACGTGTTGAGTAATAGAAAAATTAATTTTTCGCAGAACTCTTCTCTCTCTCTATGTTTGTACTGTTACATGCAAAACATTTTGTATTCTTGATTTAATTGCTAATTTCGTGCTAAATCCGCTGCAAACCAATCTGATTGATCAAACGAGAGGCTGAGATCCTGACAAATGACATTTTAACACTAATTACTAACTAATCAAACTAATTAACACTAATCAACTTCCAAGAGAACATAAACAAAGAGGCATGAAGCATTCATAATTCCATAACGTTTAAGCACAAGCTTTTACATATAATCATTAGGATTTCGGTTGTTTAGAGACCTAATCACCTAAATACATGCAAATGGCTACCATAATCATGGAAAATGACATACTAACCTCTTGATTATCTTCTTGAAATGATGCTTGAAAACAAGAAGGAAGAATTGAAAAAAACTGATAACAAAATGAAGAAGAAATGAAGTTGCAGGTCCAAAAAATCGGGCTTTATCACTAGTCATTGATGGGGAACAAGACAAAATGCTGAAACAAGTCAGATTTTGTCGAAAATTTGTCGTCACGGGGGCGTGCTTGTTGAGGCACGGGGCCGTGATTGCCTTGTGTAGTCTCGGTTCAGTATTTTGTTGTTCCGTTTTTCAATTTCGCGCGTTGCGTAATTTACCCGGCTAAGTTTTGACACGTCCAATTCATCAGAGAAGTTACGAAATTAGTTCTAGAATTCAAATAAGCAAACCAAGCGACAAATACATTTTCCTATCTTCTACAATTACATAATACGTTAATAACCGGGAATCAGAAACTGCAAAACCAGACTCCTTCACGCGCACTAGCGCACATGACCCTTTACGGAATGCCTCTAGAAGAAGCCTCCACACATTTCGTGTGGAAGGGTCGGGATAGGGTAGTGCGAAGTGCGGTTGCTAAGTTCCGCGAGCCGACGGTTGATGGAAACAAGCTCCTCGCTCATGTCCTGAACTTTCTGGATGAGTTCAGCCAAGCGTTGAGTTGCGGTGAGATTCATCTCCATCAATTTCTTGATCAGCTCATGGAGCTTAAAGAAATACTCTTGAGTTGTTGGTTCTCTCGTTTCAGTTCGAGGCTTCGTTGCAGGATTCCAATTAGAACTTCCTTGACTGGATTCTTTCATCTTTTCTTCGTGAGATTTTGAGCAGAATTGGGTGTGATGAAAGCTTGAAACAAGTGTGGTATTTATACACAAGTCTGCAAAGTTGATCACGGGGGCGTGCTTGGGTAGGCACGGCCCCGTGTTTGTCAGAAGTCGCCTTAAATTCGTCCTGCAACGTTCCAGAGTCGTCAGCGAAGATCGTGGAAAAAATTTGTCAGAGGCACGGGGGCGTGCTTGGTGGGGCACGGCCCCGTGCTTGTGCTTGGGAGTCCTATAAAAAGCTAAAATTTGAAATAAAATCTATGTACAGTTGTCGTGTTTTCGTTTCGGGTCTTCGGCGCGACCCTTCCCCACACTTAATCCTCGTCGGGGCGGAGGTGTAATTCCTTCGAGAAAATCATGGTTGGCCCATCGTTATATGGCTTTAAACGATGTCCATTCACTTTGAAACTTAAACCGTCGTGGTTGTCAATTTCGATTGCACCATTTGGAAACACATTTTTAATCGTGTAAGGTCCAGACCAACGTGATTTTAACTTTCCGGGAAACAGACGTAAGCGAGAGTTATACAGTAAGACACGTTCCCCCACACGAAATCGTTTAGTGCTCCTTAAACGAGAGTCGTGGAATTTCCTTGTCTTTTCCTTGTAAACCCTAGCGTTTTCGTATGCTTGTTCTCTCAGTTCCTTAAGTTCATGGATTTGTAGAAATCGATTCTTTCCTGCAAGGCCTTGGTCTAAGTTTGCTGCTTTGAGTGCCCAATAGGCATTATGTTCCAATTCCACAGGTAGATGACACGACTTCCCATAAACGAGTTTAAACGGTGTTGTGCCAATGGGAGTCTTAAAGGCTGTTCGAAAAGCCCATAATGCATCGTTTAGCTTGGCAGACCAGTCCTTGTGATTTTGTCCTACGGTTTTTTCTAGGATTCGTTTGATACCTCGATTAGTGACCTCCGCTTGCCCATTCGCTTGTGGATGATAAGCGGTTGTAAAGCGATGATTTACTCCATAACGGGCCATTGCTCTTTCGAGCTGGTTGTTACAAAAATGGGTTCCTCGATCACTAATCAAAGCCTTGGGGGTACCAAAACGATAGAATAATTTCTTAAGGAATCTGACAACATTTCTTGCATCGTTGGTGGGCAGGGCTTGAGCTTCAGCCCATTTTGAGACATAGTCAACTGCTACTAAGATGTAATGATTTCCAAATGATACCGGGAATGGCCCCATGAAATCAATACCCCATACATCAAATACCTCGCATACTTGAACGGGTTTCTGAGGCATCTCATCCCGTGTCGAGATGTTGGTTGCTCTTTGACATGCATCACAGGTGCGTACCATGTTGTGAGCATCCTTGAAGATCGTTGGCCAATAGAATCCAGAATCAAAGACCTTTTTGGCTGTTAGAGTTGCTCCATGGTGGCCTCCTGTGGGTCCTTCATGACAGTGCCTTAGGATCTGTTCCGCTTCACTTCCGTATACGCATCTTCGAATGAGTTGGTCTGCACCGATTCTGAATAGGTATGGATCTTCCCAATAGTAATGTTTAATATCAGTAAAGAATTTCTTTTTTGCTGATAAGTCATTCCTTTGAGAAGGAGTCCGCTTGCCAAATAGTTTGCGAAGTCGGCAAACCAAGGATACTCATCGATTGAAGATTGGATGTTCAAAAGGAATTTGTGAGGGAAATTATCGTTTATTTTGAATTCCTCGGTTTGTGGATGGTTTGAATCTTCAAGACGCGAAAGATGATCAGCCGCAAGATTTTCTGCTCCTTTCTTGTGACGAATCTCAATGTCGAATTCTTGAAGTAGAAGTATCCATCGTATCAATCTCGGCTTTGCATCTTGTTTGTGAACATATAACGTAGGGCTGCATGATCGGTATAGACGACTGTTTTTGACAGGACTAGATACGAGCGGAATTTGTCAAATGTGAAAACTACTGCGAGAAGTTCTTTCTCGATGGTTGTGTAGTTTTCTTGTGCGTCGTTTAAGGTCTTGCTCGCATAGTGAATTGGGTGGAATTGCTTGTCTTTCCTTTGTCCTAAGACGGCTCCTACCGCAAAATCGCTTGCATCGCACATGAGTTCAAATGGTAACGTCCAATCTGGGGAAACCATAATTGGAGCGGTGACCAACCTATCTTTTAACAGATCAAATGCACTAATGCATTCGTTGGAAAACATGAATTTTGCATCTTTCTCAAGAAGTTGAGTCATCGGTCGTGCGATTTTTGAAAAGTCTTTAATGAAACGGCGATAGAATCCTGCGTGACCTAGGAAGCTTCTAATTTCTTTCACGGTTGTGGGATATGGTAGTTTGGAAATAGTGTCCACTTTAGCTTGATCAACTTCGAGGCCTGCTCGAGAGATCTTGTGTCCCAACACTATTCCTTCAGTAACCATGAAATGACACTTTTCCCAATTTAGAACAAGGTTAGAGTCCTCGTATCTAACCAGCATTTTTTCCAGATTTTCAAGACATTGTTCGAATGAGTTTCCAAAGACTGAGAAATCATCCATGAAAACTTCCATTGAGTGTTCAATCATGTCATGAAAAATTGCTACCATGCATCTTTGAAATGTAGCAGGAGCATTACACAATCCAAACGGCATTCGTCGATACGCAAAAGTGCCATATGGACAGGTGAATGTCGTTTTCTCTTGATCTTCGAGAGCAATGGGAATTTGAAAGTACCCTGAGAAACCGTCGAGGAAACAATAGAACATTTTTCCAGAGAGTCTCTCGAGCATTTGGTCAATGAAAGGTAAAGGAAAGTGATCCTTTCTTGTGGCGTCATTGAGTTTGCGATAATCGATGCAAACTCTCCAACCTGTAACCGTACGAGTTGGAATAAGCTCATTCTTTTCGTTAGTTACTACAGTCATTCCTCCTTTCTTTGGAACAACTTGGACGGGACTGACCCAAGGCGAATCAGAAATAGGGTAAATCAAACCGGCATCTAGCAGTTTGATTACTTCTTTCTTCACCACCTCTTGCATGCTCGGATTTAAACGTCTTTGAGGTTGAATGACGGATTTGAAGTCCTCCTCCATCAATATTTTGTGAGTGCAAAAGGATGGATTGATTCCCTTGATGTCCATGATTTTCCATGCAATTGCTCGTTTATGTGCCTTCAGCACATTGAGTAATTTATTCTTCTCATCTTTTGATAGGGCGGATGAGATTATGACAGGAAGCTGAGAGGTATTTTCAAGAAAAGCGTATTCGAGATGAGATGGAAGTTCTTTGAGTTCTAAAGCCGGAGGGTCTTCGATAGAAGGTTTGGCTTTAGGTTCTAATTCTTGATCGATGATCTCAAATGCTTCTTGACAAGATGATGTTTCGTCAACTTCGATATCTGGAATGATTTGGTGCTCACAGACGGGCTCAGTGGTTTGGATTTCTATTAATTGAGTATCGCAAGCTTCAATTTGACGAGTGTTCTTCAGATGACAACTTATGATTGAGTCGCAAACATCAATGTAATAGAGTGAATCGTCATGATGTTGAGGATGTTTCATGGATTGTCCTATGTCGAATGTCACTTCCTCCTCATCCACTCGGAGTGTGAGTTTGCCGGTGCAAACATCAATGAGGGCTCAAGCGGTTGCTAAGAAAGGTCGACCTAAGATGAGAGGAACATTCTTATCCTCATCCATGTCGAGGATCACAAAATCAATGGGAAATACGAACTTGTTGATTTTAACTAAGAGATTTTCAACAATGCCCCTCGGATATTTGACAGAACGGTCAGCTAATTGGATGCTCATACGAGTAGGTCTAGGCTCACCTAAGTTTAATTTTTCAAAAACTGCATAAGGCATGAGGTTAATACTAGCACCTAAATCGGCTAACGCGTTGCTGACAAAAAGATTTCCTATTAGGCAAGGTATGGTAAAACTCCCTGGATCAGTCATCTTTTGAGGTAGTTTGTTTTGAAGAACTGCTGAGCATTCCTCATTCAAAACTACATGTGATAACTCTTCCAGTTTCTTCTTGTTTGACAATACACCTTTTAAAAACTTAGCATAATTTGGCATTTGGGCTAAGGCTTCCACCAATGGCAGATTAATATGGAGTTGTTTGAACAATCCCAGAAATTTTCCATATTGTGCATCCATTCGTTGTTGTCTCAGTCGATCGGGATATGGAGGTGGTGGAACGTGAGGTGGTGGTGGTACGTATTTCTTGGCTGGTTCTTCAACAATGACAGGTTGCTTTTGCTTGTCACTTGTATTACGTGGTGTCTCGAGTTCTATTTCTTCAAGGATGGGCTGTAATACAGGTGCATCACCTTGAGTAGTTTTGCCACTCCTTATGGTGATGGCTTTGACTTGAGCATTGGGGTTTGTTACAGTATTGCTGGGCAAAGTACCTTGGGGTCTCACAGATAGTTGTTGTGCTATCTGACCCACCTGGTTTTCAATGGTTTGCAATGATGCTTTGTTGCTTTTGATTTCAGCCTCGTTTCTTTGGAACCTTTCCTCGTTTCTTCGATCAGATTTCTGAATGTACTCATCTGTGGCTTGTGTGGTTAACAACAATTGCTGTAATAAATCTTCCATTGATGATGCTCCACAACCTTGATTACTACTGCTTGGACCTTGATATGGTGGTTTCTGTTGCTGGTAAGGTGGCCTACGGTTGAATCCAGTTGATGGTTGGCTGTTACCGGCTTCTCTGTAATTCGGATTGCTCCTCCAATTTGAGTTGTTTTTATATGCATTGTTTGGGCCTCCTACGTAGTCAACATCTTCCATCATCATAATGCCTTGCGGGCATTCATTCGTCTTGTGTGAGCTTCCACATGTGTTGCATCCTGTTGAAGTCTTTTCAAGTTCAGCTTGCAATTGTTCGAATCGTTTGGTTAAGGCTTCTAACTGGGATGTGATCAGTGTCTCAGAGTCTACTTGATGAATTCCTCTAGAGTTGATTTTGTTTCTCAAGGGATTGTAAGCAAAGCTCTTCTTAGCTGCCTTCTCTAGGGCTTGGTATGCTTCTGTTGGTGTGACACTTCCGAAATCTCCTCCCGCACTTTGGTCTACGGCTTGTTTGTGTGCTCCGCTGATTGCATCATAAAAGGTTTGACACTGCAGCCACAGATCAAGTCCGTGATGTGGGCATCTCCGAAGGAGACCTTTATATCTCTCCCATGCTGCGTGTAATGATTCACCATCGTCTTGGTGAAAGCTCGTGATGCTGCTTCTCAATTTGGCAGTGCGATCGGGTGGAAAGTATTTCAATAGGAATTGTTCAGCCATTTCCGCCCATGTGGTGATGGAACCAGGCGGAAGTGAATCGAGCCAGTCAATGGCTCGGCCGCGAAGTGAAAATGGAAAAAGTCGTAGTCTAATAGCATCGTCTGAACAGTTGTTGATTTTGAAAGTTGCACAGATACGAAGGAATCGTGAGATGTGAGCGTTAGGGTCTTCGTCTTGCAATCCGTGAAACAAAACAGAGTTCTCTACTAGTTGGATAATACTAGACTTAATCTCGAAATTGTTGGCCGCTATTGCTGGTTGGACAACACTAGACTCATAACCGTCGATTGATGGCGTGGCATAGTGCGTCATCTTCATTTCCTCGTCTTGATTAGCCATGTCTCCTTCGGATGGTGTATCTTCCGAGATGTCTTCTTAGATGATTGTTGCTGCTTGTTGCGGCCTTTCACGTAACCTTTGTCGAAAAAGTCGTTCTGGTTCCGAAAGAGGTGAAACAAGTTCAGGACTAGACGAGTCGGACATACACTAACTTAAGGAAGCAAAAACTAACTAGGCTTAAAATGAATCAGGCAAATGTAACTAAACTGGCTAAGGTAAACTAACTACAAAATTAAAATGAATTTGAACAAAAAATATTAACAAGATATAAACAGGACAGTCAAAAATTTAGATTGCCTTTCAAACTTGCCGTGTATCCCCGGCAACGGCGCCAAAAACTTGATGCGGTGTGAAAGTATATATATTTTTGATAAAGAATTTTCGCACAGATTCAGTTTTAAATGGTTGTTACTACTACTAACTACACACACAAAAGGCAAGTGCACCTATCATGAGGTAATATAGTGATGGTAAGAACCGAGTATCAATCCGTGGACACACTAAGACTACTCAACAATCCTTGTAATTGACTATCAATTTTTGTTTAAGAGAATGATGAATTGCATTGATATAAATTAGGGTTTTAAACTAACGATAAAAATAAGAAATAAAGTAAAACAAGTTGAAACTTTTGGATTTAGAATCAAGGGATAAAGGCTATCATCCTAACTTGGATTACACTTATGTAATTGTGATGAAGTGATGGTGAGATTAAAGATATTGAATAAAGTAATTGTGTTAACGTTTATAAAGATGAGCTGGCACGATTTCTCGTCTATCCGCTACGTAGTGACCAAGACCAACACAGGCTGAGATTTACTGCTTAGGTCAAGACCCTAGTGATGTAGGTAAATCTTTTGTGCCCTTTTCGACATACGATTTCTGAAAACATAACTTAATGTAAGAAAAGAGTTGATCAAGTTCTATTCTAACATACCATTAATTTTAGAAAACCATAACAATTACTGTAGATTTCTCAGACTAATAAAAGGGAACCCGTAAATGATCAGAAAGTTAAGGTCTTATGATTTCTAATAACCATCTCTAGTTAATTAGCCATAGTTGTTATGAATAAAAGTTGATCATATGTTTTTCAACCGTGTATGACAATCACAATTACAAACCATAAACTTATAACCCCCCGTTCAAATGTAGGTGCTACCCATCGAAAGTTTTCCCAAGACCACCATAACATTAACACAATATTTATCACACCATTAATTCATCACAAATTACATAAGTTTCATCTAAGTAGGATGATAATAAGAGTTTAGCTCATGACGAGCTGTAATGTAACAAACAACATAGAAGATAGATATGGATTCATTGATAAAATAGAACAATCAAACCAATGATCCATAATGGATGGTGTTTAGATAATCCCGAGCTTCTTCCAAGTGTTGTATGCACCTCCCGAGCTTCCAAATAGTCTTCAAAACTTGATTCCCGAGAGAATTCTGCAGAGTGTCCCTTCCACCAAAAGCTTACAAAATGAAGAGCTTGGACCTCTATTTATAGGCTTCTCGGAGTGTTTAAGCACGGCCCCGTGACAAAAAGGCACGGCCCCGTGTTAGTACAATGCTTACGAAAGTTGGTCGGTTCGTACGTGCAGGAGCTGTCGGGGCACGGCCTCGTGACAAAATAGGCACGGCCCTGTGAAAGGGGGTATCACGGCCCCGTGGTCATATGGGGCACGGCCCCGTGATCACTTTTGGGGGACAGTACTTTTGTCCTGTCAGATGTCCAATCACGGGGGTGTGCCAAATTAGCACGGGGGCATGTTTCAGGCAAGGCATGGGGGCGTGCTTAATGAGGCATGGCCCCCTGCTTAGAGCTTTAAGCTTGGATTTCTTCAATTTCTTGTCCATTATGCTCCTTTTGTCCATCTTGCCCTTCACAACACCTGAAAACACAATTAAAAGATTTTAAGTACGTAATCACCATATTTCGGGAGGAATCAAGAAATAAATGATGTGCTTTTGATAGTGTTTATATGTGTAATTTGGAGCACATCACTATCATTTTTGATTCCGGGGTTATCAAATGTGGTACTAACCTGGACAGTTCATTATACCTGTCAGTATATTCCCAGTGTGCAGCTCCTTTCATTTCTAGTGCTAAAAATTCAGCCTCTAGTTCTTCTATTTCATTATAAGGGCAGTATTTTTCTATTACTAGCTTTCTAAATTCCTCCCAACTTATTTTATTCATGACATTCCTACTTCTAGTGTGTAACTCCATTTTCCACCAGGATTGTGCCTCTCCTTTTAGAGAATGCGAGGCGAACAGTGTCTTGAAATTTTTAGCAAAGTTACTGATTTCCAAAACTCCTATTTCATCTAGCCATCTTAAGGCTTACACAGCTCCTCCTTTTCCATCGAATTCTCGGGGTCTGCAGGACATGAAGGTCTTGTAAGAACATCCTTTTGAGACTCCATTTAGGATTTCTTCTTCCTGTCATCCATTTGTGTTAATATTTTCAGGCTCTTCTGGTGGGTGTGAGGTGGTTCCAAAATTTAGATTTTGTTGGAGTTGGGTTATCAAGGTAGGTAGGGTAGCTTCTATTTGTTGGGCTACTATTTGAGAAATCCTATCATTCTCATTTGTGTCAGTGTTCACGGGTGTTTCTTCCCTAAGTTGGGTTTTGGGTCGTCCTACTCAAGCTGTTCTTCGGACAGGCTGAGTGTTTCTTTTTGGCGATATGATTTACTATAGTGAATTATAACGTTAGTATCATAAAATGTCACACCCCCGCTGATAGCGGAAACACAGGGATGCAAGCTAGACGGGATTGTCATAACACATGGTTAACAATAGAGATGCAATATAGATATGATGACAAGCGTGCCATGACGACACCCTTACACAAATGGAGACTTGTGTCGTGTTCAGTCAATGTTCACAACAGCATAGCCATAAGTATAAATAGAAACTTGTAATTGATTCACATAATCACAAAAATTGTATACATGTATGTAATTCCCACAACCCGGGAACAAGTGTCCAAAAGAATGTTAATTGTTTGATTGACTACAACAATGTACAAAATAATTGTTCATCTTGTATGTTCAGTCTCAAAAATGCATCCTAGGGTCTCCACTAAGGCAGCACTCCTAGATCTTCAGTTCTCATTGTTACCTAAAAAATATGCTCAAAATTGTCAACAATAATGTTGGTGAACTTCGCATGTTTGAGTTGTAAACATGTAATTAATGCTGTATAGTGTTTGTAGTGGAATACCGCACATACAGTTATAAGCAAGCAAAATCACATACCATGAGTTTTATACAACCAAACCTAATGACGTACACACAACAACTTGTCAGAATATATTCACCCAAGGCCCGTTCCTAGCAGTGTGATGGTACTCATAAGTAACCATCTGTCATGGGTGGGGGTGTCAACCCAGTAGTACTACTAATACCTATCCGTTGGTTCCAACACCAAAATTAATGGTTGTGAGAAGAACCATACAGTAACATCATGTATGCATCACACATGTACTCACAAAACAGTATCACGTTGATTCCAAGTATGAAAATTGTATGTATGTTATACAGCATTGAAAACGTGTGAGCATACTTTTCCCCCACGTTTGTAAAAGATTGAAACAATTGAATAAGCGTAGAAAGGGGCCACGAAACTCACTTGCTAAGTGGTTAGTATGTATAATGTAACTTCCCAAACTTGTATGTATGTATGAACGGTCAATCACCTATTGACAGTTATGTTAAGAATTAATAATACGTCTGATGTTAACCATTTTGTTTAGTTGGGTCGGGTCATATCAGTTCGGTCGTGGGTAACTCTTGCACACAAACACGCGCAATAGATCTTATGTAGATCCAAGCACTAGGAACGTTGCCATTGTCGATGATGTTTGGGTAAAAGTGTTATTGTTGATAAAGAAATACTTGGTAAGCACTTGTGTTAGGAATCATTTGTTGCTAATTGTAAAATGTTAAGTTGATGTGTTTTGATATAACATTAATGAGTTTGATAGTGTTAATCTCAACGATTGTCATTAACAATGGCAACCGTGTCGATGTTACCTTAACATCACACGACTACATACACCACACACATGAAGAATTCACACACATTGACTCCAATTGCACGACAGGATTGGACGCATGACTGGACACTCCATTCACACGAATCAACTTTCAGTCATGCGAATCAGCTTCATTCGCACGACTGAACTCCTATTCATGCGACTACGCACTCAGTCGTACCACACAGCACCCAATCGCACGACTTAACCTTCCATTCGCACGATTTAACCCTCAGTCGTATGAATCAGCTTCATCCATACGACTGAGTCTTCATTCGTACGACTGGATCTTCAGTCGTGCGGCACACACAGTCGCACACAATCATCCATATCGACTCAGTCGCACACACTCTCAATCGCATGCATTCAATCGCACGTCACACACATACGAACGGACTCAGTCGCACGACTCACCCCAGTCGCACCACTCAGTCGTACGATAGACTCAGACGCATGGACTCAGTCGCACGACTCACTCAGTCGCACGGCTCAGTCGCCTGGAAGACCCCGTCGCCTGAACAGTAAATTCGTGACTGCTGAAGTGCAGAGCAGCGTCCAGCTGCTCCGAGCACTCGTTTTACACCCCAAGAACTTCTAGAAACACACATCTAACATGTCTAGACAAGAAACACAACACTGGAACGCAACACACAAGCCCACACGACCTCATGTGCTCGGATGAACCCGAACACCCGAAACCCTAGAAAACGCAGAAGTGAAATCGAGCAAGAAACGGGTTAAGCAAGGCTATCTACATGCTAGGAGTGAGTATTCACGGTGATAACCAAGATTTGACGGTGAAAATGCAACAAATGTGCCCGATTTTGGTGCTAGTTCGAGAGAGAAAGAGGAGAAATGGTGAAGAAGAAGAAGATCAGGGAGAAGAAGAAAATGTGTGAAGGCTAGGGCTAGTGTGGGGTTTTTTTACCCAGCCCTAGTTTGGCAAATGTCAAGTTTAGTCCCTGCACTTTGCCCCCGAGTTCCCAAACTTGTTTCGGTTGATAACGATGTAGATACGTGCGTTATACTAATCTTAAGGATGTGTTTAATGTTGTTTATATCTTGAATACGTCGTTGTTAATGAGGTTTATATTAAATATCATTATATAATTAGTGATGTCGGTCGTGATATTCATGAGCATTTTGGATGATATGATTGTAAGTATTGATAACACCACTGAAACAGAAAACAAATCAACATAATGTCCCCACGAATAATCTATGATGGTGAAAAATGAATACTCTAAGGATAGTTAACGAATTTTTCACGTTAAATGACAGACCTTGAGGTGACGGATGTCACAGTATCCCCCAGTTGAGAGAATTTCATCCCGAAATTCAACTGGTGCTAGGTCCAAGAGCGTCATCCTCGAATAGATGTGGATACTTGAGCCTCATCTGATCTTCTCGTTCCCACGTGAATTCGGGTCCCCGCTTGGAGTTCCATCTCACGCGAACGATCGGTATCTTGCTGCGTCTCAGACGTTTGACCTTTCGGTCCATGATCTCGATAGGTTCCTTGATAAAATGAAGCTTTTCGTCGATCTTGATTTCCTCAATCAGTACGTGTAAGGACTCGTCGGCCAAACACTTCTTGAGGTTCGACATGTGAAAAGTATCATGTACACCGCTGAGTTCTTGTGGCAACCTCAATCGGTAAGCCACCGGACCGATTCTTTCGGTAATCTTGAATGCTCCTACGTATCGAGGGGCTAACTTCCCTTTCTTTCCAAATTGTACAATCCTTTCCATGGAGAGACTTTGAGTAAAACGTGATCTCCAACATTGAATTCTAGAGGCTTCCGACAGTTGTCAGCATAGCTCTTTTGGCGATCTCTAGCAGCTTTAATTCTGTCTTTGATTTGGAAGATTTTGTAGTTGTCTCTTGTATGATCTCCGGGCCCGTAAGCTGGCTCTCACCAACTTTGGCCCAACAAACTGGGGATCTACATTTCCTTCCGTACAATGCTTCAAATGGTGCGCATCCAATGCTGGTATGATAGCTGTTGTTGTAAGAGGACTCAATCAATGGTAAATGAGTGTCCCAGCTACCACCAAAATCGATTACAAAAGCTCTGAGCATGTCTTCCAATGTTTGTATCGTACGTTCACTTTGGCCATCTGTTTGTGGGTGATAGGCGGTACTCATATCTAATCGAGTGCCCATCGCTTTCTATAACGTTTGCCAAAATCGTGAAGTAAATCGACTGTCACGGTCGGATATGACTGTCACGATCTCTTTGATGTACAACCTTGCCAGCTTATCCATTTTGTAGTCCTCCCGGATCGGTAAGAAATAAGCGGACTTCGTCATCCGATCCACCACGACCCATATCCAGTCGTGTCCGTTTGGCGTCCTTGGGAGTTTGGTAATAAAATCCATAGTTATGTTCTCCCATATCCACTCGGGTATTTTAGGTTGCTGTAATAACCCCGATGGTTTTTTATGTTCGGCCTTAACTTTCAAGCACGTCAAGCATCGGCTCACATACATAGCAATGTCTCTCTTCATGCCTGGCCACCAGTATAGATCCTTAAGATCGTGATACATCTTGTCTGCACCAGGATGAACAGAATATCATGTCTTGTGTGCTTCCTCCATGATCAGGGTATGAACGTCCCCCCATTTGGGTACCCATATGCGATCCATGAAGTACTGTATGTCATCGTCCTTGCAAATCATCTGTTTGTCTAACCCTCGGAATTCTTCTCCCGCAAGGTTTTCTTCTTTCAATGCTTCCCTTTGTTCAAGTTGGATCTGAGCTTTCAAGTTCGTTTGAATAATCAATCCCAAAGCTCGAGCACGAAGTGGTTTCACGCGCTCTTTACGACTTAGGGCGTCAGCCACCACATTTGCTTTCCCCGGATGATACCGGATTTCACAATCGTAGTCACTAAGTAGCTCTACCCAACGTCATTGTCGCATGTTGAGTTCTTTGTGATTCAGGATGTGTTGAAGGCTCTTATGATCTGTGTAGATGGTGCATTTGGTTCCATACAGATAGTGCATCCACATCTTGAGTGCAAATACTACCGCGCCTAACTCCAGGTCATGAGTCGTATAATTCTTCTCATGCACCTTAAGTTGTCGTGAGGCATAGGCAATCACCTTGTCTTTTTGCATTAGCACACAACCCAATCCTTGATGTGAAGCATCGCAGTACACCACAAAATCATCCATCCCGTCTGGGAGGGACAATATCGGTGCGTTGCACAACTTCTCTTTCAACATTTGGAATGCTTTATCTTGGGCATATCCCCAATCAAACTTCTTGTCTTTCTGAGTCAACATAGTTAACGCTTGAGCAATCTTTGAAAAATTTGCAATGAAGCGACGATAGTATCCGGCCAATCCTAAGAATTGCCGTATCTCTGAGGGTGTCTGGGGTGTATCCTATTTCTTCACTGCTTCAATCTTTCCAGGATCTACATGAATCCCATTTTCGTTAACCACATGACCTAAAAATTTCACCTCTCGAAGCCAAAACTCGCACTTCGAGAGTTTAGCGAAAAGTTTCTCTTCTTGTAACAAACTCAGTACGGCCCGAAGTTACTCCTCGTGGTCTTCCTTCGATCGAGAGTAGACAAGTATATCGTCAATGAATACGATTACGAACTTATCTAAGTATGGTTTACACACCCGATTCATTAGATCCATGAATACATCCGGTGCGTTAGTCAATCCAAACGGCATGACCAAGAACTCATAATGACCATAACGAGTCCTAAACGCTGTTTTCGGTACGTCGTCCTCGAAAACCCTCAATTGATGATATCCAGAACGAAGATCAATCTTGGAGAAATAAGAAGATCCTTGCAGCTGATCAAATAAGTCATCAATTCTGGGAAGAGGATATCGATTTTTCACAGTCAGCTTGTTCAACTCGCGATAATCGATACACATGCGGAACGACCCGTCTTTCTTTTTGACAAATAAGACCGGTGCTCCCCATGGCGAATGACTTGGCCGAATGAAACCCTTCTCCAATAGTTCTTGCAGTTGGCTAGATAACTCTTGCATTTCGGATGGCGCTAACCGGTATGGTGCTTTGGCTACCGGCGTAGCTCCAAGAACCAACTCTATATGAAATTCCACCTGTTCTGGAAGAGGTAAACCCGACAAGTCATCAGGGAATACTTCCAGATAATCTCGTACTACAGGAATATCTACCAACTTGTTGCCTTCTTCTTTCTTTTCCACTACATGGGCCAGAAATACGTAACACTGCTTCCGTAAACATCGTCGCGTCTTCATGCAAGAAATAAGCTTTAGTGTTCTTCCCGGTCGTTCTCCTTGAATCTTGAGTACCTCCCCGTTTGACATGGGGATTCGTACTACTTTCTCCCGACAAACAATCTCGGCTCCGTGTTTTGACAACCAGTCCATTCCCACAATCACATCGAAGCTCCCCAACTCGAAAGGTATTAAGTCTATGTTGAAGGCATGGTTCTCCAATATCATGGAGTACTGTCTAATAATCTCATCTGCTTGTACAACTCTACCGTTGGCTATTTCTACAGAGAAGCTAGTTTCTAGTCTACTAGGGTTCAAGGCAAGCATGTGTGCAAAATCGGAAGATATAAAACTATTGTCTGCTCCAGTATCAAACAATATGGATGTGAAGTGCTGATTGAGCAAGTACGTACCCGTGACAACATTCGGGTCCTGACGAGCATCGTTAGCTCCAATGACAAATGCACGTCCCCGAGCGACATTCCCTTGATTAGCTGGGCCTTGATTCCCAGCTATAGTCATTACTTGCTGTTGATTATTCCCTTGTTGAACCGGTGCCCTATTCAGTTTGGGGCACATGTTCCAGTAGTGACCAGGATTTCCATATTCGTAACAGACTCTGGCATTCCCGGCGGGGTTAACCACGTTGACGGGTGCAACCAGATTCGGTGCAACTCTACAATCTCTTGTAGGTGCCCCGGGCGCCTACAGTTCACACACACCCGGTACTGCAATTTTGGGGGATGATGATAGTTGCATCTATCACATTTGGGATGTAGGCCAACATATTCTCTCTTGCCCAGAGTTACTGCCACGAAGTTTCTAACAGTCTTTGCCCTCTTGTCAAATTTCCCGATGCTCGATCGGCTCGTTTCCCCAACGTCTTTCCTTTTCTCTGCTCCTTTCCCCAGAACTCATGTTCTTAGCATCTCATCAGTTAGAGCGTCAGCCTTCAGAATTGCGCTCTGAGTCATTGGAGGAGCAGCTGTTGTTACCATTGCCCGGATTTGAGGCGCAAGTCCCCAAATGTACCTCTCGATTCTCTTTGATTCCGGTGTTACCAGATGTGGAACCAATCTTGCCAACTCATGAAAACGATCGGTGTAAGCTGCGTGCCCAGCTCCTACTATTGCATGGTTCCAGAATTCCTGTTCAAGTTTCTGCATCTTGTTGAGAGGACAGTACTCCTCAGTAATCAGGGCTTTTAACTCATCCCAAGTCATTTGCATCGCAGATTCTCTTCCTCTTGCTTGAACCTGGGTGTTCCACCAGGTTATTGCCTTGCCCTGCAGTGAACATGTGGCATACTTGATTCTTTGGCTGTCAAGGCACTCACTGATGTCAATCACTGCCTCCATCTTTTCAAGCCATCTTGTTAGGGCTACCGCCCTACCTTTCCCATCAAATTCTCGGGGTTTGCAGGCCACAAATTCCTTGTAGGAACATCCTCGTCTTGTATTATCAACCCCAGTTTTGTTCCCAGTTGTTTCGCCAATCCCAGTGTTATCGCCTGTTCCTTGGTTATGTTCATGGTATGTGTTATCTTCCCCGTGGAGGTGATGATTCAGGAGAGTATCGCTCACTTGAGTCAAAATAGTTGTAATCAGTACGGCTAGCTGCTGAGCAATCATAGCAGCTATGTCAGGGTTGTCAGTTCCCTGATTGTTGCCAGCTGGAGCACCACCTGTTCTTGGTGGTCTACCCCTACCTCTGCCTTGTGGGGTCTCACCTTCTTGATTGGTACTACGTGTGACTCCTCTAGGCGGCATCTTCTAATCATAGAAAGGTGTAAACATGTAAACTATAGTAAACATGTAAACCTTAGTCACTTAAGATATACGTATTATTCCACTTATCAAATTCCAATATCCCATGCTTTGGTCCATCAAGATCGTCACGTAGCCCAGTTTAAGCACATTCTTAGTATACCGGTGATGCTTATATATAGGGTTCCCCGCAGCGTTCCCACCACATCCACGATATACCTTGAATGACGCTTAAACCGGTTACACGACATCCTAATTTTCCTTAGCATCATCTCAAAGAATAACGTAATGTATGTGTAGAGAGTATCATCACTCCTCTACGTTTCCTGTAGTCCACTTTCATTCTAAGCATTCAATCAGTTCCTTAGTTACTGAAATGCTAAGTGGAGAAATGTCTCATAAAGGATAAGGTCAATGTCATGATTGGAAATACCATGAAGGCTCTAAGTAGGACAGGACTTAAGTAATAGCAAGTATTAGTAATGTTTGTTACCCTTAATGAGGTGTTACTAGAAGTATGATTCTAGCACACCCTAGGGTATAAAATAGAAAACTTGTAATACTCATGATCGTTACCTCACGGTAAGATTTGCCAGACTTCTCATGCACGGCGAATTACAATTACGTGTGCACCTGTAATGGTAATTTGCTTTGTATGATCACCCTAGCTCCACTTACACCAAGTTAACTGTTGGGATTTAACATGTTTATCAAAGCTCATATAACCTTGTTTATATGAAAACGCAGCGGATTTTTAAGTTTTAAAACATGTTAATTAGATGGTTATTAAACCCATTTAATAAACAACCCCAAACCATGGATCATTATACAAATGCATACAGTGAAAAGACATAATATACTTGAAGTATAAACAACCCAAAACATTGACATACATACTACCTTTGTATGCTGCTGAAAAATCATGGATGAAACATCATCCATAAAGAGCTGAAAACGTGGATAAAGATGAAGATGCAGCTGCTATTGGATGACCAAAACATCAAGAATAGATGTCCTCAAGTGTTCATACCCCAAGCCTTGAAGCAAAAACCCTTTCTTGTTAGGTAGAACACCACCAAAAGAACACAAAAATCGTTCTCCAAGAGCTTCAATGCTGCTGCCTTGTTCCGTAACAAGAGAGGGAGAGAAGAAAGATTTTTGTTTCTTGCATGCAATGAATTCATTCTCCAAAAACACTAATGCTCCTGCCTTATTCCGTAACAAGAGAGGGAAAAAGAGAAGATTCTCTTGTTGTTTGCATGTGTTATGAATAAGTAAGGTGAGCATCTTTTCCATCCCTTATTCCGTAACAAGAGAGGGAAAAAGAGAAGATTCTCTTGTTGTTTGCATGTGTTATTGCTTTATGAGCATAGTGGAGAATATATGAGAACCCAAGACAATTCAATGTATGTAGTGTTCAAGGCATGTAGGTCCATTGAATGGTGATGTGTGGGACGGCCAAAGGGAATCCAAGAACAAGAGATTCTCCACTTTTAAACATACATACACAATTTAATTGAAACTTGTCTTGTTAACTAGATATATATATATATAATTAACCACTTAATTATATGTATAATTCATATAAGTTGTACAACTAAGTAATTAACTTATAAATTATAAGTTCTCATTATTATTTGGTGTTATCAAACTTATTTAAATAACACTTCAAATATTATTATTGAACAAAATATCCTAATAAGTTGTTCTTTCTCATATGCAACTTGTTTAGAAAACCCATTTTCTAAATTGGTGTAAATATTTAATTGCATGATCATATCATCAATTAAATATTAATTGGTGTTTGCTAAGCTTGTTATTGGGTCTAACTCGACTTGGATCATAACGTACTAACCACATCAATATTCTAAGTGTCTTCGGCACATAGAATCCTACAATCTCCCACTTGCCCAAGATTCATAGAAGATTGATGCAAGCAGTAAATGACGCCTAACAACGGTTTACTACCCTTAATACGCATGACTTATGGCCATTCAATAACATCATCCCATTCAAGTGCCCTACTAAAAATGATTTAGGTGAATCAATCATCTATCCTTTTGTTACAGATGTCATGTTAAATCCAAGAACACAGAATGATCATTCCTTGTTGATTTAAATTAATCAGGCCTTAGACATCTAACTCTCAACGAATAAGAGGAACAAATTCCATCTTGACTACATACGTTTCTCACAAACACCTCGTGTTATACCTGAACATACCCTTATGTACTGTCCACTATTTCAGGACAGTGAAGAATTAGCTCAAGGTATAATACTTAGTGAATATCAAAACCCAATATGTATCTCAGGTCGGAGGATACCAAATGATATTCGCCTTTACTTAAATTTACTTATGATCAATCGATAAGATTCCATGTAGTAAAATTGAGATGCGGGTTAGTCCAATATTTGTATCCCATAAATATCTATGAACCTTGGTAGCAACCCATTGCTCTATATTTATCCTTATGAATATCAACCAATCCAAGTTCATAATAGTCTTACCCTCACACTTGTTCCCACAAGTATGATCGACTACGGACATTTAGAGTAAATAATTTACTCATGGATTAAACATGCTAAATTGGAACATTAATTGAAACATTATAACCAAATAATTTTACTCAAATAATAAAGAGTTCCACATATTCAAATACAAAAGTTGATCAAGTCCAATCACTAGAATATCGAAGTCCTAAGGCATAGGTATGACTTTCATGCTTTGCCCTTTCGAGGAGCTTCGTGAGTGGATCTGCAATATTTTGATCAAAGTGAACTTTGCGAATACATATCTTTCTCTTCAACTTCATCCCTTATGTAGTTGAATCTCCGCTTATTGTGCCAAATCTTTTGATGTGCACGGGGTTCCTTGATTTGAGCAATCACACCCTCGTTATCACAAAAGATTTCTAAGGGGTCTTGAATGGTAGAGACCACCCTTAGATCGACGATAAACCTTTTATGCATGCAGCTTCCAAAGCTGCTAATGAGGCGGCTATGTATTCCTATTTTGTAGTGGACAATGCTACCCTATTCATAATGGAGACATACCCGATTGTGATCGAGTCAGCTTGGAAACTCGCATCCGTGTAACCCTTTACTACGAGTTCCTCTTTCTCAGATCCGTATATTAGAAACATATCCTTAGTCCTCCTAAGGTACTTCAATATACTTTTAACAGCCATCCAATGGCTATTACTTGGATTCTGCTGATATTTTCTTGTCATGCTTAACGCGCATGACACGTCCGGTCTTAACGCATATCATCACATATATGATGGATCCTATAGCAGACGCATATGGGATGTCCTTCATACAATCTTGCTCATCCTTTGAGCTTGGACATTGAGATGCACTCAATATTGTCCCTCTTTGAATAGGTACCATACCTTTCTTAGAGTTTTCCATCTTGAACCTTTTCAAGATTTTATCAATTCAAGATTTTATCAATATATGCACTTTGGTTTAGACCTATCAACCGCCTCGATCTATCCCTATAGATCTTTATTCCCAAAATATAGGCGGCTTCACCGAGATCTTTCATGGAAAAACAATTTCCAAGCCAGGTTTTAAAACCTTCCATGGTTGGAATGTCCTTTCCATATAGTAATATGTCATCAACATACAATACTAAGATTGTGATTACACTCCCACTAGCCTTTTTATACACACAAGCCTTGTTAGTATCCAAGTTTCCATGCATATTTGTTTTCTTCTCGAAAACCCACTTGCATCCAACCGGTTTGGAGTTAAGTGGAGGGTCAACCAATTCCTAAACTTGGTTGTCATCATGGATTGCATCTCACATTCATGGCTTTCAGCCATTTGTCACAATCCAAATTGGACATATCATCATGGTATGTAGTTAGCTCATCGGAGTCAACCTCATAGCATCCATCCATGAAAAATCCATATATTTCAGGTGAAATGCTAACTCTACCAGATCTATGAATGTTTTGTGTGTATTGATCAACCTCTTGATCATCATTAACAACCTCTTGTTGACAGCTAGTGTTAACCAAACGTGTATCGGCTTGTGGATCTTGATCTTCATCAAATTCCATTGTTCTATGCGTCACTTCTTCCATAAGGAACTTGGTTTCCAAGAACTCTGCCCTTCGAGCAATAAGTTCCTTTTGCTCTGTTGGATCAAAGAAGTAGTATCCTATACAGTCTTTGGGATATCTAACAAATATACATGTAGTGGATCGACTTTCAAATTTGTTTTGGGTGTTAAGCTTAACATAAGCTTTACTACCCCATACCTTTAAATATGATAGCGATGGAACTCTTTCCATGCCATATTTCAAAAGGTGTCGAACCCACTTTCTTGGTTGGGGCCATATTTAAAATACGAGCCGTGGAGATTAGTGCGAAAAACCCAAGATGATAAAGGTGGTAAGCTCATAGCCTTAATGAATTGAACCATATCCAAATAGGGTTCAGTTTTTCCTTTATCAGAATGAAGAACTTAGATAGTTATGTAGAGTTTATTTTCTATTTCATTATTGAAGATTTTGAACATTTCAAAAGCTTCATTCTTATGTGTCATCAAGTGCACACAATAATAGCGATTTCAATCGTCGGTAACAGTAATGAAGTATCTTTTCACCAATCTTTGTCATTATCTTAAAAGGACCACATACATCCAAATGTATCATTCCTAATAAGTCTTTTGGTTCACACTTATCAAATGAAACATTTTCATTTGTTTCAAAAGACCATTCTTTTGAAGTGATTGAATCCAATTCTCGTTTATGTGACCAAGATGAAAATGTCAAAGATAATAATAACTTAAACCGATTTTAAGTTTCTTGGTGCTTAATGTGTATAATGAGTTATTATAGGACGAATTATCATGAACTAATTCATGAATATCATTAAAAGGCATATCCTTAAAATAAAATACATCATCCATAAAACTTAATACCATTATATACAAACTTTAAATCATGACCATATTGTTTTAAGGGGAAACATTAATTATGTTCCTAGTCAAACTAGGTGCATACAAAAGGTTTTGAGAACAACTTCCAAACCATTTGTAAGTCTCAAAATAGAAGTTCCCTCTTTGAAGCGCTCATTTCTTTTGAACCCCTTTGCAACAATTGCAAGTATGAGTCTCACATCCGGTATCCAATACCCATGTGTTTGAAGAAATGACATTTAATACAATGTGAATCATGAAAATTGTATTCGAGGTTTGCCTAGCATCCCTCTTATTTTTTTTCAACTCCTTGAGATAGGAGGAACAATTCCCTTTTATTGTCCTATCTCTCCTTGCTCAAAGTATGGATCGTTCTCCTTTACTTTAGGCTTCATAAGCTTAGGTTGTTGAGGTTTCGCTTTAACCTTTGCTTTGATGTATTCTTTTCTTTTGGCAATAATTGCCTTAGGATCAAGATTGGCCATTTCTTATAGTCTCCCTCATTGATCGAGAGAATAGGTAGAACCTCTCTATCCATCCCTGCCTCGGTTGCTTTGAGCATTGCGTGTTTTCACCGATGCTCTTGTCCCACCCGTTCATATTACAGTTTATTATGAATGTCTCAAACCTTTAGTTGGGCAATCAAGGATCAAATCCTTGGTCAACTACTTTGAGACAGGACATTTAAGCATCTTGAGGCTATCAATGTGGCTTTTCATCTTAAGAATATATAAGATGATATCGATTGGGTTTCTTCCATGTGACATGCATAAAGTGCTTGAACCGTTTCGAAGCAATCTTACTAATGTTTGTTGAAGGAACATTTCCTTCAACTAGATTATCATGTCATATGTCCTATGATGTTCCAAACCCTTTTGGAGTTCGGGAATCATATTCCTAATATGAGGTAGGAAACTTGCACAGAATTCATAATGTGCTTAATCCAATCGTCAAATGGCCTTAACATCAACAGCGTTGGTTGGTGAGACATGGGATCGTCAAGGACATAGACCTTTACTCTAAAGGTAACGATTCTCAGTGATAGGGTATGGACGGTCGGGGTGGTAGCATTATTGTTTGCGGCCATTCTACAAAATTTTTACAAAGTTCTTATTAGTATTTCTTAAAATTTTATTTTAATTATTAATACCCTTTTATGTCTCATAGACAATTAATAATTAAAATCTAGAATCCAACGTTACATTCAAATAATGGTTAGGTGACCTTTATCCCATTATTTAATTTAACAAGGTAGTCAATATTTGACAATTGCAACCTTTTGCAACTTCTAGCCTTTATGGGATCGGTTAAACATCTTATGTTTGGTTGGCATGTTTAATCCCATCAACACCATTGTACGCCATGCTTCGGTGACCCTATGCACATGGTTTCCAATTCAAGTCGTCCTACTTACACACACATGTGAGTTTTCACATACAAGCGGTTAGGTGACCTTTATCCCACAAGTATGTTAGACTCATCTCAAACACACAAGTTCCCTATAAGTGGTTAGGTGACCTTTATCCCACAAATAGTTCTCAAGTGATCCGAGTGTCGTGAAAAAGGATGGTGTTAAACTTGTTTCAATAGGGATTTTAGGTTTTCATTAATTCTAGTTTTGAAAACTCTATATACCTTGTATTTGCATGCTTTCAAATACAAGGTAACCTATGGTTTATTTTTAATAAAACATCTTTTATTAAATCATTAATACTTTTAATAACCTTTTATTAACCACTTAATGATTAGAAACCATAAATTTTCAGCTTGTTAAGAAAAGTCTATTTACCATATGATTGTATGCATTCAACCATATGGTATCCTATTGGTTCATTTTTAATAAAACCCATTTTATTTTACAAACCATTAATTCCTCTTATAGAACCGTTCTATTTATGCTTAATGATTTGAGAACCAATTTTTGTTATAGCTTGTTTTAATTGACGGTTTGTTAATCACATCCAAATATTCAAAACAAACATCATCATAAGCGTTCAACCAAGCATAAACAAAACATTCACATATGCATAACAAGCATACTAAGTTGACCACACTTGTTTAGCCAAAACAAGTATGTCAAAAGGTCTTGTCCTAAGGGTTAAGAACATGACACATGGTTGACAAAAGGACTCCCACTTGAATCCACATCTTCAAGCATCCTCTTTGTCCATCTTTTCTTCAAGTCTTGATCTTGAGCTTCCTTACAAAATATGTATCCTAATACATTTTTTCTAGTAAAGAAAAACTCCTAATCTATTTATTACAAACCATATGAATGAATAGATTATAAAACAAGACTTGAAACATGAATTAAATTATTACATGCCCAAATCAATATAACATGACAACCAATCATTCAATCCACATGGTCTAGGCTTTGTTATGCATAACCAAAAATAACATATCCAAATATATCAATTAGTCACGATTTTGGCAGCCCCTTTTTAACCCATTTTCTTGGCCAACATTAACCAAGAACAAATGGGTTTTTTCCAAACAAACAATCATCTTATGATTTATATTTTTAAAGATCATTGCATGCATAAAGTAACATCTTTAAAATCAAAAGGGGATGACCATAACAGCCCTCTAAGTCTCGGCCATGTGGTGTTATACACCACAAAACCGTGAGTTAGTGAGTATAATACATGTATGCATATGTATAAGTGGCTTTAGATACCATTGTTAGGATTTAACATGTTTATCAAAGCTCATATAACCTTGTTTATATGAAAACGCAGCGGATTTTTGAGTTTTAAAACATGTTAATTAGATGGTTATTAAACCTATTTAATAAACAACCCCAAACCATGGATCATTATACAAATGCATACAATGAAAAGACATAATATACTTGAAGTATAAACAACCCAAAACATTGACATACATACTACCTTTGTATGCTGCTGAAAAATCGTGGATGAAACATCATCCATAAAGAGCTGAAAAACGTGGATAAAGATGAAGATGCAGCTGCTATTGGATGACCAAAACATCAAGAATAGATGTCCTCAAGTGTTTATACCCCAAGCCTTGAAGCAAAAACCCTTTCTTGTTAGGTAGAACACCACCAAAAGAACACAAAAATCGTTCTCCAAGAGCTTCAATGCTGCTGCCTTGTTCTGTAACAAGAGAGGGAGAGAAGAAAGATTTTTGTTTCTTGCATGCAATGAATTCATTCTCCAAAAACACTAATGCTCCTGCCTTATTCCGTAACAAGAGAGGGAAAAAGAGAAGATTCTCTTGTTGTTTGCATGTGTTATGAATAAGTGGGGTGAGCATCTTTTCCATCCCTTATTCCGTAACAAGAGAGGGAAAAAGAGAAGATTCTCTTGTTGTTTGCATGTGTTATTGCTTTATGAGCATAGTGGAGAATATATGAGAACCCAAGACAATTCAATGTATGTAGTGTTCAAGGCATGTAGGTCCATTGAATGGTGATGTGTGGGACGGCCAAAGGGAATCCAAGAACAAGAGATTCTCCACTTTTAAACATACATACACAATTTAATTGAAACTTGTCTTGTTAACTAGATATATATATATATATAATTAACCACTTAATTATATGTATAATTCATATAAGTTGTACAACTAAGTAATTAACTTATAAATTATAAGTTCTCATTATTATTTGGTGTTATCAAACTTATTTAAATAACACTTCAAATAATATTATTGAACAAAATATCCTAATAAGTTGTTCTTTCTCATATGCAACTTGTTTAGAAAACCCATTTTCTAAATTGGTGTAAATATTTAATTGCATGATCATATCATCAATTAAATATTAATTGGTGTTTGCTAAGCTTGTTATTAGGTATAACCCGACTTGGATCATAACGTACTAACCACATCAATATTCTAAGTGTCTTGGGCACATAGAATCCTACATTAACATCATAGTATTGATAACATTCATCAAGCACAAATCGTGTAATGTCCTCATGTCCATGAGCCATTAGTATTCCAATAGTAGTATGTAGTAACAAGTAAACTCCAAGCACATAAGCACGATAAGTCTAATGATAGTTGCCTATCCTTCATACTTTCAGGATCTCAGGCATAACCATGTTAGGGTCGGATTTAGTATCCGAGATCAACGCTACGCGTGATCGCCGAGGTTCCCTTCTGTTTAGGTATCTCAACCTAATGATATGATGTTGTGCGCATACAATGTAAGATTCTAGTATAATGGTATCACATGGAGAAAGACTAAGAGTAATAGTGTCTTCCTCAGGATGATCAGATAACAAGCACATATGCATAGAATCACGTATAGAGTCAAGTAACAAGTATAGAGGAACACACATGTAATATTAAATGCAAGCCAGTCCTAGCATGCATTCTACATGAAGGTTCCTAGGTTATAGTGTAGGTCAAGTGTATTGCCTAATTCTCTATAACCAATGGCTCTGATACCAGTCTGTCACACCTCTACTGATAGTGGAAACACAGGGATGCATGCTAGACGGAATTGTCATAACACATGGTTAACAAAAGAGATGCAATATAGATATGATGACAAGCGTGCCATGACGACACCCATACACAAATGGAGACTTGTGTCGTGTTCAGACAATGTTCACAACAGCATAGCCATAAGTATAAATAGAAACTTGTAATTGATTCACATAATCACAAAAATTGTATTCATGTATGTAATTCCCACAACCCGGAAACAAGTGTCCAAAAGAATGTTAATTGTTTGATGGACTACAACAATGTACAAAATAATTGTTCATCTTGTATGTTCAGTCTCAAAAATGCATCCTAGGGTCTCCACTAAGGCAGCACTCCTAGATCTTCAGTTCTCTTTGTTACCTGAAAAATATGCTCAAAATTGTCAACAATAATGTTGGTGAGGTTCGCAGGTTTGAGTTATAAATATGTAATTGATGCTGTATAGTGTTTGTAGTGGAATACCGCGCATACAGTTATAAGCAAGCAAAATCACATACCATGAGTTTTATACAACCAAACCTAATGACGTACACACAGCAACTTGTCAGAATATATTCACCCAAGGCCCGTTCCTGGTAGTGTGATGGTACTCATAAGTAACCATCTGTCATGGGTGGGGGTGTCAACCCAGTAGTACTATTAATACCTATCTGTTGGTTCCAACACCGGAATTAATGGTTGTAAGAAGAACCACACAGTAACATCATGTATGCATCAAACATGTACTCACAAAATAGTATCACGTTGATTCCAAGTATGAAAATTGTATGTATGTTGTACAGCATTGAAAACGTGTGAGCATACCTTTCCCCCATGTTTGAAAAAGATTGAAACAATTGAATAAGCGTAAAAAGGAGCCACGAAACTCACTTGTTAAGTGGTATGTATGATGTAACTTCCCAAACTTGTATGTATGTATGAACGGTCAATCACCTATTGACAGTTATGTTAAGCATTAATAATACGTCTGATGTTAACCATTTTGTTTAGTTGGGTTGGGTCGTATCGGTTCGGTCGTGGGTACTCTTGCACATAAACACGCGCAATAGATCTTATGTAGATCCAAGCACTAGGAACGTTGCCATTGTCGATGATGTTTGGGTAAAAGTGTTATTGTTGTTAAAGAAATACTCGGTAAGCACTTGTGTTAGGAATCATTTGTTGCTAATTGTAAAATGTTAAGTTGATGTGTTTTGATATAACATTAATGAGTTTGATAGTGTTAATCTCAATGATCTTTATTAACAATGGCAACCGTGTCGCTGTTACTTTAACATCACACGACTACACACACCACACACATGAAGAATTCACACATATTGACTCCAATTGCACGACAGGACTAGACGCACGACTGGACACTCCATTCGCACGAATCAACTTTCAGTCATGCGAATCAGCTTCATTCGCACGACTGAACTCCTATTCATGCGACTACGCACTCAGTCGTACCACACAGCACCCAATCGCACGACTTAACCTTCCATTCGCACGATTTAACCCTCAGTCGTATGAATCAGCTTCATCCATACGACTGAGTCTTCATTCGTACGACTGGATCTTCAGTCGTGCGGCACACACAGTCGCACACAATCATCCGTATCGACTCAGTCGCACACACTCTCAATCGCATGCATTCAATCGCACGTCACACACATACGAATGGACTCAGACGCACGACTCACCCCAGTCACACCACTCCGTCGCACGATAGACTCAGACACATGGACTCAGTCGCACGACTCACTCAGTCGCACGGCTCAGTCGCCTGGAAGACCCAGTCGCCTGAACAGTAAATTCGTGACTGCTGAAGTGCAGAGCAGCATCCAGCTGCTCCGAGCACTCTTTTTACACCCCAAGAACTTCCAGAAACACACATCTAACATGTCTAGACAAGAAACACAACACTGGAACGCAACACACAAGCCCACATGAACTCATGTGCTCGGATGAACCCGAACACCCGAAACCCTAGAAAACGTAGAAGTGAAATCGAGCAAGAAACGGGTTAAGCAAGGTTATCTACCTGCTAGGAGTGAGTATTCACGGTGATAACCAATATTTGATGGTGAAAACGCAACAAACGTGCCCGATTTCGGTGCTAGTTCGAGAGAGAAAGAGGAGAAATGGTGAAGAAGAAGAAGATCAGGGAGAAGAAGAAAAGTGTGAAGGCTAGGGCTGGTGTGGGGTTTTTATACCCAGCCCTAGTTTGGCAAATGTCAAGTTTAGTCCCTGCACTTAGCCCCCGAGTTCCCAAACTTGTTTCGGTTTATAACGACGTAGATACGTGCGTTATACTAATCTTAAGGATGTGTTTAATGTTGTTTATATCTTGAATACGTCGTTGTTAATGAGGTTTATATTATATATCATAATATAATTAGTGATGTCGGTCGTGATATTCATGAGCATTTTGGATGATATGATTGTAAGTATTGATAACACCACTGAAACGGAAAACAAATCAACATAATGTCCTCACGAATAATCTATGAAGGTGAAAAATGAATACTCTAAGGATAGTTAACGAAGTTTTCACGTTAAATGATGGACCTTGAGGTGACGGATGTCACATAAAATATTCTAACACAAAATCATTTAGCATATATTAACTAAATATTTCAACACAAAAGCACATATATGATTTGGATTCTTATTTCTTTTTATTCTGATAAGTTAAACTATAGTTTTCTAGTTCCTGTGAATCCACTTTCATATCCTTGTGAAGATATTCTTCTTGGGTGTTTTGAGTTTCTTGATGTCCTTCTGGATTCTCCAAATTCCTAGCTGTATTTTCTTAAGTTTTCTAAAAGTTTGCCGAGCTGTTTTCACTTGATTCAACTCTTATCTTTTGGTTACCTTATCCTTACTTTCAGAAGAATCAGAATATTGCATTTCTATGTCCTCAGCTTGCTTAGTCATAAACTTGTTCCCACGTTGTATCTTTTTCCTAGGGGTCTTAATTGTACATCCTCCAACATGTACCAGGGCACGTCGAACATAAAATTTTGATTCTTTTTCCACTTCTGTTGGAGGGATTTTCATAGCTTGTTGGGGTTCTGGTTCAGGAGTTATTTTCTTAGAGTTGCTGTGGTCTGGACATTCGGAAGGATCACTCTCATTGTGGTAACTATCTGAATTCATAACTGCACAAATTTTTTATAATATTTTACAAAAATGATTAGTCACATATTATTGTAATTATTAAGCATAAAATCATATAATCACAGAATTTCACATAATACTTATATCACATAAGTATACCTAATATTACCATTAGTTGAGCTTATGGTTATAGTCTAGGTATTTTCATTATACCTAATTCTCTATAACCAATGGCTCTGATACCAATCTGTCACATCCCGGCGGAAGCGTGAAATGTTGTTCGGGTGTGACTCGTTTGATCAGAGTGCATTGTTTAGAGTGTAGTAAATACAATATGCATACACACATATTATCATAAAATAAGACATGCATTTATTTATAATTGCCGAGATTACATCATATAACATAGGTTTTCAAAATTTGATATAATCTTTTTACATCATTATTAAACTATAGCATGTCTTCAGAGGCGATGAAAGTGCGCGTCCACATACACACTGTAGTCAACAATGTTGACAGTTATGGTCAAAAAAACTTTTCCAACTATTTCACCCCAGCCATTATGGACATCAAAACTAAAGTCAAACGTGTTAGGCATCATTCCCTGAAAAAGACATACTCAAATAGTCAACATAAAGTTGGTGAGATCATAGGTTTATTTCCAGACAAAATATTTTGTTGATGCACCAGTTACAACCATACCTGTTCACACACATAATCATACTATCACGAATAATCACAAAATCAGATAATATTACATCTCAACCCTCATTCGATTAGGTGCAGGAAAATAGCATCACAACACTCATCCTGTTGGTGCAAATATTCTCCTAAGTAGCGCTACTAATATTATCAGACGGTTCCTCATTCAAACTAATGGTTGTATCACAAATGACAGTAAGTCTCAAAATATTTTCAAAAATAATGCATCAACATAACCAGTATGCTTTTTCCCCCAAAAACTTTGCAAATACCAAAAGGTCAAAATGGGGCTATGAGTCTCATCGTGTCTTCAAATGATAACCTATAACATAATTTATAAGTTAGATAAAAATTTCTTTAAAATTTTTAGAACCTCAGATATAACAACCTTTTGAGTTCTAGCTATGAAATAATCAGTTAACAACACCATAAAATTCTTAACTTTTATTTCACTATATATAAATTGTTATATTGATTCTAAAGATTCCAAAAATCACCAAAAATAGTTACTATTACTGAAAAATTACCAAAAATTTATATAATATTAGATCGACAGTTTTTAATATGTCATAAATTATGTAACATTTAATTCCCAACAGATTGTTTTCTGTAATTTCCATAGTATTCCCAAAATTAATTAAAAATATTTTATGTAGTCCAAAAATTCCTAAAATGTTGAAGAAAGTTTAATTTATAAAATATAATATTATATAAATATATCAAAGTCTAACTCGTAGCAGATCAGTTTCTGTAAATTTTACAATAATCTTAATATTTAGAAAAAATATTTATATAACTCTAAAAATTATGAAATTTATATATTATGTATAATAAGATTTATCATTGGATCTATCATTTTTTCAGAATTTATTATAGAAATTAAATATTTATTTAGATTTTTCTACTTCAGAGCACATAAAAATTCATATCTCAAAAATAATAAAGAAATAAATTCTGAAATAATTCCAGAGACCTTTATACTTCAAAAGGATCATTCTGTGAATTTATCATAATTTTCTCGAATTATTTGTATTTTTAAGTATTTTCTCTATTTTTAAATAATTTGTATAAATTATTTTACTAACTATATTTTTACTGGAAATTCTCAGAATAATAAGTTAACATTTTCTAAATATTTACAATGTTTATTCCCACAATCGCAATTTATTTAGTATTTTTACTTAATTTCTTTAATATTTCAAGATTAAATTCTCATAAATTCAAAAATACATCTTTTATCAAGTTTTCTGATTTTATTACTGGTTCTTGACAGATATTAAGGTTTCAAAAATTTATTAAGATTAGTTTTGGTATATATACATGTACCAAAACAATTTATATGTGTTTATAAACACATATGTAAGTATTAAGTATTTAAAAAGATTTCTAAACCTTTGCAATAAGAGAGGAGGGTTTCTTGAGTTCCTAGGCTTCTTAACGTGTTTGTAGAACTGAGAGATAAAGAGAACAAGGTGTTGATGGATGTTGGTGGTGGTGTTTGGCTACGGTGATGATGATGATGTGGTATGGTTGTTGGTTGTTTGTGTGAGAGCCGAGAGAGGGTGGAGTAAAGGTGTTGGTGTTCGATGGTTGTGGTTTGAAGGTGGTGGTGATGGGGATCGGGACCGAGAGATAGAAAGACAATAGGTGATGGTGGTGATGGTTACGGTTGTGTTGGAGGGTGGTGTTTCAAAGAAATCCCGATAGAGAGAGGGAGCAAAGGAGTTTGGTAGTGGTTTTGGTTGTTGTGTGTTTGTGTTTGCAAGAAGTCCCGAGAACTTCTTTATGGTGCAAAAGGGAGTTGGTTACCATCAAGATGTTCACACCTAGCTTAGGTGAGTCAAGAGGGAGGTGGCGGGTTCTAGGGGCCTTCAACCGAGAGAATGCCACCTAGCCCCCTTAGTAATAATTGTGGTAATATGGTGGCGGATAGTGGTAGTACTAGGGTGGTGTGGTGGCGATTTGTGGCATCATTAGGGTGGTGTGGTGGCGAGTTGTGGTGTATAGGGTGGTGCTAAGGTGGTGGGTTAGAAGGTGGTATGGTGGGAATGCAAGGTGGCCGATGATTGCCACATCCATTTTGCAATGATGGTGGTGGTTTGGTGGTGTTATTTAGTCGAGGGTTTGGGGAGGGTGGTTTGGTGTTTTTAGTTTAATGTTAATCTTAGTGTTTTGAAGGTTTGATTTGGTTGTGTTTGTTTTGGTTTTAATCCTCTTAATATGTATATATATATATATGGATGTATCTATAGATATGTATTAATACATGCATAAGTAAACTTTAGCAAGTATGCACCCATGCTTGCCTATGATACACATATATAGTAATATAGATAATCATAAGTGTATATATGTATATACATACATGTAGAATATATTTATATATGCACAATAGTATGTGCAGAAGCATGCTTCTTGATTCCTATACATGCATGTAAACATGCATACTAAACTCTCATATATATACACATGCATGCACACGTAAATAGTTCACAATATATATGCATGCATGCAAACATGCATACGTACATTTTTCATATATGCATGTAAACATGCATACGTAAATTGACATAATAATATATTTTATTTAGTCGTAATACAAATAAAATTGTCTTTTTATTTAGGGTTGTCACACCTTGGCCTAGCTATGGCCATCACTTGTGGTTGGTTGTTTGCTTGCTAACCCTGCGCCCGATTCAGTCTGGGGCACATGTTCCGGTAGTGACCCGGGTTTCCACACTCATAACAGACCCTAGCATTCACGGCGGGGTTAACCGCATTGACCGGTGCCACCAGATTCGGCACCACTCTGCAGTCTCTAGCTAGATGCCACGGGCGTCTACAATTCACGCATACCCAGCACGGCAATGCTGGGGGATGATGATAGTTGCACCTGTCACATTTGGGGTGCGGCCCGACATACTCTCTCTTGCCCTGCGTCACGGCCCCAAAAATTATGGTGATCTTGGCCCTTTTATCAAATTTCCCGGCACTCGACCGGCTCGTTTCCCCAATATCTTTTCTTTTCTCTGCCCTTCTTCCTAAGACCCCTGTTCTCACCATCTCATCAGTTAGAGTACCAGCCTTTAGAATCGTACTCTGAATAGTAGGAGGAGTAGCTACTGTTACCATCGCCCGGATTTGAGGTACTAGTCCCTAAATATTCCTTTCGATCCTCTTTGATTCCGGTGTCACTAGATGTGGAACCAGCCTTGCCAGCTCATGGAAACGATCAGTGTAAGCTGCATGCCCAGCTCCTACCATAGCATGATTCTAGAACTCCTGCTCCAACTTCTGCATCTCATTAAGCGGACAATATTCTTCGGTGATTAACGCTTTAAACTCGTCCCAAGTCATCTGCATTGCTGATTCTCTTCCCCTTTCTTGAATCTGTGTGTTCCACCAAGTCAGTGCCTTGCCCTGTAGCGAACGCGCAGCATACTTAATCTTCTGGCTGTCTAGGCATTCACTGATATCAATGACAGCCTCCATCTTCTTAAGCCACCTTGTTAGAGCTATGGCTCCACCTTTCCCATCAAATTCCTTCGGTTTACAGGCCACAAATTCCTTGTAAGAACATCCCCGTCTTGTATTAAAAACCCCAGTTTCATTACCAGCTGTTCCACCGTTCTCAGTATCTTCCCCTGTTCCTTGGTTATGCTCGTTGTTAGTATCATTATCCCCGTGGAGATTATGATTCAGAAGAGTGTCACTCACTTGGGTCACTATTGTAGGAATCAGTGCGGCTAGCTGCTGAGCGATCATGGCAGCTATGTCGGGGTTTTCAGTTCCCTGATTGTTGCCAGCGGGACCACCACATGTTCTTGGTGGCCTACCTCTACCTCTGCCCCGTGGGGTCTCACCCTCACGATTTGTACTGCGGGTGACTCTTCGAGGTGGCATTATCTAATCATAAAAGGAGTAAACATGTAAACTTTAGTCACTTTAAGATACACGTATGACTCCACTCATCAAGTTCCAACAATTCATGCTCCAGCCAATCAAGATCATCATGTAGCCCATTTCAAGCATATTTTTAGTATACCGGTGATGCTTATATATAGGGGTCCCCGCAGCGTTCCCACATCCATGATATACCGAGAATGATGCTTAAACCGGTTACATGACATCCGATTTTCCTTAACATCATCCCAATGAATAACGTAATGTATGTGTAGAGGGCATCATTACTCTTCTATATTTCTTTGAAGTCCACTTTCATTCTAAGCATTTAATCAGTTTCACAGTTACTGAAATGCTAAGCGGAGAAATGTTTCATGGTGAATAAACTCAATATCATAATTGAAATCCCATGAAGGCTCTAAGTAGGATAGGACTTAGGTAATAGTAGAGGTTATGAATGTTTTATAACCATTTACAAGGTATTACTAGAATTATGATTCTAGTGTCCTAAGGTATAGAATAGATATCCTGTACTAACTATGATCGTTACCTCATGATAAGATTCGTCAGGCTTCGCATGCACTGCAAATTGCAATTACGTGTGCACCCGTAATGGTAATTTTCCCTGCATGGTCACCCTTAGCTTCTCTTACCCAAGCTAACATCACAGTATTAACACCATTCATCATGCACGGATCATGTAATGTTCTCATGTCCATGAACCAATAGTATTCCAATAGTAGTTTGCCATAACGAATAGAATCCAAGCACATAAGTTCTATTAGTCTAACAAAAGTTGCCTATCCCTACTTCTTTTGGGACTTCAGGCATAACTATCTCAAGGTCGGACTCAATAACCGGGATCAACGATTCGCGTGATCTGTGAAGATCCCTTCAGGTTTGGTATCCCAAACCTAGTAGTATAATGCGGCGCGCATAGGAAAAAGATTCTAGAAAAGGCATCCCGTGAGGAAAGAGTAAGAGTAATGGTGCATTCCTCAGGATGGTCAGATAACAAGACATAGAGATAAAGAACAAGTATAGAGGAACATACATGTAATATCAGATGCAAGCCAATCCTAGCATGCATTCTACATGAAGGTTCCTAGGTTATAGTCTAGGTCAAGTGATTTGCCTAATTCTCTATAACCAATGGCTCTGATACCAGTCTGTTACACCCCCGCTGAGAGCGGAAACACGGGGATGTAACGAGACGGGATCGTCATAACACATTGTTAACAATAGAGATGTAATATATGTAATTGATGATAAAGCGTGTCATGACGACACCCCACACAAAGGGGACTTATGTCGTGTTTAGTCAATATTCACGACAGCATAGCCATAAGCATAAACTTGTAAATGATTCACATAACCAAAAATTGTATCATTGTAATGCATTTCCCACAACTCGGGAACAAGTATCCAAAAGAATGATTGTTTAATAGACTACAACAATGATTCAAAATGAATGTTTGTCAAGTATGTTAGTCTCAAAAATGCATTCTAGGGTCTCTACTAAGGCAGCAAACCTAGATCTTCAATTATCATTGTCACCTGAAAAGATATGCTCAAAATGGTCAACAAAATTGTTGGTGAGCTCGCAAGTTTAAATTGTAAATATGTAATTGATGTTGTATAGTAATTGTTGTGGAATACCGTGCATACAGTTATAAGTCGGCAAAATCACATAACAATGAGCTTTACAACCAAACCTAATGACGTACACACAGAATCTTGTCAGAATATATTCACCCAAGGCCCGTTCCTAGCTAATGATGGTACCAACTGGTAAACCATCTGACAAGGGTGGGGGTGTCAACCCAGTAGTACTACCAATACCTATCCATCGGTTCCAACACCGGAATTAAATGATTGTAAAGAAAGTACCATACTGCGACTCATGTATGTATCAGATAAGTACTCACAAAATAGTATCACGTTGATTCCAAGTATGTAAATTGTATATAAATTGTACAGCATAAGAAAGTGGGTGAGCATACTTTTCCCCCATGTTTGTAAATGATTGAAATATTGTATAAGCATAAAAAGGGGCCATGAAACTCACTTGTTAGGTGGTAAGTATGAATGATCAAAGTTTCCAAATGTTGTATGTAGTAAACGGTCAAACACCTATTGACAGTTATTGTTAAGCATTAATGATATGTATAAAGCATATAGTAACGTTTGATCGGTTCGGGTTGTATTGGTTCGGTCGTGTGTAACACACACAAACAGACATAAGTATTAGATCTTATGTAGATCAAAGTACTAGAAATCGTTGCCATTATCGATGATATTTGTGTAAAAGTGTCATTGTTATTAGAGAAATACTTAGTGAATATTATTTGTGTTGCAAATCGTTTGTTGATAATTGTAAAATGTTATGTTGATTTTATTTGGAATAACATTAATAAGTTTTATAGTGTTAATTTTAAAGATTGTCATTAGCAACGGTACTCGTGTCGATGTCACCTTAACATCACACGACAAAAACACACCACACACAAGAAGAAACTCACTCACAACAACTCCAATCGCACGATAGGACCAGACGCACGACTCAACACTCCATCCGCACGAATCAACCTTCATTTTGTACGAATCAGGTTCATTCGTACGATTGAACCTTCATTCGTGCGACTCAGCAGTTAGTCATACCACACAGCACCTAATCGCACAACTCAACATCCATACGCACGATTCAACCTTCATTCGTACAAATTAGCTTCATTCGTACGATTGAACCTCCACTCGTGCGACTAGGCATTCAGTCGTGCGATACACGCACAATCGCACACATTCATCCGCATAGACTCAATCGAATGAATACACACAGTCGCATGACTCAATCGCACGACTCACTCAATCGCATAGACTCAGTCGCACGACTCACTCAATTGCATAGACTCAGCCACAGGACTCACTCAATCGCATAGACTCAGTCGCACGACTCACACAATCGCATGGACTCAGTCGCACGACTCACACAATCGCATGGACTCAGTCACACGACTCACCTAGTCGCATCACTCAGTCGCATGACAGACCCAGTCCCCAGAACAGCAGATCGCGACAGCAGAAGGTGAAAAAGAGCAGCCTTCGGCTGCTCCGTGCACGAGATTCACGCCTTAAGGACTTCCAGAAACATATTTCAAACATGTACAAACAAGAAGAACACGTAGAAAGGCAACACACGCACCCACGCGACCTCATGTGCTCGGGTTGGTCCCGAACACCCGAAACCCTAAAAACACAGAAGTAAACAAGCAACAAAAGGGACGACCAAGGCCATCTACCTGCAAGAAAGGAGTAGTCTCAGCTGTAGCCGAGGCTTTGCCGGTGAAAACGTGTAGAAACGGGGCGGTTCGGTGCAAGGAGGAGGAAGAAAATGGGAGAAGAAGAAGATGAAGAAGATGAAGAAGAAGATGAATGAAGGCTAGGGCTGGAATATGGGCATTTATACCCAGCCCTTGTTTGGCAAAATGTCATATTTGGTCCCTGCACTTAGCCCCCGAGGTCCCATGTTTGTTTTGGTTGAAAACAACTTAATTTGGATAGTTATATTGATGATAAAAAGGTAACTAGTGATATTTGTAGCTTAAATGGTTTTATTAACAACCATAATAATATATAAAAATGGTATATTTAGTGATAACGATAAGAACAATTGTAGAGGTTTCAAGGATAGAAACGCTAACGATGAGAACATAAGTGTAAAGGATGATAAAGCAAGTATAATATCCACACGAATAGTTTATAAAGGTGAGGAATGAGCGTTCAAAGAAAAGTTAACAGAAACTCGTTAATTGACGGACCTTTTGGTGACGGATGTCACAGTATGACTTTACGTGGTATGTTTATGACCGAAACAGAAAGTATTATCATTAATAAAGTGAAAGATTAATGATGAAGAAAAGTGGAACGTAATTGAATGAATGAAAGTCTTGCAAGCAAATATATAGAGGTGCACGGCCTTGTTGTCATTAGCTCAACTGTGATGCGGGTTAGCTACCCCGAAGGATGCACACAGGGTCAATCAATGAGATTGACAACGAGGTGAGCGACCTGTTGTCGCAAAAGACTCAGATAAAGTGCAATCATTAAGATTGCTAATGAGGTGAGCGACCCTGTTGTCGCAAAAGACTCGGATAAAGTGCAATCCTTGAGATTGCTAATGAGGTGAGCGACCCTGTTGTCGCAAAAGACTTGGAAAGATAATGATAAAAGTACGAAATGTACGAATGATGAAGATAATAATGATATTACCTATGTGTACGTATGATGTGTGATCGCACGCAAAAGTAAAGAATGGTTCTTAACGAAAGTAAAGTATGTTTTATTATAAACTAGGACTCACTCAGCAACGCTGACTTTTATGCATTTTTCAGTTGACAGGTAAAAGTGCTGCTAAGGATGGCACGCAGGTGGAGCTACTCGGCAGGGCATGACTGACATCCATTCTTACATGATAATACTATTGTTTCGTAATGCAATTGAACAATTATTTTGTAACATGATTAAACTATGGTGTATTGCTTAACAACAGTGATTATAATGAAATGAATGGTTTTTGTTAAATTAATTCCGTTTCTTAGATTTTTAATATTTAATGTTTTATGTAATTATCGTTGTGAATGGCCAACTGTGAGGTCTCCAGGAACGGGGCCTTACAAGTTAGTATCAGAGCCATAGTTTAAGTGAATTGGGTAAAATATTTTCAAAAAAAACATAAACATAAACTTAAACTGAATATGTGACAGAAAGAGGGATGTCAGCCCGAGTAGCTATTTGCCATCAGGTAGTTCTTTTCTTAAAAGTTAATCAGTATTATGTGCGTGTGCTATTTGTCTTATGTGTTCTTAGTAGAGTTAGATACTGATGTAGTCAGGATAGAAAATGCTTGGGGTGTGAAGAGTAAAGTAAGTGGTTAATCACAACTAGCCACTGTCATTAGAGACTTACTATACTTGACATAAACTGAGCTATTACCTTGAATGACTGTGTTAGTGTTTGAATCTTATAGCGTCTGGGAAATGGCTGGGCAGAAGTCTTCCGAGGATTCTAGAGGCAGAGGTTGGCCACGTGTGACTAGGAATAGTGCTAAGGCTCCTGAGACGGCTCGTGAGAACCATGAGGTTCATGGCTGAAGTGAGGAGAATTAGAATGCCAGCCTGAATGCCTCAGTTAGGGAGGCGATTGCTGATGAAGTGCACCAGGTCATGCAGAAAGACTTACTGTCTGTAGTGACCGAAGTCATCAGGGCTGTAAGGAGCGAGGAGAGAAAGGAGAAGGAGAATAAGAAGGGGTCCACGGGCAAGGGAAGCAAGGGGGAGGAGGAATGACCAGAGCCTGAGACTGTATTGTCTGATGAAGAGGAGGATGGCGTAGTAGGGGTGACGACCAAGGGATGCATTTATAGGGCATTCCAAAGGTGCAAGCCCCCGACCTTCGATGGCAATGGTAATGTTGCTGCCGCTCACCGCTGGGTAAGGGAGATGGAGGTTGTGTTGGAAATCAGTGAGTGTCACGAAGACCAGAAGGTGAAGTTTGCAACTCACTCCTTTGTTGACTCAGCGTTGTGTTGGTGGGACAACATTGTACAAGCTGAGGGTGCCAGAGCCATCGGGAAGATGCGATGGAAAGAGCTGAAGCAATTGGTAATTGAGGAATTCTGCCCTCACTGGGAACTCGATAAGATCGAGAGTGAGTTCCTACAACTCGAGGCGGGAACCATGACCCACCAACAATACACCACCAAATTTAATGAAATGGCGAGACTGGTACCGGATCAGGTGACGCCGGTGTCCCGAAAGATCAATCGGTACATCCAGGGATTACCAACTGACATTCGTAGGCACTTGATTGCTGCCCGACCAAGCACTTTTAGGTCGGCAGTGGATTTGGCCAGGAGGCTCTATGATGAGAGGGAGGTGACGGTGGTGGAGGTGAAGAAGATTGGTGGTGGTGACCGAAACTGGAACGGAAAGCGGTCCGGGCGTGGTGGTTTCGTCCCGAACGACAAGAAGATGAGAACAGATGACCGTAGAGTGGGGTCATCAAGCTCAGGACCCAAGAGGTGTGGCAAGTGCGGAAAGGAGCATACGGGGGAGTGCAGGTTGGGGCTCAACGTGTGTTTCAAGTGTGGGAAGCCCGGGCCACATCTACAGAGACTATAAGGGGCTGAGGTGTTATACATGCGGTGAGGAGTGCCATATGAGCAGGGATTGCAGAAGGCCAAGGGTGGAGGGTTCCGGGGCGAAGAAGACGGCCGGAACTAAAGGGCAGAAGGCCAGCGCTAGAGCTTTCACCATGACCAGGGAGGAGGCTAGGACGGACCCCGATGTTGTGTCAGGTATGTTTCTAGTAAATCAAACTCTTGCTTCTATGTAATTTGATTCTGGTGCTAGTAGGAGTTTTATTTCTGCTACTTTCTGTGCTAAATTGCCTGTTAGTAGTAGGCGTATCGATGAGGCCTTCGATGTAGAAACTGCTATTGATAAGTCCACTAGAGTTACTGATGTAATAGAGGACTGCGCCATAGAACTAGAGGGTCGTAGGTTTACTGCTAAGTTACATGTGATGCTCCTAGGTGGATTTGATGTAGTACTGGGGATGGATTGGTTGGAAACCTATGAAGCCAATATCGTGTGTCGTAAGAAGATGATTAGACTGACGGCGCCTGACAGGAGTTCGGTGACGATATACGGCGATCGAGTTACGACGATTCCAAAAGTGATTTCGATGGCAATGGCGGCAAAGTGCATGAGGCGTGGATGTAGCGCTTACTTGGCCTACGTGAAAGATGTGGAGACGTCAACACCATAATTGTCTGATGTACCGGTGGTGTGTGACTTTCCCGATGTATTTCCAGAGGACTTATCGGGTGTGCCATCGGATCGCGAAATCGAATTTCAAATTGACTTGATACCTGGTGCTCAGCCTGTCACTAGGACACCGTATCGATTGGCTCCGACTAAGATGAAGGAGTTAATAGAGCAACTGCAGGAGTTGCTTGATAAGGGTTTCATCAGGCCGAGTATCTCTCCTTGGGTGCTCCGGTCTTGTTTGTAAAGAAGAAGGACGATAGCATGCGGATGTGTATTGACTACCGTGAGTTGAATAAGATGATGGTGAAGAATCGGTATCTGCTACCGAGGATTGATGACTTGTTCGATCAGCTCCAAGGTGCCAGTTGGTTCTCGAGGATAGATCTTCGATCTGGCTACCATCAGTTGAAGGTGAGGGAGCAAGATATTCCTAAAACAGCTTTTCGTACGCGTTATGGACACTACGAGTTCCTCGTTATGTCCTTTGGTTTAACCAACGCGCCAACTGCTTTTATGGATTTAATGAATCGAGTGTGTCGACCAATGTTAGATAAATCAGTGATTGTGTTTATCAATGATATCCTGATTTATTCAAGGAACGAGGAGGAGCACGCCAGTCACATTCGAGAGGTGTTGGAGACATTGAGGAAGGAGAAACTGTATGCTAAGTTCTCCAAGTGTGCCTTTTGGTTACGTGAGGTGCAATTTCTGGGTCACGTGGTAAATGCCTGAGGGAATCATGGTGGACTCGGCAAAGGTGGAGGCCGTGATGCAATGGAAGTCTCCTAAGAGGCGGGCTACTACAGGAGGTTTATTCAAGCCTTTTCCAAGATAGCTTCACCTTTGACTAAATTGACTCGCAAGGATGTGAAGTTCGTGTGGGGTCGTGAACAGGAGTTTGCTTTTGAGAAGTTGAAGACGAGACTAACACAAGCTCTTGTCTTGACATTACCCGAAGGTAGTGAAGACTTAGTGGTATATTCGGATGCTTCTTATTCTGGGATAGGTTGCGTACTGATGCAACGTAGAAGGGTAATAGCCTATGCATCCCGACAACTGAAAACCCACGAGGTCCACTATCCCACGTATGATCTAGAACTAGTTGCGGTGGTTTTCGCGTTGAAGATTTGGCTGCACTGCCTATACGGGATGAAGTGCACCATCTTCACAGACCACAAAAGCTTGAAGTATTTCTTCGAGCAGAATGATTTGAACATGAGGCAAAGACGATGGTTGGAGCTCATAAAGGATTATGATTGCGAGATCCATTACCATCCGGGCAAGGCCAACGTGGTGGCAGATGCCCTTAGCTGGAAGGAGAGACCCGAGCTGATCCGGGTGAAGGCTTATCAGTTGATTATGACCTCTGATGTGATGACACAGGTCAAGGAGTTTCAAGACGAGGCTCTGAAAGAAGATCGTCTTAACTCTGAAAGAATGAGAGGTCTAGTCGCAGAGTTTGGTGAAAACACTTTCGGTGTTAGAACCCGATATGGGTGAATGTGGATTCCTCGTTACGGGGATCTACGTGGAAGGATCATGGATGAGGCTTATAAGACTCGATACTCCATTCATCCTGGTGCTACCAAGATGTACCACGATATGAAGAAGGATTATTGGTGGCCGGGTATGAAGGATGATGTGAGTAAATACCTTACTTGTTTGCAAGTTAAGGCGGAGCATCAGAAGCCGTACGGGAAGATCCAACCTTTGGATATACCCGAGTGAAAGTGGGAGCATATCATCATGGACTTCATTACGAAGCTACCACGTACCCCGAAAGGGTATGATGCTATATGGGTGATAGTCGATCGTTTAATGAAGAGTGCTCACTTCCTACCGATCCTAGAGACGTATTCTTCTGAGAGGCTCGCACATCTATTTATCAAGGAGATTGTAGCTCGTCATGGTGTGCCGGTGTCTATTGTGTTTGATCGTGACACTCGGTTTACATCCAAGTTTTGGAAGAAATTCCACGATGCGATGGGGACGAGACTACACATCAGCACAGCTTAACACCCTCAGACTGATGGTCAGTCTGAGAGGACGATCCAGACACTCGAGGACATGCTTCGAGCGTGCGTGATCGATTTCGGAGGGAGTTGGGATGACCATCTGCCGTTAGCCGAATTCTCGTATAACAACAGTCATCATGCCAGCATTGGCATGCCACCCTACGAGATTCTATATGGTAGAAGATGTAGGACACCCGTTTGCTGGGATGATATTGGTCAGAAGGAGTTAGGGAGCATTGAAGTGATTGAGGCTACGACGGAGAAGCTCGAAAAGTTCAAAGCCCTCATGAGGGCAGCTAAAGATAGACAGAACTCGTATGCTGATAAGAGGCGTAGACCGATTGAGTTCCAGGTGGGTGATAGGGTTATGTTAAAAGTATCACCCTAGAAAGGTATAATTCGGTTTAGAAAGCGGGGCAAGTTGAGCCCGAGGTACATAGGCCCTTCCCAAATCATTGCTCGAGTAGGAGATGTGGCCTATAGATTGGAGTTGCCAGATGAGTTAAGTGGAATTCACCCGACATTCCACGTATCTCATCTAAGGAAGTGCTTGGCAGATGAAGATATGATTGTTCCACTGGAGGACATCGAAGTCGATGAACAGCTCAATTACGTGCAGCAACCAGTGACAATCATTGATCGTAAGGAGAAGAGGTTAAGAAATAAAGTGGTTCCTCTTGTGCGAGTACAGTGGAAGCACAGGAAGGGATCCGAGTCTACATGGGAGATCGAAGGAGAGATGAGGCAACATTACCCTCATCTGTTTGAGGAATAACAGGTTTCGGGGACAAAAGTTATATAAGGGGGGTGAACTTGTAACACCCGGTTATTTTTTTTAGAGATAAAGAAAAGAATAAAAGTAAAAGAAAGGAAGGAAAAAGCTATAAAATCCAAGTTGAAGGGCTAAAAGTGTCCAAAAGGACAAAAGGTTTGAAAGTTGGTAAATAAAGTAACATGACCGCCCATGCTGCTTATTCACACCGAACATTCGGATTTTTTTAGAGAGAGAAACAACAGAGAATTCTCGGAGGTTGTAGAAGAAGAAGAGAAATTCAAAGTTTTTGGTAAGAAATTGCGAATTTCTGATGCTTTAGAAGTTTCTAGTCTCGGTTATGCTAAGTAAGCCCGTACGTCCAAACAGGGCCCAACCGTCTGAACAGGGCCCATCCGTCTGGGATTTTCCCAAACGCCTAAGTGTCCAACCGTCTGAATAGTGTCCATGCGTCTGGGATCTCCCAAACGTCTAAGAGTTGAACCGCCCCAATAGTGACCATGCGTCTGGACCTCCCATGCACCTAAGTGACTTCATGCGTCTGAGAGGCCCATGCGTCCGAACAGGGCCCATGCGTCCGAACAGGGCCCATGCGTCCGAACAGGGCCCATGCGCCCAATACTTAGAATTTATTTTCAGGAATTTTACGGGAGTCTGTGCAATTAGGGTTTGAACAATGTTTGACTAGGGTTAATAAATGCGTAATTCCAATCATAATCATGATTGTTTTTATGATTCCTTATTATTATTATTATCATTATTGTTAACCTTATTATTAATGTTATTAATATTATTATTGTATGACTTTACGTGGTATGTTTATGATTGAAACAGAAAGTATTATCATTAATAAAGTGAAAGATTAATGATGAAGAAAAGTGGAACGTAAATGAATGAAAGAAAGTCTTGCAAGCAAATATATAGAGGTGCACGGCCTTGTTATCGTTAACTCAACTGTGATGCGGGTTAGCTACCCTGAAGGATGCACACAATGTCAATCATTGAGATTGACAATGAGGTAAGCAACCTTGTTGTCGCAAAAGACTCGGATAAAGTGCAATCATTAAGATTGCTAATGAGGTGAGCGACCCTGTTGTCGCAAAAAAGTCGGATAAAGTGCAATCCTTGAGATTGCCAATGAGGTGAGCGACCCTTTGTCGCGAAAGACTCGAAAAGATAATGATAAAAGTACGAAATGAACGAATGATGAAGATAATAATGATATTACCTATGGGTACGTATGATGTGTGATCGCACGCAAAAGTAAAGAATGGTTCTTAAACGGAAGTAAAGTATGTTTTATTATAAAACTAGGACTCACTCAGCAACGCTGACTTTTATGCATTTTTCAGTTGACAGGTAAAAATGCTGCTGAGGATGGCACGCGGGTGGAGCTACTCGGCAGGGCATGACTGACATCCATTCTTACATGATAATACTGTTGTTTCGTAATGCAATTGAACAATTATTTTGTGACATGATTAAACTATGGTGTATTGCTTAACAACAGTGATTATAATGAAATGAATGGCTTTTGTTAAATTAATTCCGCTGCTTAAATTTTGAATATTTAACATTTTATGTAATTATCGCTGTGAATGGCCAACTGTGAGGTCTCCGGGAATGGGGCCTTATAGAATTGGTTCATGTAGGTACCCATAAATTAGCATGTATATATTCCAACACATCTCAGGTCACATGCTTCCCCCTGTCAAACTTCATATTGGTTTACTTGCCAATACATAATGTTCACAAACATAACACAGCTGTCATTAAGTTCACTGATCACCTGCTATTTCTTCAATTCTGTCAGTCCTTAATCACTTATATAAACCAATCTCATATGCCACATCATTGTCTTAGTCAATCTATGATCATCTACAACTACAGCAATGTTACTTAATGCTTTTCCATCTAACATATAAATGTTATTACATTTTCTTGTACCTGACAGGTCTATTAAAGATCCTTTAATGATCTTAACTTTTCCATATCTTAAGCTAACTACATACCCATTACTCTCAAAAGTGCCAAGTGAGATGAGATTTCTCTTTAGGTCAGGGAAATACTTTACTTGATCAAGACCTAAATCAACTACATTTGGCTGCTTCAATGTAACAGAACCAATACCCTTGATCATGCAAGGCCTATCATCCCATAGTTGAGCTGTACTCATGTCTGTCATCTTTAGTTCTCTAAAGAATTATCTATTAGGGGACATGTGGTATGAACAACCTAAGTCCATAATCCATTCTTGAGCTATACTCCCATCAAAGACCGTTAAGACATCTGCACTTTCATACCAATCTAAAGCCCCATCTATAGACACACTTCATTGACTTCTGAATTGGTTAGTCTCTGATTGTTTCTTGTGTTTCACTAGACAATCTCTCTTCAAGTGTTTATTAGAGTTGCATATGTAGCATATCCTTTTAAATCTTGACTTAGATCTTGAAAAATTCTTCATCTTAGAGGTTCTCGTTTCAAACCTTCCTCCGACAAACAATTCATCACCATTCTTCTCCTTTACTTCTGACCTTCTTTTCAATTCTTCTGAATTGATTGCAGCCAGAACTTCTTCCATGGATAGTGACTCCCATCCATACATTAGGGTATCCACAAAATGTTCATAGCTTTATGGTAAGAAGCTAGAAAGATAACTGACTGATCTTCATCTTCCAATTCCACTTCAATATTTTCTAAGCTAATAATCAATTTATTGAACTCGTCTACATGGTCTTCAAGAGACTTATCGGGTGCCATTTGAAATGTGTATAGGAGTTTCTTCAAGTATAGCCTATTCGCTAGCGATTTGGTCATGTACAGACCTACCAACTTAGCCCACACCCCTGCTGCAATTGTTTCCATCGATACTTCTCTCAACACACGATCACCTAAGCCGAGTATGATCGCGCTATGTGCCTTTTCAAGTATGTCCTTGATTTCATTATCAAAGAGAGTTGTTGAGAGACTGGTTTCACCTTTGAGCGCGTCCACCATTCCCTGATGTACCAACAACGCTCACATCTTCAGTTTCTTAATCCCAAAATCATTTTTGCCATCAAACTTCTCGATATCAAACTTTGTTGACACCATTCTCTTTCACGAATTGAACCACCGTCTCTGTCTTTGCACTTTGAGCCAAATCGGATACCAATTGTAGAATGAATACCTCAATTCTCCCCAAGGAACAAAGTACACAATTCAAATTAAGAGAAACTACTCAAGAATCTTATTGATTTACTATCTCTGATTTGATAAATTGAACAAGAAAGAAAACCTCAACTATGAGAAAGTCAAAATTGAAAATCACTAACTGATCGATCTTAACAATCCTATTTATACTAATCGAATTATGACTATCCCTTCCTTGACACGCATTTGCGCGTCATCTGACCCCAAAGATGACGCGCAATGCGCGTCATCTATTGCAGTTTTTCTAGTAGTATGATCTTAACAATCTTATTTATACTAATCGAATTACTTGACCACAAGAAATAATTTATGACCTTAGCAACCCACAAGAATTACAATATACACACAAGAATTACAATATACACAATTGGTCCTTATACTATTATACTCACATATACAAAGGGTGTGTAGGAGTTATGATGCCAGATGAAGACCCTGATCTCATAATCAACAATAAAGAATCGAAAATCCTGAAATGTTATAAATAACGTGATTTGGGTCATTTTGCATTGGAGTGTCCAACAAAACAGTCCCGTAACAAAACATTTTCAAATTGAATGAAGCTAAAGAATTCTTAGTTGTTTTCACATTCTTTAACTACTTTCAAGGTTGAGACAAGGACAGAAGTTCAAAACATATTGTTTATCAAAGGTGTTGGGCAAGTTGAAATGAATATTAATGGAATAAACTTGTTTGTACATACAATCATCAGTTTGCAAATGAGGGGTAGCCCCTATTTATAGTTACCGAAAGAGTGTGTTCCTTGGGGATTAAGGAACCATTTCGGTAATTAACTAACTTACCCGACACATACTTATGCTAATGTCAAGAATTGGTATATCAACACACCAAATACCGAAACCAAAAACCGAGTAACCCAAAAAATATGAAGATGAAGAACACCCGTCAAAAACAGAAATTATACAACCGATCTGAACTTCCAAAATACAAAAATCAAAAACTCTAATCTGCTAAACAAAAATATTAAACAATTGGAATCAACAGAATGATGAAACCCTAATTGAAGAACTAGAAGAAGACGTAGAAGATAGTGCAGATAGAGTCACAAATTGATCAGCATACATGAAGATTAATTATCATACAACCAGGCCCCCACAGCAACTCACTGCATCTCCGAAGCCCATACAACAATCTTTCTACTCCTCTTTGCCAAGTCCTAGCCCACCAATCTAGAAGCCTTTAGCTTTAACTTTTGTTAGCTTCAGCCCATCATTTTCTTCAATAAAAGGAAACAACCCTTGATTGTAGTTGACACACAAAGACGTAAAAATTAGTAGCTAACACTAGTAACAAAAAATAACACATGTTTGATACTGAGTTGACAAGTAAATATATATTTCAACAGTTAATAATAATAATAATAATAATAATAATAATAATAATACAAACAATTAATAATCTTACGTAGGATAAACAAATATTAAGATTAACAGATTTTGTATGGTTTCCTGCATTTGGGTTCCTCAACTCGCATGGGGCGTACCTTACTAAAATTTCCGAAAAATTAAAGATCATGTACGTGTATCTTACTTTACATTATGCTTGAAATAGTATTTTTCATGGTTCGAAATCTTAATAGCTTACACTTTGAGCCGTTTGTTACTAACCTTAATCACAAGAGCAGATTGTTGACTTTCAGTAGTAACTCAATACTTGATACCAACGGAGATTAATAAAGTAGATGCAGAGTCATGTAAGATCTTCATCCCACCATAATCAGAATCGGTTGATGTTCTTATTAGATCGCTTCTGTTTTTCCTTGCAACGAGTCTAACTCCAAAACCTCTACAACCAGAATTATTAATGATTTTAATGAACAAGCATTGTGTGCATTGTGTGTTTGATCCCACCATGTGGTGTCCCTCAACGAGCTAAATGAAACATACCCCACCCATGTATACTTATCACCATCAACATCACTCTCATTCCAAGGCAAATCATGTTGAGAATCTATACCACTTGTCATTTTCCTCATACTTATGTCTAAGGAAGAATCAAAGTAGGAGCTTTTTTAAAAACAGCAGTCACTAAGAAACCGCTAAAGTCGTTGCACCAGTTTTGTGGAAGTTGTAATCTACATCTACTACCTCTAAGCAAGGTAGGCGTAAGCCGCTTTGCAACCTCAACACCTTGAAGTATGAGAAGCATAGAGTAACTTTCAAAAGCCATCCCCTAATTAATTAACAAAATCGCATTAGATTCTAATTATCAATAATATATGAAGCGTAACTAAATGATTTTAAAAATAGTGAGAGGGAGAGACGTACATACCTCAAGCATTACTTGCAGTAATCTGTCGCCATCACTAATGATAGTCCCTTCCATAAGTGAGACTTGACATAACCATTTACAGTTTTTGTGACAATCGCCAAAGGTTGTAAGGCTGTGTTTGATATGCTCTGACCGGGCTGACCCTGACCCGGCTGACTCGGTCAGCCCGGTCAGCCCGTTTGTTTTCCGTTAAAAATGTTGCTGACCCGGTCATATTTGCTGACTCGGACCATAAAATTTCCATGTCTGACCGACTGACCCAGCTTCTTCATCAGCTCTCATCCTCTTCTCCCCCGTCCCTCGCCTCCGTCCCTCGCCTCCGCCCCTCCCCTCCGCCCCTCCCCTCGCTGTTGTTGCGGTCGGTGGTGTTCGAAGATGATAATGGTCGAGGATGTTGTTGCGGTCGGTCGGTGGTGATCGATTGAAGATGATATTGGTCGAGGATGTTGTTGCGGTCGGTCGGTGGTGATCGATTGAAGATGATAATGGTCTACCGAGGATGGTGTTCGAAGATGATAACAGGTGATTGGGGTTATTTTGCGGTGTTTGAAGATGATAATGATCATGAACCAGTTTCAAGATCTTTGATTCTGCTTCAATTTCGTGTGTTTTGGAGTGGATTATGTGGTTGCTTCGGTGATGATGATGATGATGATGAAGGTCGCGGATTTGGGGGTGGTGATGGTTGCTTCGGTGATGATGATGATGATGATGAAGGTCGCGGATTTGGGGGTGGTGATGGTTGCTTCGGTGTGGTCGACAGAGATGATTAGATGAAGATGATGATGGTTTGATTTGGGGGTGGTGATGGTTGCTCAGATATGTATATGTATATGGGTATGTATATGTGTATGGGTATGTATATGTATATGGGTATGTAGATGTGTATGTATATGTGTATGTATATGGGTATAGATGTGTATGTATATGGGTATGTAGATGTGTATGTATATGGGTATGTAGATGTGTATGTATATGGGTATGTAGATGTGTATGTATATGGGTATGTATATGGGTATGTATATGTATATGTATATGGGTATGTAGATGTGTATGTATATGTGTATGTATATGGGTATAGATGTGTATGTATATGGGTATGTATATGTATATGGGTATGTATATGTATATGGGTATGTAGATGTGTATGTAGATGGGTATGTATATGTGTATGTATATTCAGCAGAGTCAGTCAGCTACTAAATCAAACAGCCAAGTTTCAGTCAGATGCAGACTCAGTCAGAACCTCTTACTGAGTCAGCTTCTTACTCAGTCAGATCTTACTCAGTCAGTGCAATCAAACAGCCCCTAAGTGACTTGCAAGAGTCAGCTTTGAGAATTGCTAAACTTGATGGGAGCTCGGGTAATTCAAGAAGATGTTCACAAGCTGATAGGTTGAGAAATTTGAGTCGAGTAAGTTCTGAGAGGTTGTCTAATCGTGAAAAATTATTCCAACTTAGATCTAACTCTCGTAGGTTTTTCATATGGACAATTTTCGGAAGCATTCTTAGCCTGAAACATCTTGATATGCTTACATATACAAGACTGTTATGATGTCCAAATGATGGATGTATCTCCTTCAACCTATAACATCTATGGAGTGTCAACTTCTGGAGACATGGGAGTCCATCAAAGTCTGGTGTGTTGATTAACTTGTCCATAAATTTGAGTTCAAGCACTTTCAAATGCGGTAGACGCTAAAGTATACACACATCAATGTTAAGAGTCTATGGCAATTAGTATGGTACATAAGAAACTCTTAACTTCCATGTGGTTAGAATTCAAATAACTATAATTTAAATATTGTTTTAATTTATTTCTGCAGCTTTTTGGTTGGGGATTTCTAAGTTACGTTGAATGAACAAACATATTTTTAAATTGTTTGTTATATAGAGCTCTCTCAAGATTTCTAAGCTAACTTAAAGTTGTCCCTGTAAATTTTCAGGTTCGTTATCTAATGCTCACTCAAGAGCTAATGTCATGATTCCACAACTGTAATTGTACATTTTACACCGAGCTAGGGTGTAAATTAGTAGGTGTGAATTTATGACTTTATATGTTAATTAAATGAACATTTGAATTACCTTATGACCCTTCCAAAGTTCTTCTTGCATGCTTGTATCCAATTTTAGAACAACAAGCCTCATTGGTTGAAAACTATCTGGGAATGAACTTATTGGATAGTATTCCCAGTTGATATACTGCAGCTCATTTGAAAGAAAACTAGGCCCAGCATCATACTTTCCATCACGCATCCTCACCTTAAGCCACCTTAGTTTCTTCATGTTTGAAACAATCTTACAAAATCGTGATGAATAATCATTCATATATGCATAACAATCATATGTTATGGCTTCAATCTTGTCATTTTCCTACAATGAAGAAGGACACAACACCAGTTAAGTATCATTCGATGCACATATGATGTGTATGTTGAAAAGTTATAATGATTTTAACCTTAAGCATTATTGTATCTCCAAGAACCAAGTTTATGATTTCTTCTTGTTTCCACACTCTACTATGTTTTTCAGGATGCGTAGGATGTTCACCTCGAACAATGTAATGTCCCATTTCTTGGACCAGATCATGCATATCAAGCCTACCACTCACAATAGTTATAAGAGATTTTTGTCTCAATACTTGTATCCCTATTGCTGGATGAAAACCACAAGCTTCAAGTATCTCCACAACATTATTTATCCTTTGTCCTCTGAAGAAACATGCAATATCCAAGAATAATTCTTTTTGGTAAGTTTCAAGTCCATGATAACTAATTTTTAGTATATCCAAGACCTTCAGATCCGGTATGTACTTTAACTTGTCCAGGGCACTTATCCATTCACTCTTGTCCTTGTCATATAGGAAAGAACCTAAAACTTTAAGTGCTAATGGAAGCCCAACAGCATAAGAAACTACACGTAGAGAAAGTGTTGCATAATCTTCACCACATACTTTTCCATTAAATGCATGTCTATTAAAGACTTGAATAGCCTCATCATGTGATAGTAGTTTCACTGGACACACGTGATCTACTTTATGGGTTCTTAGCAGATGTTCATCTCTAGTGGTGATTATTATTCGACTTCCACTACCAAACCATCTATGTGACCCGGCCAAGGCCTCTAGTTGGTCAATATCATCAACATCATCAAGAACTATTAATACATTTCTACCACATAACATGCTTTTTATCTTGTGTTTTCCTTCCATAATATTGTGTACTTCAAATTTTATCTTGAAAATACTTGATAGAATATTTTCTTGTAATTTTTCTAAACCATATTTGCTTGATTTCTCTCGAATATTCTCAACAAAGTGGTGACTTTCAAAATAGCTAGATACTTCCATATAAAGAGAATATGCGAGAGTAGTTTTACCACCGCCCCCAACCCCCCATATCCCAACCATGAGCACGCCACTAGACCCAGCTTTTAATCGTGATTTTAAATCTTGCAAGCGGATCGTCATCCCAGCAAGTTCTTCATCAACATTAGAATTGAAGGGGAACAATCTGTTCAAAATTGTTTCAACAATTTCTTTGATGACTTTTGATTCATGCCTGTGAAGAATTAATGTGCACTCAATTTGAAGAATTAGTGTACACTCAAATTAATTCAAGATTGTGTAATTTCACCTAAAAAAGTATGTCAAAATCACGAAAACTTGTTACAAGCACCACACAAAAGTCAATTCTTGCAAATTTGAACGACTTAATTAGTAATAAATCTAAGATTTTTTAAACTACACAAAAGACAGTTAATGTTACAAATACTTGTTATGACCATTATCGACCCGTATAATCATTAATTTAAACTAGATGTATCCTCCGCGCTTTGCGGCTGACTATCACTCACTATCGACGTTGAACGACATTAGTTATTATTCATTATGGTATCGTTATCATATCAATGTTGTTTGATATACCGACAAAATCATTATTCATAAAACTTTATATTATGGTAGTTTAAGTTTATTTAATAAACTTAAAAAGCCACACATTGCATGTGTTAAAAGTTTTATACAAATCACTACTAGAAAACTGCTCTATTTACTACGCAAATTAACAACGCCATTTTGCGTCGCAATTTCCAACACAACTGCGACATATATATTATGCAAAGTTTTATACAAATCACTAATAAAAGTTTTATACAAATCACTAATAAAAGTTTTATACAAATCACTACTGGAGCTCGAGCTCGAGTTTGTTTTTGCTTGGGCCGGGGCCGGGGCCGGGGCCCGGTTTTGGTTTTGGTTTTTGGTTTTTGGTTTTTGGTTTTTGGTTTTTGGTTTTTGGTTTTTGGTTTTTGGTTTTTGGTTTTGGTTTTGGTTTTGGTTTTGGTTTTGGTTTTGGTTTTGGTTTTGGTTTTGGTTTTGGTTTTGGTTTTGGTTTTGGTTTTGGTTTTGGTTTTGGTTTTGGTTTTGGTTTGGTTTTGGTTTTGGTTTTGGTTTTGGTTTTGGTTTTGGTTTTGGTTTTGGTTTTGGTTTTGGTTTTGGTTTTGGTTTTGGTTTTTGTTTTGGTTTTGGTTTTGGTTTCGGTTTTGGTTTTGATTTTTATGAAAGATACAAACTTAAGTTGAAGTAAATACCTTTCTAACAAACTTTTTAATACAATTTAATCTTAACCATTGATTAATGTTGAGATCAAACCCAGAGGCTTAGAAAAATCAAAATCTATTTTAAAAATCAAGTATAAAGAAGTCATGCGAGAACTTAAGTTGAAGTAAATACCTTTCTAACAAACTTTTTAATACAATTTAATCTTAACCATTGATTAATGTTGAGATCAAACCAAGAGGCTTGAAAAATCAAAATCTATTTTAAAAATCAAGTATAAAGAAGTCACGCGAGAACCTTAGTTACCACGCGAGATGTACTTCTCACGCGAGAACATTAGTTTTAAATAGATGTTTAATTTTTTTAATTTGTAACACTTGATATCATTCAACATTTCCAGAATATATAGTGCGAAGTTTATATCTACATCTTGATTTCATGTTTTTTAACCAAACCAATCATCAATCATTCCGTATTTGATGGATTGAGATCGATCAATTTGTGATTTCTTGGATCTTACAAATAAGAAATTTATAGTTGAGATTAGTTTTTATATCTTTTAGTTTTAGATAACTTTTTATTTGAACATTTTTCTATTTAATATAGCTTAAAAAGTTTTTGTTTTTCATTTTATATCTACTCAATTTATCATCTTTATCTATTTAATATAAATAAAATTCTTTGGGTTGTTCAATTAGCTACTTTATTACGTTATTTTTTCATTTGTTATGTATTGCCATGACCCTTTAACAGTTTTTAGTCCCACCACTAACAACATTATTAATTAAAAGAAGATGTGAGGTTTATCAATATGAATGGGATAAGTGATATTGTCAAAAGAATAGTGTGGAAACAAGAAAAAACATTGTTATATATTGATTTATTATTTACTAAAGTTACCAGTAGTTTTATATAAGTTGTAACTAATGTTTTAACCGCATTTTGTATCGTATTTATTATGTGATCAACGTGATCTGAGCCGACCCTGCAATTTTTATGTTTGCTTTTATAAAATTGAATTAGACTCCATAAAAATAGATTGTTGAATTCGCCTTACAAATAGATATAGTTTGAGCTTAACGAAGGGTTCATTAGACTCACCACCCTAAACACTTGCATATGTAATAAATATATAAAAACATTTCAGAAATTAATTTGCTTTGTTTGTTTGATCGATTGAAATTTTGACTAACAAGCTCATTAATAGGGTTCCAAGGGCTCAAGCCTTCATGGCCTCACAAACCGAGCTCGAGTAGAGATGTTCAACTAGTTAGACTCGTCTATCGAACGAGTCTAGCCTGAGAAGAGATCAACTTTAAAAAATCAAGTCACAAGCGGAGTTTGAATTTTACACAAAACCAGCAAAACAAGTGTAGCTCAAGCCCTACAATTATATTTGAGTTATAAAAACTCGTTAATTAAGCACAATTAACTTCTAAAAAAAGTAAAGAAAAATACCCGTTGGCAATGTTTTTGGGTTCCCATCCACCAATATTACTTGCATCAGTGAGTGCTTTTCTCCATGATTCGGATTCAACTGTGTTCTCCATCTCTTGTTTGGCAAATGCTTTGCCAAAATCGCTCTTTAGTTTTCTCACTTCCGAGGGATCCACGTCGTAAAATACGGGCATAACGATAAGCCCCATCTCTTCTCTGCATTTCATAATATATAAAAGTTCTTCCAAACACCATGAGGAATAAGAATAGTTTTTGGAGAATATTATGATTGCAATTCGGGATTCTTCAATAGCTTTGAAGAGAGATGGACGGATGGATTCACCTCGAGGAAGTGTTTCATCGTCTTTGTAAGTTTGGATTTGTCGATCTACAAGAGCTGAGTAGAGATGATCGACAAAAGTCTTGCGTGTGTCTTCTCCTCTAAAACTAAGGAACACATCATGTTTACATGATCTAGAAGAACAAGAAGAAGAAGGAGATACAACTTTTGTGTAAGAAATCGGCATAATGATATACCGGTGAAATTAAGAAGTTTGATGTGGTTTACCCAGCTGAAGTGAGTTAGATATAAGGAGATGTGCTGCACTTCTAACATCGTAGCACCATCAGAATCGAGTTTATATACAAAATATTTTAATTAATTCTCATTTAATTACTTTTACTTCATAATATACAAGAAAATATAAACTCATAAGTTGTGGAATTCTGAATTAAGTTTTATCTATTAATAATGTACTATACAACGCAAACATGTTTTTTTTAATTTATCCAACGTTATAATGTTTGTAACGAGGAGTTACTCACACGCTACGCAACGTGATAACGCCTTTTTATATAGTGGTATCAAACCCTAAAAAAAATTAACTAATATTACTGGATTAATTTATACGTTCATTAAACCAAAACATACAACAAAATTATAAACATGTATAAATAATTAAACATGCCGTAAGTTTGTACTAAAAAAGATAAAGTAACTTCCCGGGAATGCAAATAAAAATAAGAATATCATAACAATACATTCAGAATTTAGAAAAGATTCGTAACCTTTGAAAATTTAATTCTGTAAAGAAACCTAAAAATAAAAAGCAGATATTAAAGTTAATAGGTAATGAAAAATAAAGCTTATTTAAAAATTTATGTTAGAAATAAAGCAAAAGTAACGGAGTAGTAAGAAGTAAACTTTAATAAAAAGTTATAGTAAAAAACATAAATTAAAACATTATCTTTATAATGTTTAGATGAAGACTATTAAATCCGTATATTACACGGGTTGAATAAATAAAATATTAAATAAAATAAAATAAAAATTATTAATTATAAAACGATATACTTATAATTACATATTAGTAATAACTATAAGTAATAAAACAATAATATGAACTTCCAAAGAAAGTAAAGAAAAATATTTGTTCGCAATGTTCTTGTTATTTTGATATCTGTAGTCTACAAAGAATTTTTTCTAATATGTTTAAAAGAGCCGGCGAGTGGGGGGTTTGGTTTGGGTTCTTAAAGGATGGTAACAAGCGAGCATATGACATGACTATCACAATATGTGGCGTGAAGAGGGGGTGATGACGGTGTTGCAACGCATAGCGCCTCTCGTCATGTACATCCCTCCCACCCTTGAAAGATTGTGTTGGATCCGTCTCTAATTTAACCGGAAGACATTATTTGAGTAACATGTGTTATGACATGTTTTCCACTAGTAGATATTTGTCCGTGAGAATGCGTTTTCAACAACCAACATATTAGAGTGACGTTACGTCCCCACATAAATGTTGATACCAATGTCGGTAGGTCCAACCTGAATGCCCATTATAGTGTTATCAGCTTTATTTAAGGAACATTTTTAAGGCCAGATGTAGGGCTGCAAACGAACTGAACGTTCAGCGAACAGTTCGTGAACCGTTCGACGGGAAGTTCGTTTATGTTTGTTCATTTATTAAATGAACGAACATGAACAAAAAATTCCGTTCGTTTAGCTAAATGAACGAACACGAACAAAGGACTTGTTCGTTCATTTATGTTCATGAACGTTCGGTAATATGTTCGTTAACGTTCGTTCGTTTATGTTCGTTTATGTTCGTTCGGTTATGTTCGTTTGTGTTCGTTCTGTAGTTAAAGTTTTTATATATTTTTAATTACCTATAATTTTCAAAACTTAAATCCTTTATAATATAATTTTATAATATAATTGACTTGAGTTTTCTCTTCCAAATAGACTTGAAGTATCAGATCAAAATTAGGGCACCGTATATCTTTCTTTCTCGGTCGCTACTTCCGCCACTGCTTCCGCCACCTCTATCGAACCACCACCGCTGCTTTTGTCAACCTCCGCCGCTGCTTCCGTCGGACCACCATCGCTGCTTCCGTCAACCTCTAGTTGTGATTCGGCCGGTATGTAGAGTTCTCATATATGTTTCTCATCTATTCTTCTTCATGAACTAATACTTCAGATCTGGGGTTATAATTATTTATGTTATGATGACCGATGATTACTCACGTAAGTGAGTTGTAGAATGTCTTAAATCATAAGTTTTTTTCCTTCATTGATTCATGTTATTGAAGCTACGGTCTTTGCCTAATTCCCCACCTTCAAATTTTTTTAAGATGTTGATTTTGGGGGAGAAATTGATCATAGCAGTAAGCATTGTTAATTTTTTATGGTTAAATGATTACTTTTAGTTCATTAAGTTTTTTTCCTTCGTTTGTGTTCGTTTGTGTTTGTTAGTGTTCGTTTGTGTTCGTTAATGTTCGTTTGTGTTCGTTAATGTTTGTTTGTGTTCGTTAGTGTTCATTTGTGTTCATAAATGTTCGTTTGTGTCCATTTGTGTCCGTTACATATCCATTGTCGAACGAACACAAACGAACGCGAACATACAGGTTTTGTTAACAAACGAACACGAACACCAAATCCAGTTTGTTAATATGTTCACGAACAGTTCATGAACGTGTAAAATGTTAAACGAACGAACACGAACAAGGTCTTGTTCGTGTTCGTTCGGTTCGTTTGCAGCTCTAGCCACATGTATGATTTATGTTTCGAAAGATATATCTTATACTCGAGACCGAACCTCCAACCCTTACAATAGAAATTCACAACTGAGAAAACTCTTTATTTCAATCCTGAGTGTATTTGTTCAGATTAAGGGGTTGTTTAATTACACTGATTCAGTAAAATCTAACTGGGTCAGAAGCTGGGACAGAAGTTCTGACTGGGTATGCATCTGACAGAAATTTGACTGTTTGATTCAGTATCTGACTAAATCAAATCGATTCAGTGCCCAAATTCCAAAAGTGCCCAAATTCACCAACAAATTCTCCAAAATCAATCACAAAAGTGCCCAAATTCCATCAAATGGCTGACAGAATCCACTCTTCATCTAAACAATCCACCACCGCCGCCGCCGCCGCCTCCACCATCGGCAACAGCAACCCTGCGTTTCCGGCGAACAAACTTCAACTCTATAACACACCTCGCCCAGTCTACCGCCCTTAGCCCCGTCGCACTCGTCGGAGTTGCTGCTACTCATGTTGCCTCTGGATCACCTTCACCGTCCTTCTCCTCATCATCAACGCCGCCGTCACCGGCGGCTTTTTCTACATCCTTTACTGCCACACTGTCTCATCACTACAAATCTCTCAATTCAACCTAACTTCGTCGAATCAACTCAACTCAAGGCTCAATTCAACCACCGCAATCCATCGCCCTTCGCCACCGGTGCCTGCGGGTCGAAGGCCGAAGCCGTAGCCGAAGACCGAAGGTGCAGGCGAAGGCGGTGCGGGTCAGCCGGTCAGCTTTTTTTGTTTCTAGGTCTGGGTCAGCAATGGAGACCTGGTTAGCTAGCCCCGAAGCCAAAATCAAATGGGCTGACCTGCTGACCTAGTCAGTCGGTCAGCCGGGTCAGCTAGAAACAAACAACCCCTAAGAGTTGAACCCAAATAAGTACTTTTTTTAGATTTTTTTATCCAACATTATAATGTTTGTAACGAGGAGTTATACACACGCTACGCAGCATGATACGCCTTTTTTAGTGGTATCGAGTACACAAGTTTTAACTAACCTTAGTGGGTGAATTTATATGTGCATTAAACCGAAACATTCAAATAAATTATAAACATACATAAATAAACATGTCGTAAGTTTGTACTACAAAAGGTTAAAACCACTTTCTAAGAACGTAAATAAAAATAAGCATATCATAACAATACATTTGGAATTTAGAAAAGATTATGTTGTTACGCTAAAAAAGAGTGAACAAATATTTCAAAATGTTAAATGTAACGCTCCGAAATTTCCCGAAGCAAGCCATTTAATAATAATAGGCTTTTAAGGGTTAATTTAAGAAAGAAAGGTAAATTAGTGGGCTATGGACTAATTTAACCTTAATGGGCTATGTTTTGATGGGTTTAAGGGCCCTTAATCAGCCCTTAAACATGCATGAGCAGCCTCCATTCCAGCATTTGCAACCCTAGCCCCAAAATTCGTAGGGAGAGAAAGTAGAGAGAGAAAATGAAGAAAACTCAAGATTTGGAGTTTCAAAGGTTAAAAGATTGAAGATCTGGGTGTTGAAGCATCAAACCATAAGAAAGGAGCAACGAATCCAGGTAAGAATCGCCCTCTAAACCCTTCTGTAGATCAAACCCGGATTCTAGGGTTTTGGGTTTTGAAAAGATTCAAAGAAACACATAAAGGTCAAATTTTTATGTATGAAAACGTTTAAAAAGGTTAGAAATGGTTTCATGGAATGTAAACCAAGGATTTGGACGTAAAAAGTTAAGATTTTGGGTTAAAAACGAGCTGGTTCGTTATTTTTATGCATCCAGCAAAACTGTGCCCCCGATCAGCGAAACTATGCACTCATCCAGCGAAACTAAGAGAGTTCCAGCGAAACTACAGTTTCGTTGGTAATTTCGCCAGTGCCCAGGTTGACCTATAGACATTGCAAAACTAGGAAATTCCAACGAAAGTTGGGCGCTCATGGCAGCGAATCTGTCCAGCGAAACTGGCAGAACTGTTGCCCAGGAAAACTGGTAGCGAAGCTGCCAGCGAAACTGGTAGCGAAACTGTCAGCGAAACTGTCAGCAAAATTGTGAAGAAAGTGACGTTTTTGTGTATTAACTTCCGTGCAGCTTGTGTATTCGGACTATAGCTTAAGTTACTTAAATTGAAGCTATTTTGCTAAGTTCAGGTGAGTTCTAGATCCCCTATTTTATACATGTTTTAAACGTTCTGGGGCGATATGCATTCTAAATGACAAGTTTTTTTAAAGAAAAGTTTTATACACTATCTTATGGTAAAAGGGGTTTTCTAATGAATTTTATATCGTGCTTTTCTTATTGTGATATGACCTTTGTAGTGATGATTTGTCTTGTAATATGTTGTGTTATATTATGTATAACCTAAACATGAAAGTGAAACCTGAAGAAATGTTATTGGGCCCATAACGTGTACCTTGAGAAAGTAAATTCTTGCAAGCAATTGATAAAGGAGGGTTGCATCTGTTGTGCCCTCACCCTGATAAAGTAAATGCTCGAACAGGCAGGTCAGTAAGGCCATGAATTGGCATGACAATAATGGCCTGTTTGGGTACGATAGTAAGGCCTAAATTAGCGTGTCGGTAAAGTCCTGTGTTTATCATAGGCACCGATAGTGACTGGGAATTGACGGATAAAGAAGAGTAATAATTAACAAGTAATCGTAAAGTATCGATAAAGTGATAGCCCGTGTGTAATTGTTAAAGCTAATACCTCTTACAAAAGTTATTTAACAAAGTAAACTTAGAATTCACTCAGGGAAGCTGACTTTTATATGCATATCAGTTAACAGGTGAGCGTTAGGGCTTAAGGGATGGGAGCATGGATCTGAAGCTTCTTGGTATCGAAAGACTGGCATCCCTGATGAAGAAGAATTTAAGAGGACTTTAAAGAGTTTTTGTTAGTTAAAGACAATGTTTATATTTTAATTTAAACTACGTTGTAATGAATTGAAATTTACTATATCTTTCCACTGCAATATATATATATATACATATATAAGTAAATGAATGTTTTAAATCTATGTTTTTGCTATGAATGACCATCTGTGAGGTTTCCTGGGATTAGGGGCCTTACAAGTTGGTATCAGAGCTAATGTTTAAAAGATTTGGGAAAACTATTTTATAAACCTAAACTTAAACAGACAATGGGACCAAGTGTCAAGGATGCCAGTCCAAGAAGCTCCATGCCAAGAGGTAACAAAATATGTTGTAAGTATTATTCTGATGGGTAGTGCCTTATTATTTAAGTTAGAATCGAGGGTAGGGTATGATAATATTATCTGTGGTGCCTATCTGAATTTATGTGACCTATACGTGCATAGAATAGGTATAGTAGATTCTAGTGTTAGTGTGGTTCCGGATAGGAGAGTTTAGGACATGAGAAGTTCTGTAAGTAGTTAATCACAACTGGCCACTGTTATTAAAAATTTACAAAACTTGTCGTGATCTGAACTCGTCTTGAAAGACCATATTGATATTCTGAATCTTATAGGAAGTAGAAAGAATGGCACCAAAGAAAGCAGTTCCAGCTATGGTCACCCGGAGAAGCACTAGGGGAAGGCCCCCTACTAAGGCCAAAGAAACTGCAAGTAAAACTGCGAAACCAACAAAAAGGTCAACCAGAAAGCTGGTTAAGGAACCGGTTAAGGAGGAGGTTGAGTTAGAAACAGGAGCCGAGGGGCCTACCACTGACCATGCAAAGCTGAAGGATACAGTAAAGGAAGCCATTCCCCATGAGGTGCACCAAATCCTATCTGGAGTGATGCCCGCTCTACTTGCGGAGGTTGTGGAGCAGCTTAAGGGCGACGGTAAAAAGAGTACGGCTTCAAAGAAGGTTGATAAGAAGGAAGCGGTCAAGACTGAGGAAATGAGCGATAAGGAAGATCGTTTGGGTAACAATGACGATTCTGAGGTTGAAGAGGTGGCAAAGGGGTGCAGCTACGGGGCTTTTTAGAGGTGTAAACCCCCAACATTTGATGGCACTGGTAACGCTGCTACTGCTCAGCGTTGGATAAGGGAAATGGAAGTCGTGCTGAGGATCAGCGAATGCCGGGAAAACCAGAAGGTGAATTTTGCTTCCCATTCCCTTTTGGATCCAGCACTGTGTTGGTGGGATACCGTCGTTGAGTCTTACGGGGAGGAGGCTATTAAGAGAATGAAGTGGCCAGAAATGAAGAGGTTGGTGATAGAGAAGTACTGTCCGGAAAGAGAGCTTGACAAGATTGAATAAGAGTATATGGTCTTGGAGGCTGGAAACATGACACATCAGGAGTACACTATAAAATTTAATGAAATGGCACGTCTGGTGCATGACTTGGTGACTCCTGAATCCAAGAGGATCAAGAGGTACATACAAGGGTTGCCTCTGGACATTCGTAGAGACATGGTCACTGCCCGACCTAGTACTTTTAGGTCAGCGGTGGACCTCAGTGGAAGGTTGTACGATCATCGCAGGCCAGTGACAGTGGGTGAAACGAGGAAGGCTTGGAATAATAATGGGAAGAGGTATGGAAGTGGTAACTACGAACCGGGAAACAAGAAAGCAAGGGTGGATGCAAAACAGGTGATTGTGAAGGGGGTCGATGAAGTTAAGGAATGTGGGAAGTGTGGGAGGAGGCATCCCGGAGAGTGCCGAGTGGGTAGCTATGGGTGCTACCGGTGTGGGAAACTGGTCACATGGCTAGAGAATGCCTGGAAATGAACAGGTGCTTCAACTGCCACGAGTCGGGACACCACAGCTGGGATTGCAAGAAAGCTAAGCCGGGAAACTCGGGAACAAGTGGGAATAATGACAAAGGGGGTGATGGAAAGCCCAAGGCCAGGGCAAGGGCTTTCACTATGAACAAGAAGGAGGCAAGGAAAGATCGGGACGTGGTGTCAGGTATGTTCCTTGTCAATGATGTTTGTGACTCCATATTATTTGATAGTGGTGCCAGTAAGAGTTTTGTATCTGTATCCTTCTGTGCTACCCTAGATATCCAAATTAAGGAAATAGATGATGCTTTCGAGGTAGAAACGGCCGACGGTAAGTCGATTAGAATAGTCAAAATGTTAGAGGATTGTCACAGTAAACTAGGAGGTCATTACTTTCCCGCGCAATTGTTTGCCATGCCCTTAGGAGGTTTCGATGTCGTACTACGGATGGATTGGTTAGCTGCCCATGATGCTAACATAGTATGCCAGCAAAAGATGATTCGATTAACGGCTCCAGATGGTAGTCCGGTTACGATCTACGGTGATAACGATTGCAAGGTTCCAAGGATCATTTCCATGATCAAGGCGGAGAAATGTATGAGGCGAGGGTGTGGGGCTTATCTAGCATATGTCAAAGATGTTAAAGATAAAGCGAAAGAGTTGTCAGATGTACCCGTGGTGCGGGACTTTCTTGACGTATTCCCGGAGGATCTGCCCGGCGTACCACCGGATAGGGAGATAGAGTTTCAGATTGATTTACTGTCAGGAGCCCAGCCCATTGCCAAAGCACCCTACCGCCTAGCCCCGTCCGAGATGAAGGAGCTCATGGCACAACTGCAAGAACTTCTTGACAAAGGATTCATTAGGCCCAGCATTTCTCCATGGGGTGCTCCAGTGTTGTTTGTGAAGAAGAAGGATGGCAGCATGACGATGTTTATAGATTACAAGGAATTGAATAAGCTGACCGTGAAGAATCGATACCCTCTACCCAGGATAGACGATCTGTTTGATCAGTTGCAAGGGGCAAGCTGGTTCTCCCGAATAGATCTTCGATCCGGATATCATCAACTGAAGGTAAGGGAGCAATATATCCCAAAGACAGCTTTCCGAACGAGCTATGGTCACTATGAGTTTTTGGTTATGTCTTTCGGGCTAACCAATGCTCCTGCGGCATTTATGGACTTAATGAATCGCGTGTGTCGCCCGATGTTGGACAGATCAGTAACAGTCTTCATTGACGATATCTTGATATACTCAAAGAACGAAGGAGACCACACTTGTCATATCAAGGAGGTGTTAGAAACATTACGAAAGGAGAAACTGTATGCGAAGTTCTCTAAATGTGCATTCTGGCTACGGGAGGTGTAGTTTTTAGGGCACGTTATAAATTCCAAGGGAGTTATGGTTGATCCAGCAAAAGTTGAAGCAGTTACGCAATGGAATTCCCCAAGGACGCCATCCAAAATCTGTAGTTTCTTGGGATTGGTAGGCTATTATAGAAGGTTCATTAAAGATTTCTCAAAGATAGCTTCCCCATTAACAAGGTTAACGAGGAAGAACGTGGTGTTCGACTGGGGAAAAGATCAGGAAGATGCGCTTCAGGAATTGAAGGATAGACTAACCAAAGCTCCTGTGCAAACCCTACCGGAGGGAGATGAAGACCTTACGGTATACTCCGATGCCTCTTACTATGGGCTAGCCTGTGTGTTAATGCAGAGAAGAGAGGTTATAGCTTACGCATCCAGACAACTAAAGGACACAAAGGTTAATTACCCGGTTCACGATTTGGAACTTGCCGCAGTAGTGTTCGCATTGAAGATATGGAGTCATTATTTGTATGGAACTAAGTGCACCATATTCACCGACCACAAAAGTCTAAAATATTTCTTTGAGCAGAAAGACCTAAACATGAGACAGAGGAGGTGGTTGGAGCTGATAAAGGATTACGACTGTGAAATCCATTATCACCCGGGTAAGGCAAATGTGGTAGCCGGTGCCCTGAGCCGAAAGGAAGGATATGAACCAATCCGGGTGAAGGCGTGCCAACTAGTTGTGACCCCAGATGTTATGAGGTTGATAAGCGAAGCTCAAATAGACGCTTTAAAAGTGCAACAAATCAAGAAGGAAAGGATGGTGGGAAAAGTAGATGAATTGGTAGAGAACACCTTGGGTGTTAAGACCTTCCACGACAGGATATGGGTCCCGAGGCATGGCGACTTGCGAGAAAATATTATGGATGAAGCGCACAAGACCCGCTACTCAATACACCCAGGAGCAAATAAGATGTACCACGACTTGAAGAAAGATTATTGGTGGCCTGGGATGAAGAGAGATGTGGTTACATATGTAAATAAATGTCTAACGTGCCTACGAGTGTAGGCTGAGCACCAAAGACCTTATGGTTATGTTCAGCCATTAGAAGTACCAGAATGGAAGTGGGAACATGTTACCATAGACTTTATCACCAAATTACCACGCATGACAAAAGGCCACAACGCGATATGGGTGATAGTTGATAGGCTGACTAAGAGTGCGCATTTCCTGCCAATCAAGGAAGCAATTAGTTCAGAAAAGCTTGCTGAACTGTTTATCCGAGAAATTGTGGCGCGGCATGGTATGCCCGTATCGATTGTTTCAGATAGAGATACGCGGTTCACCTCAAAGTTTTGGAAAAAGTTCAATGAAGAAATAGGCACGAGGTTACACATTAGTACCGCATACCACCCGCAGACCGATGGGCAATCAGAAAGAACGATCCAGATACTGGAAGATATGCTTCGGGCATGCGTTATCGAATTCGGCGATAACTGGGATGATCATTTGCCACTAACAGAGTTCTCTTATAACAACAGCTACCACGCTAGTATTAAGATGCCCCCATATGAGTTATTGTATGGTCGACGGTGTAGAACTCCTATTTGTTGGGGTGATGTCGGTCAGAAAGAGATAGGGACTGTGGAGGTGGTGGAAGCCACGATAGAGAAATTCAAAACAATCAGAGCATGCATGAAGGCGGCAAAGGACAGACAAAAGTCATATGCCGATAAGAGAAGGAAACCAATAGAGTTCAGAGTTGGGGATAAAGTAATGTTGAAGGTTTCGCCATGAAAAGGGATTATTCGATTTAGAAAGAGGGGGAAGTTAAGTCCAAGATTTATCGGGCCATTCAAGATAGTGGCTTGGGTTGGGAGTGTAGCTTATAAGTTGGACCTCCCCAACGAGTTAAGTGGGATTCATCCCACCTTTCATGTATCGCATTTAAGGAAATGTTTAGCACTGGATGAGGCAGTTGTGGCTCTAGACGACATCGAAGTGGACGAGAAGCTGAATTATGTAGAGCAACCAGTGGCTATATTGGACCTGAAGGAGAAACAATTGAGAAACAAACTAGTCAAGCAAGTCAAAGTGCAATGGAAACACCGAAAGGGGTCAAATGCCACCTGGGAATCCTAGGAGGAAATGAGACGACAATACCCCGATCTGTTTAACGACGAGGCGGGTTTCGAGGACGAAACCTAAATAAGGGGGGAGGCTTGTAACGCCCCGAAATTTCACGAAGCAAGCCATTTAATAATAATGGGCTTTTAAGGGTTAATTTAAGAAAGAAAGGTAAATTAGTGGGCTATGGACTAAATTAACCTTAATGGGCTATGTTTTGATGGGTTTAAGGGCCTTTAATCAGCCCTTAAACATGCATGAGCAGCCTCCATTCCAGCATTTGCAACCCTAGCCCCAAAATTCATAGGGAGAGAAAGTAGAGAGAGAAAATGAAGAAAACTCAAGATTTAGAGCTTCAAAGGTTAAAAGATTGAAGATCTGGGTGTTGGAGCATCAAACCATAAGAAAGGAGCAACGAATCCAGGTAAGTATCGACCTCTAAACCCTTCTGTAGATCAAACCCGGATTCTAGGGTTTTGGGTTTTGAAAAGTTTCAAAGAAACACAAAAAGGTCAAATTTTTACATATGAAAACGTGTAAAAAGGTTAGAAATGGTTTCATGGAAGGTAAACCAAGGATTTGGACGTAAAAAGTTAAGATTTTAGGTTAAAAACGGGTTGGTTCGTCATTTTTATGCGTCCAGCGAAACTGTGCCCCGATCCGCGAAACTGTGCACCGATTAGCGAAACTGTGCACTCATCCAGCGAAACTGTGCACTCATCCAGTAAAACTAAGAGAGTTCCAGCAAAACTACAGTTTCGCTGGTGCGAAACTACAGTTTCGTTGGTAATTTCGCCAGTGCCCAGTTTGACCTATAGACATTGCGAAACTAGGAAATTCCAACGAAAGTAGGGCACTCATGGCAGCGAATCTGTCCAGCGAAATTGGCAGAAGTGCTGCCCAGCGAAACTGGTAGCGAAACTGGCAGCGAAACTGCCAGCGAAACTGTCAGCGAAATTGTGAAGAAAGTGACGTTTTTGTGTATTAACTTCCATGCAGCTTGTGTATTCGGACTATAGCTTAAATTACTTAAATTGAAGCTATTTTACTAAGTTTAGGTGAGTTCTAGATCCCCTATTTTATACATGTTTTAAACGTTCTGGGGCGATATGCATTCTAAATGACCAGTTTTTTAAAGCAAAGTTTTATACACTATCTTATGGTAAAAGGGGTATAATAATGAATTTATATCGTGCTTTTCTTATTGTGATATGACCTTTGTAGTGATGATTTGTCTTGTAATATGTTGTGTTATATTATGTATAACCTAAACATGAAAGTGAAACCTGAAGAAATGTTATTGGGCCCATAACGTGTATCTTGAGAAAGTAAAGCCTTGCAAGCAATTGATAAAGAAGGGTTGCATCTGTTGTGCTCTCACCCTGATAAAGTAAATGCTCGTACAGGCAGGTCAGTAAGGCCATGAATTGGCATGACAATAATGGCCTGTTTGGGTACGACAGTAAGGCCTAAATTGGCGTGTCGGTAAAGTCCTGTGTTTATCATAGGCACCGATAGTAACTGGGAATTGACGGATAAAGAAGAGTAATAATTAACAAGTAATCGTAAAGTACCGATAAGGTGATAGCCCGTGTGTATTAATGTTCTGATAAATGATGATTATGTTCAACTGTTAAAGCTAATACCTCTTACAAAAGTTATTTAACAAAGTAAACCTAGAATTCACTCAGCGAAGCTGACTTTCGTATGCATATCAGTTGACAGGTGAGCGTTAGGGCTTATGGGATGGGAGCATGGATCTGAAGCTTCTTGGTATCTAAAGACTGGCATCCCTGATGGAGAAGAATTTAAGAGGACTTTAAAGAGTTTTTGATAGTTAAAGACGATGTTTATATTTTAATTTAACTGCATTGTAATGAATTGAAATTTACTACATCTTTCCGCTGCAATATATATATATATATATATATATATATATATATATATATATATATATATATACATATATATATATATACATATATAAGTAAATGAATGTTTTAAATCTATGTTTTTGCTATGAATGACCAACTGTGAGGTTTACTGGGATTAGGGGCCTTACATTAGAACATTGGTAACTTTTAAAAATTTAATTTTGTAAAGAAACATAAAAAATATAACCAGAAATCAATTTCAATAGGTAATGAAAAATAAAGCTTACTTAAAATTTTTTGTTAGAAATAAAGCAAAATGGAACTGAGCAGTTAGAAGTAAAATTTAATAAAAAAGTTTAGTAAAAAAAATAAAATAAAAACATTATCTTTTTAGCCAAATAGTAAAAAGAATATGGATGAAAAAGTTAAAAATCTAAATTTTTTTAAAAAGAGTAAATATGAAAATAAAAATAAAAAACTAAAAAAAACAAACTAAAAAGAGGGTTATGGAGGATAGAACTAGCGCTACCAAATCATAAAATTGATTACTAAGGGTGGGAGAGGCGCACCGACCGTGAGAGCACAACGGTCCAATCAAGCCCCAACTCACAATCGCGACGAGTTATATCACATCATAACTTAATACAGCGAATACTTAACATACAAGACCACAAAAACTAGGCCGAATTAGACTTATCAGTGTTCACGTGATTCGCGTATCCAGCGCTTTCAAAATACAAAGTAAATTAATACACTGCCTAGGCAGTTCTAAATCAACCCCTGTCTTCTAAATGAAGATCTTATTTATCCATAGGTTCTAAGTCAATTTGACCTAGCTACTGTCTCCCGACACCTTCTTGTGACATTCTATATGAATCCCACATTGGCTGTGGACACGAGAGATTCATGGTTCATAATGAATGTCCTGCCTCTAACATCAACAACGCGTTTTGGGCGTGCTAGCTGTGGATGAGAAGAGAACTCCATAATTAAGTGTGCTCAGGTGGGAGCAATCTAGGGATGGATATCCTCCCTGGGAAGTTTTCACCCGGGCAACCAAAAAGCAAATCCGTGAGCTCCTCGTGGGCAAAGCGGACAATATTGTTGGTGTGGGAGGTCGGGTGTTACAGAATGGTATCAGAGCCACTCCTGTGCCGCTCGGGATGTGGGACATACCTCACCGAGGATGGTGACTTCTCGGGCCCATCGAGGACGATGAGTCCAAAGAGGGGTTGTAACATCTCGTATTTTTTACGTTAATTGAATGTTATCATCGGTTATTCTTGTAAGGACCAATGTTGTTAATCTTGAAACTTACGGGTTATTTATGTTTAATCCCTAGTTGTCACTAAAATTTATTGTATGAAAGTGAATAAATAAAATATTAAATTGTATAATAATAATAGTAGTAGTAGTAGTAGTAATAATAATAATAATAAATAATAATAATAATAATAATAATAATAATAATAATAAAATAATAAGAATAATAGAAATAATAATAATAATAATATTAACAATAATAACAATAATTTATAAAAGTTACAAAACTTAAAAATGTTTAAAACTCTAAGTTATATAAGTACAAGGGTAGTTTTTATCATTTTATAAACTTTAAAAGAAAGTTATTTACATAATATTAACAACTCAAAGTTCGAGGGGGCCAAAGTGTAAATTTTAAAATTTCAAACCGACCCCCGGCCGTTGTGTCCCCGTAATTCCGGCTAACCGCCGGCAGGAGCTCCGGCCAAGTCCGGTGACCCCTTAAAACACTTATAACCTCCAAATTTATTGGGCGAATTATTCCTATCACCTCACGAAACCGTTTCGAACCCTTGATGAGCTTTGATTCGAGTTAAAAGGGGTTGATCGAACTCGGTAACCGCTCGACATCAACTCCATAACCGTTCGCCAATTAAACTCTAATAATAATCAAATTAAACAAACTTAAACAATCATCTAACTATCCTTAAACTATGCTCAACTCCAATTTCACCTGAAAAGCACTCAAACATCAAAATCAATCACCCACTTTCATCACGACCTGCAACTAGTCGAACACCATCATCTGGACCTCAAATTCTAAAATTGATAGAGGGCTTTCAATCATCGAGTCTCGTGAAAACTTCTTGTGCAATTAATTGGATTGTTATCATCGTTTGCAACCGGACCCATTCACGACATAGCCGCAGTTGTTCTTCATCTGTTCTAGTTATGTCAAACTTCAATTCAGGTAATTAAAACCACCTACACACTCGATTCTACATCGGGAACAAAAGCCCCACGTTTATTACAGTAAACCTTATCGTTTTAGGCTTCAATTGGATTGAATTCGAATTTGGGCTTATGTGATTTTGGGGAACTTCTTAATCTGGGTTTATAACATTTCCAAACCAACTTAAACCACAGCCATGGCCCTGGTTCACTGGTTAAGACACTGCAGTTCTACCTTGAGGTCCCGGGTTCGAACCCGGGCACCTTCATGTAATTTTTTAAGGCTTTTTCAGCCTTAATTTAATTATAGAAAATTTTTAATAAATATAAAAATAATTTTTATAAACTTTAAATATTTTTAAAGTCACCTAAATATTTTCTGTAAATTTATTCTCTTAAAACACTTTAACATTTTATTATAAATATTATTTACAAATGTTATAACTAGTTATTTTTATAAAAATAAACTCAAGTTAATAATTTAAATCAATCATGATAATTGTAGAATTTAAATATATTTTATAATTAAATTCATAAGTTATTTACGTTGGATTTAATTCCTTTAAAATTTCATAAATGATACTTTTCTTTTATCGAACTAAAATATATATAAGAGTTCACTAATTAACTCTATTTATTTATAAAAAACCCCCAAATTCTAATACCCTAGTTCACGTTAAATAGTTAATCTTATTATTAACCTAAATCTTGTAAATATATATATATATATATATAAGTATCGTGTGAAGGACTACGTTGGAACGTTGCTTATTATTTTTATTAGTCACCTCTTATATACTTATTTGGTCATGTGAGTTTTCATGCCCCTTTTATTATTATTTCACACCTTTTTAGGGTGAAACATGTTAAACTTATCAAACTTACACTTGTAAACTTTTTATACTTGTAACACACATGCAATTCATATTTATTTTTGTCATTGTTATTTGTGTTATTATGAGATTATATGAGATGCATTATATGATTGACAATCATTAACTATTGCTAGGCTGGCGACGTCATAGATTTATGGGTCTGATAAACCTATTTGGTGCTAAAGCCGATGTATTGTCGGCTCCTGATGACGTATGACTTGTTCATCATGGGAACCAAATACACATAGATAATCTTTATAAACTTGTAATCTTAATCTTGGTCAAGGTTTGATTGTAGCTATATGTGTTCTATAATCTTGCATAACTCATAACCTATGACATGAATTGCTAATTGTAACCTTTTAATATATTTATGTATATTAAACCCTTGAAAACTCACCAACTTTTATAGTTGACCCTTTATTTTTAACATGTTTCAGGAAATGTTCAAGTTTGAATTTATCATTTGAAGTTGCTCAAATATAAGATTTGGACCTAGAATATTAAATAAATTGTCTTGGATTATTTTGTCTTATGTTTGGTTTATTTCATGTTGAGACTTATGATTGTAATTTGCATTTGAAAACTTATGATAATGATAATTATATTTAAAGATAGCGTTATGTGGCTGTGAACAATCTTAACCCTCACATCTCGACGATTCCGCCATTAAGGTTGGGGTGTGGCAGATTGGTATCAGGGCCCATAACTATAGGGATTTAGGTTATTAGAAATGGTGACCTAGACTATAGTTTATACATGAACCTTATAGAATAATTTTTATATTCTTGTAAATATATAATGTATGCATGCTACATGATGCTATCTAATTAGGGATGCCTTCTTATGTGCAATTTGATGCCTTTAGATAGGTTTGCCTTGTAATTGAGTTAACTTTGTTGCTTGTCTCCCTAAGCTTATCCTTAAATCTTTACTTCTCCCTGACGAATGAAACTTCTTAAACTTATTCTCGAAGACACGTGGGATCATATGCTTTATATCGATGGCTTAAATCTTTAGACTTTATGTCTAATCTATACAAATCTCATCAAGGTTTTGATTCCATGAACCTAAGAAATATTGTGTGACACATAGACACCTGTATTCTGGATCTACTGGCAAACGGGCAAAGGTAAGCATTTCGCATAAATCCTACGGGACTAGTTATGCTTACTTGGGGATTTCTAGGATGAGTGATAAACTATGGTCAACATACACAAGTTTCTAAGGCAAATGGATCAATTTACCATGACTTGTCAATGTTTCCAAATGGTAACGCGTTACCAAATGGCATCATTCTATGTGCTTTACAAATCTTGAATCATCCTTGTTTAATTATTGTCCTTTTATCTTCAAATTCCTATAACTAATTTATTTTGTATCCAACATGTCTCGTCATCATGGAAGGCGTGGAAGTTCCGACCGCAAGTTAGCCGCCATGATTGCGTGACAAATGGTTGCCGTTATCCCGACCCTGGTTGTTGAGCTAAATAGCACCATGATGACCAACTCTAGCAACAACGGGAATGGTCAAGGAGAAAATAGCACGAACCAAGGGCGCAACAACCAAACCTGTACCTTTAAGCATTATAGTTTTTGCAAGCCCACTAGCTATAGTAGAGAGAAAGGAGCCACCGGATTTCTCGAGTGGTTCGAAAGCATGGAGAACACATTTATCAACTGTGAGTGTCCCGAGGCGCTCAAGGTCCGTTATGCCATAAGTATGCTCCAACAAAGGGCACTTACTTGGTGGAATAGCGAGAAAAGGAACCTTGGTGCTGATGCTGTGTTAGCACTAACCTGGGACGAGTTCAAGAACATTGTATCGCAAAGTTCTGCCCGAGAAGTGAACTACAAAAGCTGAAGGAGGAATTCTGGAACCTAAAACAGGATAGTGGTGACCATTTGGCATACTCAACTAGGCATTAGGAGTTGAGCGTATTGTTGCCCCATATGGTTGACACCGTCCCCCGCAACATCGAGAAGTTTATCAAGGGGGTACCACCCCAAATCCAAGATGCTGTGGTGGGTAGTCGACCCATAACTTTAGAGGAAGCCATCACTATCACCGCTCTACTTAACGAGAATCATATACGAGCGGGCACCATGTCTGTTAAGGGTGCTAAGAAGGTTGAGAAGACGGTCACCGAAGCTGCCAAGGAGACTAAAAACAAACCTTCTTACAACCACAACAACATCAAGAAATGCAAGTTCACACCAGCTTGCAACTATGCTGTGGCTGCACCCAAACCACCACAAAGACAACTTGTACCTATGGCTACACCCGTGGCTCAAATGCATGTGGCTAGGGCCTATGCTGATCCTCAACCTATGTGCAACGTTTGTAGGTACCATCATCGGGGGAACGCTCCGTGTCGCATTTGTACTTTGTGTGGTAAATATGGACACTTAGTGGTGACTTGTCACCATGCTCTAAACAATGTCGCGATGGTTGCAAATCGTGTTTGCTACAACTGTGGGGAACCTGGTCACTTCCGCCCACAATGCCCTCGTCTTGCAGGAAAGGTTCAATAAGCCTAAGGACGTGCTTTCAATAGCAACGCAAATCAAGCACAAGTAAACAACAATATGGTGAACGGTATGTTAAACCCAACCTCATCACCTAATTGTTTTGATGCCTTACCTATATCGTTAAATACCTTTAAAACTGAATAGGTATGTTCCTTATAAATAATACTTATGCCTACGTTCTATTTGATTCTGGAGCCGATAAGAGTTTTGTCTCGTTAAAGTTTGAATCCATTCTTGCTAAGCCATATACGAAACTAGAAAGACCTCTCTCCGTTGAAGTCACCGATGGAGAACCGATCACCGTTGATATTGTTATCCGTAATCGTATTGTGAGTCTTGACGCGCATGAATTCTTTATCGATCTTATTCCTATAAAATTGTAAGCTTTGACGTTATCATTGTTATGGATTGGTTAGCCAAATACCATGCCGAGATCATTTGTTTCGAGAAGTGCATTCATATTCTGTTACCTACTGGGATACATTGAAAGTTTTCGGTGAAAAATCCTCCAAAGGGCTCAAACTCATGTCATGCACCCAAGCCCGAAAATGCTTAAGCAAGAACTATATGGCTTTCTTGGCTTACGTGGTCAACACGAAAGCCAAAGGGAAAGATCTTAAGGATGTTCTGATTGTACGAGACTTTCCCGAAGTATTTCCCGATGACCTTAGTGGTTTACCTCCCGTGCGTGAAGTTGAGTTTAAAATCGATTTGATTCTGGGAGCAAACCCCGTGGCTAGGTCACCATATTGACTTGCATCATCGGATATGCAAGAGCTATCTAGTCAACTTCAAGAACTATCCGAGAAGGGTGTTATTCGTCCTAGCTCTTCGCCTTGGGGTGCACCCGTTCTGTTGATGAAGAAGAAAGATGGGTTCTTTCGTATATGCATCGACTATCGTGAACTTAATAAGCTTATCATCAAGAACCGCTACCCTCTCCCTCGTATCGATGATCTGTTTGACCAACTTCAAGGAGCTGCTATTTTCTCGAAGATTGATTTACGTTATGGTTATCATCAATTACGAGTCCATGATGATGATATCCCAAAGATTGCATTCCGTACTCGATATGGGCACTATGACTTCATGGATGTACCTTTTGGTTTAACAAATGCTCCTGTTGTCTTCATGGATCTCGTGAATCGAGTATGCAAGCCGTATCTAGACAAGTTTATGATCATCTTCGTTGATGACATACTTATCTATTCTAAGTCCAATACCGACCATGAACTTCATCTGTGACAAGTTCTTGAGTTGTTAAAGAAAGAACAATTGTACGTGAAATTCTCGAAGTGTGAATTTTGTCTTGAGGAAGTTCAATTTCTAGGACACATGGTGAATAGCCAAGGAATTCACGTTGAACCTGCAAAGGTGGAAGCTGTGAAGAATTGGTGTGTTCCTACAACCCAACCAAAGTTCGTTCTTTCCTTGGTCTTGCTGGTTATTACCGGCGATTCATTGCCAACTTTTGTAGAATCGCGAAGCCGCTTACTTCTTTGACACAAAAGAAGAAACCATTCGAGTGGGGGTCCGAGCAAGAGGAAGCTTTTGAAGTGTTAAAACACAAGTTGTACAATGCTCCCATCTTGACCCTACCCGATGGAAACGATGATTTCACCGTGCATTGTGATGCATCAAAACAAGGCCTTGGTTGTGTTCTCATGCAACGAGGAAAGGTCATAGCATATGCATCGAGACAATTGAAGGTCTATGAGGGGAATTAGACGACACATGATCTTGAACTTGGTGCTGTGGTTTTTGCCTTAAAGATTTGGAGGCATTACCTTTATGGTATTGTAAGTCCCCGTTCCCGGGCACCTCACAGCTGGTCATTCATCGCACTCAAAACATAATTTTCGTCATCTTGCATAAAAACGTCACAGCGGAAACATTAAAACCATCATTTTCATTTCAATAAAATGCTCTTACAAAATACTACCACAGTTCATTACATAATATCATTTTGCATTTCATTATAAAAGCATTATAACAATGGATGCCATCCCAAATGAACTGAGTAGTCGCCCCGTGCCATCCTCAGCAACATACCTGCCAACTGGAAACACATCAAAGTCAGCGTTGTTGAGTGAGTTCTAGTTTTATATTAAAACATATATTTCTTTCGTTAAAACCATTCCTTTACTCTCTTTCAAATCATACTATAATTTCGTACATGATCACACATCATACGTACATATAGATAATATAATTTTCATCTTCTATCATGTTTGTTAACTTTCGTTCATTTAACGTACATTATTATCTTTCACTTCTTTCTAGATCCTTTCAGGCTTTACCCTCTTCATGGAACTCAGCCATGATTACTGAGGTCGAATGACAAGGATCTGTTCATACTGTTCTTTATCGGTCAGGCTTTACCCTCTTCATGGCACTCAGCCATGATTACTGAGGTCGAATGACACGGATCCCATTTCATTCTTTATTATTATATTTCGTTAACGATCATTTCATACATTCGTTCTCTCCATCACTACTTTTCTCATTCATCAACTCACGCAATACTCCCGACTCATGTCCGAAGACTGATACTGTGCCGGGGCCTGTAAACAAACCCCCGACTCATGTCCGAAGACTGACACAGTATCGGAGCACGCGATACATTTTTCATTCATCTCATCTCATTCTCACGCACTACTCCCGACTCATGTCCGAATACTGATACTGTGTCGGGGCCTGTACACAAACCCCTGACTCATGTCCGAAGACTGACACAGTACCAGAGCGTGCAATCCTCTACCCATTCAACTAGATCCTGTCTCATGCAATACCCCCGACTCATGTCCGAAGACTGGTACTGTGTCGGGACCTGTTGTAACACCCGGTCTCTCACATCAACAATATTGTCTGCTTCGCTCACGAGGAGCTCACGGATTTGCTTTTGGTTGGCTGGGTGAAAACTTCCCAGGGAGGTCACCCATCCCTGGATTGCTCCCACCTGAGCACGCTTAACTGTGGAGTTCTCCTCTCATCCACAGCCAATACGCCCAAAACGCGTTGTTGATGTTAGAGGCCAGACATTCCTTATAAACAAGGAATCTCTCCTGTCCACGGCCGATGTGGGATATGTGCAAGCACCCCTGTTTGGACTCATCGTCCTCGATGAGCCCGAGAAGTCACCATCCTTGGTAAGGTTTGTCCCGTATCCCGAACGACACAGGAGTGGCTCAGATACCATTCTGTAACACCCGGCCTCTCATATCACCAATATTGTCCGCTTCGCCCACGAGGACTTTCCAGGGGGTCACCCATCCTAGTACTACTCTCGCCCAAGCATGCTTAACTACGGAGTTCTGATGGGATCCGGTGCATTAGTGCTGGTATGATCACAACCAGGAAGGAGAACGAATGCTTCTTTATAAGGGCTTGAGACCTTCCCAACTGTGACGCGTTTTGCGTGGGCGATGGTGGTACGTCCCGGTTCAGGTGAAAACAAAACCGTGAGGCGATGGTGGTTCATCCCGGCCAAAGCGGACAATATCATGGTGCGGTTACGTTGGGCTGTTACAGATGGTATCACAGCCAGGGTCGGGCCAGTGTGCCAGCTAGGACGCTGGGCTCCCTAAGGGGGGTGGATTGTAACATCCTACATTGGTTGGGAAGGAGAACGAATGCTTCTTTATAAGGGGCTTGAGACCTTCCCCACTGTGATGCGTTTTGCCTGGGCGATGGTGGTACGTCCCGGTTTAGGTGAAAACAAAACCGTGAGGCGATGGTGGTTCGTCCCGGCCAAAGTGGACAATATCATGGTACGGTTACGTTGGGCTGTTACACATGTACACAAACCCCTGACTCATGTCTGAAGACTGACACAGTACCGGAGTACGTGACAAGGACCCATTTCGAGTCTGTTGCGACACAGTCGCTCACCTCATACCTATGCTTGCAAGCCTTTCGTTCGTTCATTCATTCATTAATGCATGCACTCATTCATTACGTTCCTCTTTTCATTATCTTCCACTTTACGTTATATAATACTTTTAATAACATTCATTAAAATTCAACACAAAGCCACAGAAAGATAAACATACATTATAACAAGGAACATTAACATGCACAATCACCATCATCATACAAGGTAGCATCATACATAGAATACATCATACATAAACATGCAACATCGTCATCGCACCCAACATTCTCACTAAGGTCTCAATCGTCATCTTACATGCTCTTACAGGAACCTTTACATCAAAACCTACATCTGCGCTTTCCCTCGAAAGTCAGAAGTTAAACCGCACTTCTCTTCGGGTGCAACAGCCCCATTCGGGCGTATGGACACCCTTCAGTCGCATAGCCTCCATGCGACTGAACATCATGCGAATGGACCAATGCGGATGAGCACCTATGCGACTGGACCCTCAGTCGCATGACCTCCATGCGAGTGGCCCCATTCATGCGGATGGACTCTCAATCGTGCTTTATGGATACTATACGAATGGGAATCTATGCAACTGGACTCTCAGTCGCATGACTCCCCATGCGACTAGACCCCCAGTCGTGTGACAGAACCTCAATCGTGCGACTGAACCCCAATCGCCCTCCAGTCGGCCGTATAGCCTCCAGTCGGTCACCTAACCTAACTGATGCAGAATGCAGTTCTTCCCGAACCGCAGCCGCGACTTTCGACCTCCAAACCCTTCCAAACCTCGTTTGAGCTCGAATCAACCCTTCTAATCCATAGGGAAACATACCACGATCTCATTCAAGCATATCCAAGCCCAAAATCAAGCCCCAAACTAATCATACACATACACATACATACATAAACGGGTTTACACCCAAAATACCCAAAAATGATTTTCAGACGTGTTACACTCAAATGAACGATCCCGTTGAGTAGAGCTTTGATTTACTACACGTCGATTTTACACTCTCGAACCCGCTCGAACCAAGCATTCTCCTTCTCTTCTCCTTTTTTCTCTCTTCTTTCTCTCTATGGCTGGTGTTTGTGAGTGTGGGGAGAGGGTAAGGGCTGCCCTCTCCCTTAAAAACTCCAGTCGCATGACTTCCATGCGTATGAACCTTAGTCGCATGACTTCCATGCGTATGAACCTCAGTCGCATAACATCCAGGCGTATGGCCTTCAGTCACATGACACCTCAAACAAAATTTCCGGGTGTTACAAGTCTACCCCCCTTAAATAGGTTTCGTCCTCGAAACCTGTTGTTCCTTAAGCCATTGCGGGCAATACTGTCTCATCTCTTTTCCAATCTCCCACCTGGAATTCAATCGCTCTACGTTGTATATCAACATACGACTTCTTGTCTATCTTTGGCTACTCCCATGAGGGCTTTAGTCCTTTCAAGTTTTTTGTCGTAGTCTCGATCACCTCAATACTTCCCATAGGATATTTGCTGCTCGGCCTTCACTTGTGTGACAACCCTAAAAATATTTTATATATTACGTCAAAAAATTTTCTTTATTACGTTACAACTATGAGTTATATTTGGTATATATATTATGAGTGTACGTATGCATGGTTGCATACATGCATATATATGGAAACTTTACGTACGCATGTTTGCATGCATACACATAAGTTGATGATTCTCGTGTGCATGTACGTTAAATACCCAAAATCTACACTTACGGGTATATAAATACAATAGTTTACGTATGCATGTTACATATGTACATGGAAAAATTCCTTGGTATGCTTGTATTTGTGTACGGTTAGAATGTATATATATGTGTATATGTTTACGTGTATATATATATATATATATATATATATATATATATATATTATAGATACACGTATTATAAGCTTGTGATTAGTTATGTTATATGTGTAAACTATGGATACATATACCTATGTTACAAATCTACATATACATGCGTGAATATATGTCTATATATATATATATATACATACTAAAACACAAATAAACATAACCAAATCAAACATCAACTAACAACCTAAACTTAAAACCTAAAACTAACACCCAAACCACCCTCCCAAACACCCACGGTCGAAGCTACCAACCTAAACCCCATTCCACTCGAAACCACTATACCACCTTCCATGCTTTCATACCATCAGAACCAACACCCCATACTACCACCCGAAACAACCATGCCACCTCTTTCTCCTTAATTGCCACCACACTACCCTAGAAACATCACATTCACACCTTAAAGTCAATCCCTAGCTGCCATCTTACCCCTATCCCTCGGTTTCTTTTCTTGTTTCCACACCATGCCTCGGTTCCATGTATCCATACTCTAAAAGTCAAACTCTAGTGTCCTAAACCGCCACCACACCCTCCTAAACCTTCCCTTCATACCAAGAATGTCCTAAAAGTTGCCACCTTACCTCTAATTCTCGGTAGTCCTTCCCAACCACCACCCAAGCTTCCTTGTGTGACACCTACACACTCTACAACATGAATCACCAATGCTGTGGGGCATAAGGTGGTGGACACAAGGATATATGCCAAACAAACTTAAGAACAAAGCATTCACTTCATCTCTCTCCCTCTCGGATCCTTATACACACATCACCACCTTCATTCGACCACCACCACCTCCAGCCACCTTATGCCTTCTTTCCCCTCGGTTACAAACATTAACACCACCATCCTTCTGTCCCACAACCTTTCTACCTCTCGGTTATAACATAAACAAACAACAACAACAAACAACCAACAAACAACCGAAACAAACACAACCACGCACTATCAGCACCTACCATCACCATCCACGACCTTCACAACTTTGCCTCGGGTTCAAGGAGCTAAGATACCATTAAGATCATCATCACAATGTATAAAAGGATTTTTGTTACATATATGTTACAAAACACATATATGTATTAGTTTTGGTATTCAAACACCAAAACCAATTTTGAAAGTTTTTAATTCATGAATCATAAGTAATGAGTTGCTAAAAACTTAGAAACTTATGATTAAAAAGATATATTTTGAATTTACAAAATTAAATCTTGTAAATATTCAAGAAAATCTAGAAAAATATTAAACAACTGCAATTGTGGGAATAAATATTTAAAAATTCTCATTTTTATACTAAAATATTGAACTGGAAGTTTTGACAAAGTTTTGATAAGTACATAATTTATATAAATTATTTTATAAATGAAAAATAGAAGAAAATATCAAAAATAGAAATAATTTTGGGAAAATTTTGATAAATTCACAGGATAATTCTTTTGAGGTATAAAAGCCTCTGGAATTATTTCAGAATTTTATTACTTATTATAATTAATATATGGATTTTTATATGTTCTGTAGTAAATAAATCAGAATAAATACTTAACGTGAATAATAAATTCTGAGAAAATCATAGATGTAACATTAAATATAAAGCTACAGAATATATAATTTTCATAATTTTTTGAGCAGTATAAGTATTTTTGCTAAAATTAGCAATTGTTGTAAAAATTACAGAAACTGGTATGTTATATGATGTTTAGTTTTATATAAGAAGTCATCTGTAAAATTTTGGGAATTTATGAAGGACAGAAGCTATTTTTAACCAATTATGGAAGTATTATAAAGTTTATAGAAAATAATCTGTTTGGATTTGGATGCTATAAAAATTATGAGATATTACTGATTTTTGGGATAAGATTCTATGAATTTTTGAGGATTTTTGAACAGCAATAAGTATTTTTGATAATTTATGTAGAATTTGTACTAATTGTGAGCAAATTATATATAAATAATTTGTTGGAAATTCTGTGATAACATTATTGGCAGAACTTCCAGAAGGTACTTCTATCAGAGGTTCTGAAAATTTTAAAGAAAATATTATCTGACACTGTGAACTATTTTGTTAGGTTCAAGTAGACACGGTGAGTTCATAGCCCCATTTTCAACCGTTTGGTATTCACTAATGTTTTGGGGGAAAAAGTATACTGTTTGGGTTGATGTATTATTTTTGAAAATATTTTTGTTGCTTACTGTCATTTGCGATACAACCATTAATTCGAATGAGAAACCGTTCGATAATGTTAGTAGCGCTACTTAGGAGAATATTTGTATCAACCGGATGAGGGTTGCTACTATTTTCCTGCATCTAACCGAATGGGGGTTAGGATGTAATATTATCTGATTTTGTGAATTATTTCGTAACAGTATAATTATGTTGTGAGCAGGTTTGGTTGTAATTGATACATCAACAAAATATTTGTCTGGATTAAACCTATGTTCTCACCAACATTTTTATTGACTGGTTTAAGTGTACTTTTTTAGAAAATGAGAAACTCATTTGATTTCAGCTTTGAAGTTCATGATGGATGGGGTGACGTTGTGGGAAGGGTCTGTGTCACGCTGACCGTCAATATAGTTGACGAGAGCGTGTATGTTGACGCGCATTTTCATAGGTTTTAGACATGCTGTAATTAGTGTAAACAGTTACATCAAATTTTGTATCTTACTAAAATGATGTAATTCCTTTAGTATAAACAAAAGGATGTCTGTGTTATGTTTCTTTTATAACTTTGTTTATTTACTATAAACAATACACTCTGATAAAAGCTAGTCACATTCAACCCGTATCGTTCATGCTTCTGCCGGGATGTGACAGGTTGGTATCAGAGCCATTGGTTATAGAGAATTAGTTATTTTAATGAAATAACTAGACTATAACCATAAGCTCAAATATATCATTTATGATTTTATATGAATTATATGAATTATGTGAAATTCTATGATTTTATGATTAAGATTCTAATAAAATTTTGATAAGTTATTTGACTAATCATTGTGTGAAATATTGTTAAGAGATCTGCGCAGCTATGAATTCAGATAGTTATCACTACGAGACCGATCCTTCCGAAGGTTCATACCATAGCAGTCCTAAGGAGATAACACCTGAACCAGAACCTCAACAGGCTATGGATGTTACCCCAACAGAAATGGAGAATAAGACAAAATTTTATGTTAGACGTGCACCAGTTGTGACGCCCTAATCCCGGCAGGGCACCGGAGGCACGTCACGCAGTTGGATTAATATTTTAAACATAAATCAGAGCTTTATACTTACAGCGGAAGACTTAAACAACATTATATATTAACCCGACTATTTAAAACATTTTACATATGATTGTATTTAATTATACATTGCCATATTTACAGTATTAACAGGTCCTAAATCCTATGCCAGCAGCTACTCCGGGATAGCATCCTTGTTTAGCTCATACCTGCTTTCCTCTATTATTAGAGGATCCCTCCTTACCTAGCACACAACATACTCAAAACGTCAGATAAACTGGTGAGTTCTAAATTTTCATTAAAACATTAACAGCATCATTACGCACACAAGAGTTATATTTATATTGGTAATATTATAAATTCAACTTTTATCATTACTTTGTCCAACTGGACCTGTCCCACCGAACGTCGGTTGCCCACATCTAGCAACTACTAGTTCCCCCCATCCAGAAATGTCGGTTGCCCACATCCAGCAACTACCAGTTTCTCACATTCAGAAACGTCGGTTGCCCACATCCAGCAACTACCAGTTTCCCACACCCAGTAACTGTCAGTTTCCTACATCCAGAAACTGAAGTTACTATCTCTCATCCAGTAGGATGCCAATTAATCATCTAGGGTCGTCACCATAAGATGTTCACAAAGCTGACTGATCGTCATCACTCCTATCAAACTGTACAGTTTATACACTCAGGCATCTTACTCGAACTGGCCTGTTGAGATTTACATCACATTACCATTTCAAAAACATTTCTTTTACTTATTGCCAATATTATCACATTCATTTACACCCCACACATTCTTTCTTTTAGCACCAGTTTTATCATATTTTCATTAATCATTACACCCCATCTGACCCATTGGAGTCATCACCATCACGCAATGATTAACAATGTTCAGATGACCATCTTTTACATTCTACCTGGCCCACGGAAATCGTACCATCACGTAATGATTAACAATGTTTAGGTAATCATTCATTACCCCCACTTTCCCCCTAACAGCTTTACAAACTGTTAGAAACATATCAACATCACTAACACATTTCTGGTACTAAAACATTCAATTCATTTATCATTGTATGTGTGCTAGCCCGAATGTTAAAACCAAATATTTGAAAAGGGCTTAGAACTCACCTTATCAACTTCCTCACCACAATCTACACAATCCACGTACACAAGATAACTAGTCCTTCCTCTAATCAAGGTATATCTAAAGCAATAAACCTTGATTCAGTAAACTTATTCTCAAACAGGGCCCTCATGCGATTGAACACTTATGCGAATGAGTACTCATGCGACTGAACCTATGCGGATGAACCATGCGACTAAACCTTTAGTCGTATGACTAGCCATTTATTCGCATGATTGAGTTCTTATTCGTATCCAGTGTTCACTTGTCTTCATTCGGACTTCTAACCAGGAGACTGGGTTCCAATCGCACGACTGAACCTCCATTCGCACTCAATCGCATTACTAGACTCACATTCGTACGACTGAGGCATGCGATTGAGTCCATTCGTCTGAAACAGATCAGCAGCTGTGTTCTTGACGTTTTTGATCCAAACTCACTCAAAATTTGAGTTTTAACCATCCAAATCATCTCATATTCAAAACAGATCATATACCCATCGTTTACAATGGTTTCGGACCATTATTTCATCAAAACTACACAAAAACTTGGATCCGAATTCTTGGATTTTAATTTAGAAATGAACCAAACCAATTTAATGATTTAAAACACGTTGTTGGATCAAATTCAACCATTTACACAGCTTATAACATCTCCAATTTGATCCGCAATGCTCAAAACTTACCAAAACGGAGTTCGGCCTAGTCAATTGGCAAGAACAGGGTATTTGGGTGTAAAGAGAACAAGAGATTGAAGATGATGCAGATAGGAATCTGCCTTTAACCCTATGCACTGCCTTACTTATCCATTCCTACAACGTAACTGCCTCACTTCCAGTCGCACGACTGAACTATTCGCACAACTGAATCATGCGACTGAAGCTCATGTGCCTACTATTCGTACAACTGAGTCTCAATCGCACATAAGGAGTGCAATTGAAGTTCATTCGTATGCAAGTCATGCGACTGAACACCAAAACAATCAAACAAACTCAACTTAGTTAATTAATCGTGACTATAATATAATTACAAGTCCGGATTTAGAAACCGGATGTTACAACTCTTCCCCCCTCAAATAGGTTTCGTCCTCGAAACCAACTATTCAAACAACTGGGGATAATCTCTCTTCATCTCATCTTCTGATTCCCAAGTGAAGTCAGATCCCTTTCTATTTGACCACTGCACTTTAACTAACTCAATAGTTTTATTCCTCAGCCTTTTCACCTTTCTGCCAACTATAGCAGTAGGTTTCTCAACATAGTTCAACTTATCATCTATCTCTATATCATCTAAAGGTACATAAGCATTCTCATCAGCCAAACACTTGCGCAACTGTGATACATGAAAGGTTGGGTGAATTCCTTGCAACAGATCGGGTAATTCTAGTTTATAGGCCACTTCCCCAATCCGTTCTATAATTCTAAACGGTCCTATAAAATGAGGACTTAACTTTCCTCTCTTCCTGAACCTTATAATTCCTTTCCAAGGGGATACTTTAAACATAACTTTATCCCCTACTTCAAATTCTATATGCCTCCGCCTTTTATCTTCATAAGACTTTTGTCGATCCTGAGCCGCTTTAAACCGAGCTTTAATTTGATCCAACTTTTCATTTGTAGCCTGCACAATTTCCAGACTGCCTAACTCTTTCTGCCCAACTTCTCCCCAGCATATCGGACTCCTGCACTTTCTTCCATATAACATCTCATAAGGGGCTCTCCCAATCGTAGAATGATAACTGTTATTGTAGGAGAATTCAACTAATGGCAGATGACTATCCCAACTACCCCCGAAATCTATAACACAAGCTCGTAACATGTCTTCAACTGTTTGGATAGTCCTTTCAGTCAACCCATCAGTTTCTGGGTGAAAAGATGTGCTGTGTAATAAACGAGTACCCATATCTTCATGAAACTTTCTCCAAAACCTCTAAGTAAAACGCGTATCTCTATCTGACATAATAGATACTGGTACCCCATGACGAGAAATAATTTCTCGAATAAACAATTCTGCTAACTTCTCGGAGTTATACGTCTCCTTGATTGGTAAGAAATGCCCGCTACGTGTCAATCTATCCACTATGACCCAAATGGTATCATAACCTTTAGCTGTACGTGGAAGCTTAGTTATTAAATCCATTGTCAATTCCTCCCACTTCCATTTTGGGATTTCTAAAGGTTGAAGCTTACCATATGGTTTCTGATGCTCAGCTTTGACCTGAAGACACGTCAAACACCTATTTACGTACTGCATCACATTAAACTTCATACCGGGCCACCAATATTCTTGTTTTAAATCTTTGTACATCTTAGTAGCACCAGGATGTATAGAATATATGGACTTATGAGCTTCATCTAACACCAAATCCCTCATCTTAATCGGAACCCACATACGACCACATTTTATCTTGACCCCAAAACTATTTTCTTCTAGATCTTCGTTTGACCCTTCATTCGTTCTTGCTTCACGTTCTCTTCTTTCAATGCTTCTAATTGAGCTTCTCGTAACTGGTGCATAAAATCTGGGGTTATTACTAACTTATATGACTTAACTCGGATCGAAGGGTGTTCATTCTTTCTACTTAACGCGTCAGCAACCACATTTGCTTTACCCGAATGGTAAAGTATTTCACAATCATAATCTTTCACCAACTCTAACCATCTCCGCTGGCGCATGTTCAATTCCTTCTGATCAAAGAAATATTTCAAACTCTTATGATCCGTGTAAATCGTACATTTTGTCCCATATAAGTAATGCCTCCATATCTTCAAGGCAAATACCACTGCTGCCAGTTCTAGATCATGTGTCGGATAATTCTTTTCATGTTCTTTCAATTGTCTGGAAGCATAAGCTATCACTCGTCCCCTCTGCATCAATACACAGCCTAAACCTTGATACGAAGCATCTAAATAAAGCACCAAATCTTCATTTCCATCTGTTAACGACAATACTGGTGACTGGGTTAATTTCTGCTTCAGTTCTTGAAATGCATTTTCTTGTTCTGGTCCCCAAACGTATTCTTCATTCTTTCTTGTCAACTTCGTTAACGGGGATGCGATTTTGGCAAAATCCTGAATAAATCTTCTATAATAACCAGCCAGACCTAAGAAACTACGAATTTCAGATGGCGTCTACGGAGGACTCCACTTCACTATTTTTTCAATCTTGGTAGGGTCTACTAAAATACCATCTGCATTGATCACATGTCCCAAAAACTGTACTTCCCGCAACCAAAACTCACACTTAGAAAACTTTGCGTAAAGTCTTTCTTTTCTTAATCTTTCCAACACTTCCCGAAGATGACAGGCATGATCTCCCTTATTCTTCGAGTAGATCAGTATATCATCTATAAACACAATTACTAATCTATCTAACATTGGCTTACACACTTTATTCATCAAATCCATGAAAGCAGCAGGTGCATTTGTTAACCCAAAGGACATAACCAAAAATTCATAGTGACCGTAACGGGTACGAAACACCGTTTTAGGTATATCTTCCTCCTTAACTTTCAGCTGATGGTAACCAGATCGGAGATCTATCTTAGAAAACCAACTGGCTCCCTGTAGCTGATCAAACAAATCATCTATTCGTGGGAGTGGATACTTGTTCTTTATCGTCAACTTGTTTAATTCTCTATAGTCGATACACATACGCATACTCCCATCTTTCTTCTTCACAAACAATACTGGAGCACCCCACGGGGAAGAACTGGGTCTAATAAAACCTTTTTCTAACAAATCTTCAGTCTGCTTCATTAGTTCCTTCAATTCTGATGGAGCTAATCTATAAGGTGACTTAGCAACTGTCTTAGCACCCGGAATCAAATCAATTCTAAACTCAACTTCACGATCTGGAGGAATACCTGGTAATTCTTCTGGAAACACATCTACAAAATATCTAACCACAGGAATATCCTCTATCTTTCTCACAGACTTTTGGGAATCAATTACATATATTAAATAAGATGCACACCCGTGGCTTATTCACTTATCAGCTTTCATCATAGACACTATTTTCACAGTTGACTCTTCTCTATCACCATATACTTTAATCGTTTTCCCATCCGGAGCTCTTAACTAAATCAGCTTTTTATTACACATAATCTGGGCTTCATGGTTTACCAACCAATCCATACCCAAAACTATATCAAATCCTCCTAACACTATTAGATATAGTTTAACAGGCAACCTATATCCTTCCAATTCAATATAACAACCATCAATCATACTACTAATCATCATAGATCTATCATTAGCAGTTTTAACTACGAAAGCTACTTCTAATGGTCGAATTTCACACGCAAGCATAGGGAAAAAATCAACAGATACAAAACTTCCACTTGCACCAGAATCAAATAACACATTAGCTGGAATCCCATTAACTATAAACGTACCTGAGACTACATCTGGCAAAGCTTTAGCCTCACTAGCTGACATAGAATAAGCTCGCCCCTTCGTCACACTCGACCCTTCTCCTGACCCTTTCATCGATCTAATCGGTTCAGGCTTTCTAACAGTTAATTTTGGACATTCACTATGAGTATGCCCTGTTTCTCCACACTCATAACATCTATGAGGACTCTCACTGCATTCATTAGCATAATGCCTGAAATTCCCACATCTAAAACAAGTTCTACTACCAATCATACATTCACCCTGATGTAGCTTGCCACATTTCCCGCAACGTGGCAGCTCATTTCTGACATTCCTCAGAAATTGACCCCTTCCAAACCTACCCTTCTTTTGAAAACTTGGATTCTCAAATCTTTTTTGCACTACAGGTTCTTCACGCCTCCTTTTACTCCCATCAGAAGCAACATTACTACCATAAACTTCTTGATACATATCTATAGCTAAGTTTACCGTCAACTGGTAACTACTCAGAGCAGATGATCTAACCAACTTTCTGACTTCTTGAGGCAACCCCTGAGTGTACCTTAAGATTTTCTTTTCTTCAGGAACCACCAAATGAGGCACCAACCGCGCCATCTCTTCAAACTTAGACGTGTATTCCCTATGGGACATATTACCTGCCTGAAACTGCAGGAAACTCATCTCTATAAGATCCATCTCACCCTTCGGACAAAACTTATCTGACACTAACTTTCTAAATTTAGGCCATAATATTTTGTCAGTAGCCTCCTCGCCTAACATTTGGATAATTGTATCCCACCAATACAGAGCCTCACCTACAAACGAGTGGGCTGCAAACTTTACTTTCTGATCCTCCCTACACTCACTCAACTTAATCATAGCTTCCATTTCACGAAGCCATTTATAAGTGGCTACCACATCCATAGCCCTAGAAAATCGTGGAGGATTACATTCTTTAAATTGACTATATGTAACTCCCTTTCTCTCGCTAGACCCCTCAGCTTTATCAACATTCCTACTTTCATCAGGTCTAGCTACATTCAAGGCTTTACGAAACTCCTCAGCAATTGCATCACGGAATTGCTGTCTCGTCATACTAAGCACCTCGGTGCTCTCATCAACATTTCTTTCCGAGGTTCCACCTTGCATTCTTTCACTCTCTCTATCAGCCATAACCTATTAAAACGAGATCACGATTATTTGGTACTCGCATGTAAGTATATAACCAGAATACTATAAGTAAAGTAAATTATTAATAATGTTGGCCAAGTACTATAATTGTTTACTTTACTTTTACTATTCTCGTTATTCCTTCTCATGATAGTCCCATCACCTTCTCTTGTTTTAATAAACTATTCTATCTAGCTATCCCTGCTGGCATATCTATTTTCTAGTTAAAGTCTAGTTATTATGACACTAGATCCCTTTAACTACTGCTCTGATACCAACCTGTGACGCCCTAATCCCGGCAGGGCACCGGAGGCACGTCACGCAGTTGGATTAATATTTTAAACATAAATCAGAGCTTTCTACTTACAGCGGAAGACTTAAACAACATTATATATTAACCCGACTGTTTAAAACATTTTACATATGATTGTATTTAATTATACATTGCCCTATTTACAGTATTAACAGGTCCTAAATCCTATGCCAGCAGCTACTCCGGGATAGCATCCTTGTTTAGCTCATACCTGCTTGCCTCTATTATTAGATGATCCCTCCTTACCTAGCACACAACATACTCAAAACATCAGATAAACTGGTGAGTTCTAAATTTTCATTAAAACATTAACAGCATCACTACGCAAACAAGAGTTATATTTATATTGGCAATATTATAAATTCAACTTTTATCATTACTTTGTCCCACTGGACCTGTCACACCGAACGTCGGTTGCCCACATCTAGCAACTACTAGTTTCCCCCCATCCAGAAACGTCGGTTGCCCACATCCAGCAACTACCAGTTTCTCACATTCAGAAACGTCGGTTGCCCACATCCAGCAACTACCAGTTTCCCATACCCAGTAACTGTCAGTTTCCCACATCCAGAAACTGAAGTTACTATCTCTCATCTAGTAGGATGCCAATTAATCATCTAGGGTCGTCACCATAAGATGTTCACAAAGCTGAGTGATCGTCATCGCTCCTATCAAACTGTACAGTTTATACACTCAGGAATCTTACCCTAACTGGCCTGTTGAGATTTACATCACATTACCATTTCAAAAACATTTCTTTTACTTATTGTCAATATTATCACATTCATTTACACCCCACACATTCTTTCTTTTAGCACCAGTTTTATCATATTTTCATTAATCATTACACCCCATCTGACCCATTGGAGTCATAACCATCACGCAATGATTAATAATGTTCAGATGACCATCTTTTACATTCTACCTGGCCCACGGAAATCATACCATCACATAATGATTAACAATGTTCAGGTAATCATTCATTACCCCCACTTTCCCCCTAACAGCTTTACAAACTATTAGAAACATATCAACATCACTAACACATTTCTGGAACTAAAACATTCAATTCATTTATCATTGTGTGTGTGCTAGCCCGAATGTTAAAACCAAATATTTGAAAAGGGCTTAGAACTCACCTTATCAACTTCCTCACCACAATCTACACAATCCACGTACACAAGATAACTAGTCCTTCCTCTAATCAAGGTATATCTAAAGCAACAAAACCTTGATTTGGTGAACTTATTCTCAAACAGGGCCCTCATGCGATTGAACACTTATGCGAATGAGTACTCATGCGACTGAACCTATGCGGATGAACCATGCGACTGAACCTTCAGTCGTACGACTAGCCATTCATTCGCACGATTGAGTTCTCATTCATATCTAGTGTTCACTCGTCTTCATTCGGACTTCTAACCAGGCGACTGGGTTCCAATCGCACGACTGAACCTCCATTCGCACTCAGTCGCATTACTAGACTCTCAATTGTACGACTAAGGCATGCGATTGAGCCCATTCGTCTGAAACGGATCCGCAGCTGTGTTCTTGACGTTTTTGATCCAAACTCACTCAAAATTTGAGTTTTAACCATCCAAATCATGTCATATTCAAAACAGATCATATACCCATCATTTACAATGGTTTCGGATCATTATTTCATCAAAACTACACAAAAACTTGGATCCGAATTCTTGGAACTTAATTTAGAAATGAACCAAACCAATTCAATGATTTAAAACACGTTGTTGGATCAAATTCAACCATTTACACAGCTTATAACATCTCCAATTTGATCCGCAATGCTCAAAACTTACCAAAACGGAGTTTGGCCTAGTCAATTGGCAAGAACAGGGTATTTTGGGTGTAAAGAGAACAAGAGATTGAAGATGATGCAGATAGGAATCTGCCTTTAACCCTATGCACCGCCTTACTTATCCATTCCTATAACTTAACCGCCTTACTTCCAGTCGCACGACTGAACCATTCGCCCGACTGAATCGTGCGACTGAAGCTCATGCGCCTACTATTCGTACGACTGAGTCTCAATCGCACATAAGGAGTGCAACTGAAGTTCATTCGTATGCAAGTCATGCGACTGAACACCAAAACAATCAAACAAACTCAACTTAGTTAATTAATTATGACTATAATATAATTACAAGTCCGGATTTAGAAACCGGATGTTACACCAGTACACGTGGGAGGATATACAATTAAGACTCCTAGGAAAAGGATACTATGTGGACACAAACTTAAAGCTAAGCAATCTGAGGATCTAGAAAGACAACCTCCTGATTCTCCTAAAGTTGAAGATAGAATTATTAAGCCAAAGTTGGATCAGGTGAAGACAGCCCGACAGACTTTTAAGAAACTTAAGAAAATACAGCCGGGAATCTGGAAAATTCAGAAAGACATTAAAAAGCTCAAGACACCCAAGAAAAGTATCTTCACCAGGATCTGGAAATGGCTTAGCAGAAACGGAAAGTTTATAGTCTAACTTTTTAGAATAAAAGAAATAAGAGCTTAACTGATATATGTACTTTTATGTTAACATGTTTATTTGATCTATGTTAAATAATTTTTGTGTTAAGATATTTATTTGCAATACTAACCTTGAAATTCACTACAGTGAATCATGCCGCCAAAAAGAAATACTCAGCCTGTCCGGAGAACAGCACGAGTGGGACGACCCAGGACCAGACTTGGGGAAGAAACACCCGTGAACCCTGATACCACTGAGAATGATGGGATATCTCAGATAGTAACCCAACAACTGGAAGCGACCCTACCTACCCTAATTACCCAACTCCAGCAAAACCTAAATATTGGGACTACCTCACACCCACCAGTAAGGCCTGAAAATGTTATCCCAGAAGAACAACAGGAAGAAGAGATTCTAAATGGAATTTCAAAGGGATGCTCCTACAAAACCTTTATGTCCTGTAGACCTTGGGAATTTGATGGAAAAGGTGGAGCTGTACAAGCTTTAAGATGGCTAGACGACATGGAAGGAGTCCTGGAAATCAACAACTGTGCTGAAAACTTCAAGACACTATTTGCTTCCCATTCCCTTAAAGGAGAAGCACAATCCTGATGGAAAATGGAGATACACACTAGAGGTAGAAATGTTATGAATAAACTGAGTTGGGAAGAATTTAGAAATCTAGTGATAGAGAAATACTGCCCTTATAATGAAATAGAGAAACTAGAGGCTGAATTTTTAGCACTAGAAATGAAAGGATCTGCACACCGGGAATATACTGATAAGTATAATGAACTATCCAGGTTAGTACCGCATCTGATAACCCCGGAATCAAAAAGAATAGGAAGGTATATTTGGGGATTAGTGCCACAAATAAGAGGACTAGTGAAATCTGCTAGAACCAAAACCTTCCAGGAAGCAGTAATCTTGTCAGGAAGTCTGACAGATGAAATGATCAGGAATGGATCATTAGGTCATCAACATGTAGGAGAGAAAAGGAAATGGACTGAAAACCACCCTGGAAGAAGATTTGGAGAAAGCTCCCAGAAAAGAGTAACCCGACCTCCACCAAGAAACTTTTTGGGAACAACTCAAGGGAAGAAAGTAGAAAAACCACCACAGTGTAATATCTGTCAAAGATATCATACAGGAAACTGTATGACAGTGGTGTGCTATAACTGCAAAAGGAAGGGACACATTTCTCGAGATTGCAAAAACCCTACTAACTCTAAAACCGTCTGTTTTCAGTGTGGAAGTGAAAATCATTTCCGTAATGAATGTCCACAACGAAAGGGCAAAGCTCCAGCTAACCAAAACAACCCCCGTGGAAGAGCTTTTGTGATACAAGCTGACCAAGCTCATCATGAACCAGAAGTAGTCACGGGTACGTTCTTTATCAATAACCAGTACGCTAAAGTATTATTTGATACAGGAGCAACTCGTAGTTTTGTTTCACATACTTTTAGATCATTACTTAGTCTAATATCTGAGAAATTACGTGACATCTATGTGATAGAATTAGCTGATGGTAAAACTATAGAAGCTGATGAAATCATTCCTAATTGCATCTTGAATTTGGATGAATGCTGTTTCGATATAAATCTGATACCTATTAAGTTAGGAGGATTTGATATCGTAGTAGGAATGGATTGGTTGAGTACAAATCATGCTGAAATCATTTGTGATAAGAAAATGATTAAGATTTCTTTGATTAAGGAAGACAAAATTCTCTGCATATATGGTGATAGACCAAACAACACTGTGAAACTAATTTCTTGTCAAAAAGCACAGAAATGCTTAAACAAGAATTGTTTAGCTTTCTTGGCTCATATAGTTGATACCAAACTTGATAAGGAAAATTTAGGAAGTGTTCCCGTTATAAATGAATATGCTAATGTTTTTCCTGATGAACTACCTGGACTACCACCTCCTTGTCAGGTAGAATTTAAAATAGAATTGATACCAGGAACAGCCCCTATTGCTAAAGCACCCTACCGTTTAGCACCGACTGAGATGAAAGAACTCATGACTCAGTTACAGGAATTATTGGATAAAAGATTCATACGTCCTAGTGTATCACCTTGGGGAGCACCAGTTCTATTTGTTAAAAAGAAGGATGGAACCTTTAGGATGTGTATTGATTATAGGGAACTCAACAAGGTTACCATAAAGAATAGGTATCCACTCCCTAGAATTGATGATCTGTTTGACCAACTACAGGGATCTAGTTATTTCTCAAAAATAGACTTAAGATCTGGATATCATCAATTAAGGGTACAGGAAGATGATATTTCTAAAACTGCATTTAGAACTAGATATGGCCATTATGAATTCCTTGTGATGCCATTTGGGTTAACCAATTCTCCAGCGGTATTTATGGATTTAATGCATAGAGTGTGTAAACCTTACCTAGATGAATTTGTTATAGTCTTCATTGATGACATTTTAATTTATTCTAAAAATAAAGAAGACCACGAACAACACCTCAGGTTGACCTTGGAATTGTTACAAAAAGAAAAGTTATATGAAAAAATTTTAAAATATGAATTTTGGAAAAGAGAAGTACAATTCCTTGGGCAGATAGTTAACCAAGATGGAATTCAGGTTGATCCAACAAAAATTGAGGCAGTTAAGAAATGGGAAATTCCAAAAACCCCAACTGAAATACGTCAATTCTTAGGTTTAGCGGGATACTACAGAAGATTTATAGAAAATTTCTCAAGGATAGCCTAACCGTTGACAGAATTGACTCAAAAAGATAAAAAGTATGTATGGGGAGAAAAACAAAATGAAGCCTTTGAACTTCTCAAGAGTAAACTATGTAGTGCACCCATATTAACTTTACCAGACAGATAATTTCATAGTATATTGCGATGCTTCTCGTCAAGGCTTTGGATGTGTTTTAATACAGAAAGATAAGGTGATTGCATATGCTTCTAGACAACATAGAGGAAGTGAAAAGAATTACACCACCCATGATCTAGAACTAGGAGCTGTAACATTTGCACTAAAAATTTAGAGACATTACTTATATGGAACTAAGTGTATAATATATACAGATCACAAAAGTTTGCAACACATCTTTGACCAGAAAATGTTAAATATGAGGCAAAGAAGATGGGTAGAGTTACTAAGTGATTATGACTGTGAAATTAAGTATCACCCAGGTAAGGCAAATGTAGTAGCTGATGCCTTAAGCAGAAAAGAAAGGACAAAACCTTTACGGGTACGAGCAATGAGAATGGAATTACGTTCAGATTTGTTAAATCAAATCCGGGAAGCTCAACAAAAAGATATGGAAAAATTAAAATGGCAATTAAAAGACGTGAAAGAGGAAGCATATGGAATTCTAAAATTTAAAGGAAGAATCTGGATACCCGACAACAACGTAATTAGAACAACTATACTGCAAGAAGCTCATAAGTCAAGGTATTCTGTACACCCAAGGAGCAATAAAATGTACAAAGATTTGAAAAGCCAATACTGGTAGCCAGGCATGAAAAGATCAGTTGGAGAATTTGTGGAATAGTGTGATGTCTGCTCAAGAATAAAAGCTGATATCAGAAACCTTCAGGATACTTACAACAACCAAAAATCCCAGAATGGAAGTGGGATCAAATTACAATGAATTTTATAACTAAGTTACCCAGGACCAGAAATGGATACGACACAATTTGGGTTATAGTAGATAGATTAACTAAATCCGCTCATTTCTTACCTATCCGAGAAGATTACAAGATTGAGAGGTTAGCAAGGATTTACATAAAAGAAATTGTGTCTAGACATGGAATACCTGTATCCATTATATCAGATAGAGATAGTAGATTTACTTCTAGGTTCTGGCAAACTTTACAAAAAGCCTTAGGAACCCAAGTAAACTTAAGTATAGCATATCATCCACAAACTGATGGACAAAGTGAAAGAACAATACAAACTTTAGAAGATATGCTAAGGGCTTGTGCCATAGACTTTGGTGGAAATTAGGATGGTCACTTACCTTTAATAGAATTTTCATACAATAACAGTTATCACTCTAGTATTGGGTTAGCTCCATTTGAAGCTTTATATGGAAGAAAATGTAGGGCACCTCTATGTTGGAATGAAATAGGTGATAGACAACTCACAGGTCCTGAACTAATCCAAGAAACCACAGATAAAATCACTGGAATCAAAAACAGGCTGAAAGCAGCTCGTGATCGACAGAAAAGTTATGCAGACAAACGGAGAAAACCATTGGAATTTCAAGTTGGAGATAGAGTCTACCTAAAAATATCACCCTCTAAAGGTATCTTTCGATTTGGAAAGTCTAGTAAGCTGAATCCTAGGTATATTGGGCCATTTAAAATCATTAATAAAATTGGTCCTGTAGCATATAAGTTGGAACTCCCACAAAAATTAAGTGAAGTACACAACACATTTCATGTATCCAACCTCAAGAAATGCCTAACCAACGAAACCCTAGAAATACCAATTCAAGAAATGCAGGTAGATAAGAAACTGCATTTTGTGAAAAAACCAATAGCCATTGTGGGAAAAGAAATAAAGAAGTTAAGAAGAAGTAAAATTCCTATAGTGAAAATTAAATGGAATGCAAAAAGAGGACCAGAATACACCTGGGAAAGAGAAGATGAAATCAAGAAGAAGTATCCCCACCTATTCAGAGTAATAATTACTTAAGTTTTATACTGAATTTCAGGACGAAATTCTTTTAACGGGGGGAGAATGTGACAACCCTAAAAATATTTTATATATTACGTCGAAAAATTTTCTTTATTACGTTACAACTATGAGTTATATTTGGTATATATATTATGAATGTACGTATGCATGGTTGCATACATGCATATATATGGAAACTTTACGTACGCATGTTTGCATGCATACACATAAGTTGATGATTCTCGTGTGCATGTACGTTAAATACCCAAAATCTACACATACGGGTATATAAATACAAAAGTTTACGTATGCATGTTACATATGTACATGGAAAAATTCCTTGGTATGCTTGTATTTGTGTACGGTTAGAATGTATATATATATATGTTTACGTGTATATATATATATTATAGATACACGTATTATAAGCTTGTGATTAGTTATGTTATATGTGTAAACTATGGATACATATACTTATGTTACAAATCTACATATACATGCGTGAATATATGTCTATATATATGTATATATATACATACTAAAACACAAATAAACATAACCAAATCAAACATCAACTAAAAACCTAAACTTAAAACCTAAAACTAATACCCAAACCACCCTCCCAAACACCCATGGTCGAAGCTACCAACCCAAACCCCATGCCACTCGAAACCACTATACCACCTTCCATGCTTTCATACCATTAAAACCAACACCCCATACTACCACCCGAAACCACCATGCCACCTCTTTCTCCTTAATTGCTACCACACTACCCAAGAAACTTCACATTCACACCTTAAAGTCAATCCTTAGCTGCCATCTTACCCCTATCCCTCGGTTTTCTTTTCTTGTTTCCACACCATGCCTCGGTTCCATGTATCCATACTCCAAAAGTCAAACTCTAGTGTCCTAAACCGCCACCACACCCTCCTAAACATTCCTTTCACACCAAGAATGTCCTAAAAGTTGCCACCTTACCTCTAATTCTCGGTAGTCCCTCCCAACCGCCACCCAAGCTTCCTTGTGTGACACCTAAACACTCTATAACATGAATCACCAATGCTATGGGGCATAAGGCGGTAGACACAAGGATATATGCCAAACAAACTTAAGAACAAAGCATTCACTTCATCTCTCTCCTTCTCGGATCCTTATACACACATCACCACCTTCATTCGACCACCACCACCTCCAGCCACCTTCTACCTTCTTTCCCCTCGGTTACAAACATTAACACCACCATCCTTCTTTCCCACAACCTTTCTACCTCTCGGTTATAACATAAACAAACAACAACAACAAACAACCAACAAACAACCGAAACAAACACAACCACGCACCATCAGCACCTACCATCACCATCCACGACCTTCACAACTTTGCTTCGGGTTCAAGGAGCTAAGATACCATTAAGATCATCATCATAAGGTATAAAAGGATTTTTGTTACATATATGTTACAAAACACATATATGTATTAGTTTTGGTATTCAAACACCAAAACCAATTTTGAAAGTTTTTAATTCATGAATCATAAGTAATGAGTTGTCAAAAACTCAGAAACTTATTATTAAAAAGATATATTTTAAATTTACAAAATTAAATCTTGTAAATATACAAGAAATTCTAGAAAAATATTAAACAACTTCAATTGTAGGAATAAACATTAAAAAATTCTCATTTTTATACTGAAATATTGAATTGGAAGTTTTGACAAAGTTTTGATAAGTACATAATTTATATAAATTATTTTATAAATGAAAAATAGAAGAAAATATCAAAAATAGAAATAATTTTGGGTAAACTCTGATAAATTCACAGGATGATTCTTTTGAGGTATAAAAGCCTCTGGAATTATTTTAGAATTTTATTCCTTATTATAATTAATATATGGATTTTTATATGTTCTGTAGTAAATAAATCAGAATAAATACTTAACGTAAATAATAAATTATGAGAAAATAATAGATGTAACATTAAATATGAAGCTACAGAATTTATAATTTTCATAATTTTTTGAGCAGTATAAGTATTTTTGCTAAAATTAGCAATTGTTGTAAAAATTACAGAAACTGGTATTTTATATGATGTTTAGTTTTATATAAGAAGTCATCTGTAAAATTTTGGGAATTTATGAAGGACAGAAGCTATTTTTAACCAATTATGGAAGTATTATAAAGTTTATAGAAAATAATCTGTTTGGATTTGGATGCTATAAAAATTATGAGATGTTACAGATTTTTAGGATAAGATTCTATGAATTTTTGAGGATTTTTGAACAGCAATAAGTATTTTTGATAATTTATGTAGAATTTGTACTAATTGTGAGTAAATTATATATAAATAATTTGTTGGAAATTCCGTGATAACATTATTGGCAGAACTTCCAGAAGGTACTTCTATCTGAGGTTCTGAAAATTTTAAAGAAAATATTGTCTGATACTGTGAACTATTTTGTTAGGTTCAAGTGGGAAGACACGGTGAGTTCATAGCCCCATTTTCAACCATTTGGTATTCACTAAAGTTTTGGGGGAAAAAGTATACAGTTTGGGTTGATGTATTATTTTTGAAAATATTTTTGTTGCTTACTGTCATTTGCGATACAACCATTAATTCGAATGAGGAACCGTCCGATAATGTTAGTAGCGCTACTTAGGAGAATATTTGTACCAACCGGATGAGGGTTGCTACTATTTTCCTGCATCTAACCGAATAGAGGTTAGGATGTAATATTATCTGATTTTATAAATTATTTCATGACAGTATGATTATGTTGTGAGCAAGTTTGGTTGTAATTGATACATCAACAAAATATTTGTCTGGATTAAACCTATGTTCTCACCAATTTTTGTTGACTGGTTTAAGTGTACTTTTTCAGGAAATGAGTAACTCATTTGATTTCAGCTTTGATATCATGATGGATGGGGTGACGTTGTGGGAAGGGTCTGTGTCACGCTGACCGTCAATATAGTTGATAGGAGCGTGTATGTTGACGCGCATTTTCATAGGTTTTAGACATGCTGTAATTTAGTGTAAACAGTTATATCAAATTTTGTATCTTACTTAAATGGTGTAATTCCTTTAGTATAAATAAAAGCATGTCTGTATTATGTTTCTTTTATAACTGTGTTTATTTACTATAAACAATTCACTCTAATAAAAGCTAGTCACATTCCACCCGTATCGTTCACGCTTCCGCCGGGATGTGACAACTTGTAAACAAGTAAGGCATTTACTCTTATACTTCACCATATCCCGCTTCATACCTGGCCACCAATAATCTTTACTCAGGTCTCGGTACATCTGACGGTTGGGATATTAGTATATCCACATACCTTACATCGGCTAAGTAGGCAATACGTCCACGCCTTGTGGATTACTTGCCCTTTCATCTTATGGTGTACGCCTATTCACCCCAGTCTGTCCCGAACGATCTAGCAGGAACAAACGCTTTATCAATTCTATCACGCAATCCTCTAGGGCATCAGGTAACCTAGTGAATTCATTAATAGCGATCTCTACATCGAAGGGCTCATCAATGTTCCTCCTCCTAACATGCAATTTACAACAGAAAGCAGTAGGAGCGAAACTACTACTAGCATCGCATTCAAGGCATAAGTGCACAAACTTAAATTACCAGAAACGTACCTGACGTCAAGTCAAAGTCCTCTCTAGCCTCCTCTTGGTCACGGCAAAAGCTCTAGCCTTCACCCTCTGTTCCCCTTCCTCGCACCGGAGCTTCCTGCCTTCGACTTCTTACAATCCCTGCTCAGATGTCCAGTCTCGCCGCAGTCGTAGAACTACGCGGCAATCCCTCGCCCTGTGGCCTTCCTTCCCACACTGAAAACAGACGTTCAGTCCCCACTTGCACTCCCCCTCATGGCCTCTACAACACTTCCTGCATGCCTCTCCTCTTCTTTCTATTCTCTTCCGATCATCGTCCCTCAACGCCGTACCTTCAGACACAAATCCACCATCATTGTCTCGCCTTCCTTTCCCCTTCTTAACATAGGCTCGCTCCTCCGCTTCGTCCGTTACCGCCATCGTCTCCCGCTCGTCATACAACCTTGCCGCTAGATCAACCGCCAACCTGAACGTGCTTGGTCGGGCAGCGATCATGTGCCTACGGATATCCGCCGGCAAGACCTGAATATGCCTCTTGATCTTCCGCGCAAGAGGTGTCACCTGATCCGGTACCAGTCGTGCCATTTCGTTGAACTTTGTGGTATATTGCTGATGCGTAATTGTCCACGCCTCCAACTGTAGGAACTTCTTTTCAACTTTATCTATTTCACAGTGAGGACAGAACTCCTCAATCACCAGTCTTTTCAGTTCTGACCATCTCATCCTTTCGATAGCTCGGTTGCCCTCGACTTGGACTATGTTGTCCCACCAGCACAAGGCTGAGTCCACGAAAGAGTGGGCAGTAAACTTTACCTTCTAGTCTTCTCAGCCCTCGCTGATGTAACAGCTTCCATTTCCCTCACCCATCGGTGAGCAGCAGCAGCAGTGCCATTACCATCAAAAGTTGGGGGCTTGCATCGTTGAAACGCCCCATAATTACAGCGTCGTGCCGCCTCCGGTGCAGGATCTTCCTCCTCTTCCTCCTCTTCGTCATCGAAAAAAACCGTTTCAGTCTCGGGCCGTCTCCATTCGCCCGAAGGTCTACCCCTTTCCTGTCTCTCCCCATCTCAAACAGCCTTTATCACTTCGGACACTACAGACGGTAGGATCGTCTGCATGGCCTGATGCACTTCTTCCGCAACCGCCTCTCTCATCGAGGCTCTCAAGTTAGAACTCTCATCACCGCCCTCCGTTGAGTGGTTTCGGGTTCCTCATGAACCACTTTTTCAACTCTAGGCCTTCCTCTTGTGACCCGTGGTTCAGCACCACGTCCGCCACCCCTTCCACCACGTGAAGCCTTAGAAGATCTACCACCAGCCATCTTCTAACACACACTGAAAGATTCAAACACCAACACGGTCATTCAAGGGAATAGCTCAGTTTATGTCAAGTATAGTAAGTCACTAATTACAGTGGCCAGTTGTGATTAGCCACTTACTTTACTCTTCGTACCCCGAGCATTACCTGTCCTGCCTACATCAGTATCTAAATCTACCAGCAACACATAAACCACATAACATGCGCACATAATACTGGTTAACATTAAGAAAATACCTGATGGCACGCAGCTACTCAGACTGGCATCCCTTCCCTTTCCATCCCATTCTCAGTTTATGTTAAGGTTTATTTTGAAAATATACCCGTTTTACTTAAACTTTGGCTCTCATACCAACTCGTAAGGCCACGTTCCCGGGCACCTCACAGCTAGTCATTCATCGCACTCAAAACATAATTTTCATCATCTTGCATAAACACGTCGCAGCGGAAACATTAAAACCTTCTTTTTCATTTCAATAAAATGCTCTTACAAAATACTACCACAGTTCATTACATAATATCATTTTACATTTCATTATAAAAGCATTATAACAATGGATGCCATCCTAAAGGAACTGAGTAGTCGCCCTGTGCCATCCTCAGCAACATACCCGCCAACTGGAAACACATCAAACTCAGCGTTGCTGAGTGAGTTCTAGTTTTATATTAAAACGTATATTTCTTTCGTTAAAACCGTTCCTTTACTTTCTTTCAAATCATACTATAATTTCGTACATGATCACACATCATACGTACATACAGATAATATAATTATCATCTTCTATCACGTTTGTTAACTTTCATTCATTCAACGTACATTATTATCTTTCACTTCTTTCTAGATCCTGTCAGGCTTTACCCTCTACATGGCACTTAGCCATGATTACTGAGGTCGAATGACAAGGATCCGTTCATACTTTTCTTTATCTGGTCAGGCTTTACCCTCTTCATGGCACTCAGCCATGATTACTGAGGTCGAATGACACGGATCCCATTTCATTCTTTATTATTATATTTCATTAACGTTCATTTCATACATTTGTTCTCTCCATCATTACTTTTCTCATTCATCAACTCACGCAATACTTCCGACTCATGTCCGAGTACTGATACTGTGTCGGGGCCTGTAAACAAACCCCCGACTCATGTCCGAAGACTGACACAGTACCGGAGCACGCGATTCGTTTCTCATTCATCTCATCTCATTCTCACGCACTACTCCCGACTCATGTTCGAAGACTGATACTGTGTCGGGGCCTGTACACAAACCACCGACTCATGTCCAAAGACTGACACAGTACCAGAGTGTGCGATCCTCTACCCATTCAACAAGATCCTGTCTCATGCAATACCCCCGACTCATGTCCGAAGACTGATACTATGCCGGGGCCTGTACACAAACCCCTGACTCATGTCTGAAGACTGACACAGTACCGGAGTACGTGACAAGGACCCCTTTTGAGTCTATTGCGACACAGAGTCGCTCACCTCATACATATGCTTGCAAGCCTTTCGTTCATTCATTCATTCATTAATGCATGCACTCATTCATTACGTTCCTCTTTTCATTATCTTCCACTTTATGTTATATAATACTTTCATTAACATTCATTAACATTCATTAACATTCAACGCAAAGCCACAGAAAGATAAACATACATCATAACAAGGAACATTAACATGCACAATCACCATCATCATACATGGCAGCATCATACATAGCATACATCATACATAAACATGTAACGTCATCATCATACCCTACATGCTCACTAAGCTCTCAATCATCATCTTACATGATCTTACAGGAACCTTTACATCAAACCTACATCTGCGCTTTCTCTAAAAAGTCAGAAGTTAAACCACACTTCTCTTCGGGTGCAACATCCCCATTCGGGCGTATGGACACCCTTCAGTCGCATGGCCTCCATGCGACTGAACATCATGCGAATGGACCAATGCGGATGAGCACCTATGCGAATGGACCCTCAGTCGCATGACCTCCATGCGACTGGCCCCATTCGTGCGGATGGACTCTCAATCGTGCAAATGGATACTATGCGAATGGGCACCTAATCGACTGGACTCAGTCGCATTACTCCCCATGCGACTGAACCCCCAGTCGTGTGACTAAACCTTAATCGTGCGACTGAACTCCAATCGCCCTCCAGTCGGCCGTATAGCCTCCAGTCGGTCGCCTAGCCCTAACTTATATAGAATGAGTTCATCCCGAACTGCAGCCGCGACTTTCGACCTCCAAACCCTTCTAAACCTCGTTTGAGCTCGAATCAACCCTTCTAATCCATAGGGAAATATACCACAACCTCATTCAAGCATATCCAAGCCCGAAATCAAGCCCCAAACTAATCATACACATACACATACATACATAAACGGGTTTACACCTAAAATACCCAAAAACAATTTTTAGATGTGTTCCAGCCCCAAAATCATTCAAAAACATGTAAAAGAGGGGTCCTAGAACTGACATGAATGATCCCGTCAAGTAGAGCTTCGATTTGACCCACTACACGTCGATTTTGCACTCTTGAACCCGCTCGAACCAAGCTTTCTTCTTCTCTTCTCCCTTCTTCTCTCTTCTTTCTCTCTATGGCTGGTGTTTGTGAGTGTGGGGAGAGGGTAAGGGTTGCGCTCTCCCTTAAATACTCCAGTCACATGACTTCTATGCGTATGAACCTCAGTTGCATGACTTCCATGCATATGAACCTCAGTTGCATAACATCCAGGCGCATGGCCTTCAGTCGCATGACACCTCAAACAAAATTTCCAGGTGTTACAGGTATGCAATGTATAGTCTACACCGATCACAAAAGCCTTCAACACGTTTTAATCAAAAGGATCAAAATATGAGAGAACATCGTTGGGTGGAGTTGATTAGTGATTATGACTATGACATTCGTTACCACCCTGGGAAGGCAAATGTCATAGCCGATGCACTAAGTCATAAGGTCCATAACAAGATGGTCTCATTTCAAGAAATTCACGATCGACGATAATGGTTTGATACTTTAGGAGAATTTGACACTGAGATCCGTCTAGATGTCAACGAGACCACTGTGCTGCTACAAAATTTGAGTATTGAAAGCGACATCGAGACTTGTATTTTAGAGGCTCTAAAAGTGGTTCAACAAAAAGGAAGAATAAGAGAGGAATTGAAGCATAATCTTCTAGCTCAACTACAACGAAACCCAATGGGTTGATGTATTTCACGAATCAAATTTGGGTTCCCAATCGTGATAATCTTGAAACCTTTATCATGAACGAAGCTCAGCAAACTCATTATTCTATTCAACTTGTCTTCGATAAGATGTATATGGACCTACGTGGTCAATATTGGTGACCTGGAATGAAGAAAGACATTGCGACTTATGTAGCTAAGTGCCTTACGTGTACGAAGGTTAAAGCCGAATATCAACGTCCAAGTGGATTACTTGAACAACCCGAGATTCCTATGTGGAAATGGGAACTGGATATGGATTTGATAACTAAAATACCCCGTACCTCTCATGGTCATGATATTATATGGGTGATCGTTGACTGATTGATCAAGTGGACACATTTTATACCCATACGTAACACTTACAAAACATCAAGGTTGGCTCGTATATATATTGATGAAATTGTGAGTCGTTGTGGGGTACCTTTTCACATCATATCTGACCGAGACGCTCGCTTCACTTCACATTTTTGGTCATTTATGCAAGAACTCTTGGGTACTCAACTGGATCTAAGCACGGCTTACCATCCTCAAACGGACGGTCAACCGAGCGAACCATCGAAACCTTGAAGGATTTGCTACGTCTTTGTGGCCTTGATTTTGGTGGTGATTGGGATACACATTTACCGCTAGCGGAATTTTCATATAACAATAGTTACCACTCGAGTATCAAGATGGCACCTTTCGAAGCACTTTATGGTCGTAAATGTCGTTCACTAATCTGCTGGACCGACATTGGTGAAAACTTCATCACTGGTCCTGAACTTATGCAAGAAATGACCGACAAAGTCTCCATAATTCGAAAGAACCTTGAAGTGGCAAGAAGTCGACAAAAGAGCTATGCCGATAAGCGATGTAAGCCATTGGAAATCTAAGTTGGGGATATGGTTCTTCTTAAGGTCTCACCGTGGAAGGGCGTTGTTCGCTTTGGGAAGAAGGGCAACCTGGCTCCAAGATTTGTAGGACCTTTCAAGATTCTGAAAAGGATCGGGAAAGTATCTTACAAACTGGAACTACCTTACGACCTTAGTGGAGTTCATCCTGTTTTCCATGTCTCAAATTTAAAAAAGTGTTTGGCTGATAAAAGTTTGCATGTTCCGTTGGACGACATCCAGATGGACGAGTCATTACACTTTGTTGAGAAACCCGTTGAAATCATGGATCGTATTATGAAGAAGACTAGAACCACAACTACCCCAATCGTCAAGGTTTGATGGGAGAATAAGCGTGGAGCTGAGTTTACTTGAGAGCGCGAGGAGCATATGAAGAATAAGTACCAGTTTTTGTTCGCGTAGTTTCATTTTTCTTAATTTCAGGACAGATTTTATAAGTTGGGGATAGTGTAACATCTCGTATTTTTTCCATTAATTGAATGTTATCATCGTTTATTCTTGTAAGGACCAATGTTGTTAATCTTGAAACTTACGGGTTATTTATGTTTAATTCTTAGTTGTCATTAAAATTAATTGTATGAAAGTTAATAAATAAAATATTAAATTGTACAATAATAATAATAATAGTAGTAGTAATAATAATAAGTTATAATAATAATAATAATAATAAAATAACTAGAGCAATAGTAATAATAATAATAATAATAATAATAATAATAATAATATTAACAATAATAACAATAATTTATGAAAGTTATTAAACTTAAAAATATTTAAAACTTTAAGTTATATAAGTACAAGGGTAGTATTTGTCATTTTATAAACTTTAAGTTATATAAGTACAAGGGTAGTATTCGTAATTCCGGCTAACTGCCGGCAGGGGCTTCGGCCAAGTCTGGCGAACCCTTAAAACACTTATAAGCTCCAAATTTTTTGGGCGAATCGATTCCTATCATCTCCTGAAACCGTTTCGAACACTTGATGAACTTTAATTCGAGTTAAAAGGGGTCGACCGAACTCGGTAACCGCTCAACATCAACTCCATAATCGTTCGCCAATTAAACTCTAATAATAATCAAATTAAACAAACTAAAACAATCATGTAACTATCCTTAAACTATCCTCAACTCCAATTTCCCCTTAAAAGCACTCAAACATCAAAATCGATCACTGACTTTCATCGTGACCTGCAACTAGTCGAACTCCATCATTTGGACCTCAAATTCTGAAATTGATAGAGGGCTTTCAATCATCAAGTCACGTGGAAGCTTCCTATGCAAATAATTGGATTATTATCATCGTTTGCAACCAGACCCATTCACGACATAGCCGCGGCTATTCTTCATATGTTCTTGTTGTGTCAAACTTCAATTCGGATAATTAAAACTACCTACACACTCGATTCTACATGGGGAACAAAAGCCCCATGTTTATTACAACAATTGTTATCATTTTATGCTTCCATTGGATTGAATTCGAATTAGGGTTTATGTGATTTGGGGGAACTTCTTAATCTGGGTTTATAACATTTCCAAACCAACTTAAACCACGACCACGGCCCTGGTTCACTGGTTAAGACACTGCAATTCTACCTTGAGGTCCTGGGTTCGAACCTGGACACCCTCATGTAATTTTAAGGCCTTTTCAGCCTTAATTTAATTATAGAAAATTTTAATAAATATAAAAATGATTTTTATAAACTTCAAATATTTTTAAAATCACCCAACTATTTCCTGTAAATTTATTCTTGTAAAACACTTTAACATTTTATTATAATTATTATATACAAATGTTATAACTAGTTATTTTTATAAAATTAAACTCTATATAATAATTTAAATCATTAAATTATTAGTGGACCCTATGTTATCTTTGATTAGGGATTAATCATGATAATTGTAGAATTTAAATATATTTTGTAACTAAATTCACAAGTTATTTACAAAGGATTTAATTCCTTTAAAATTTCATAAATGGTACTTTTCATTTATCAAACTAAAATATATATATAAGAGTTCACTAATTAACTCTATTTATTTATAAAACACCCCAAATTCTAATACCCTAGTTCACGTTAAATCATGAATCTTATTATTAACCTAAATCTTGTAAATATATATATATATATTTAGGCATCTTGTGAATGACTACGTTGGAACGTCGCTTATTATTTTTATTAGTCACCTCTTATATACTTATTTGGTCATGTGAGTTTTCATGCCCCTTTTATTTTTATTTCACACCTTTTTGGGGTGAAACATGTTAAACATATCAAACTTACACTGGTAAACTTTTTATACTTGTAACATACATGCAATTCATATATATTCTTGTCATGGTTATTTGTGTTGTTGGAAGATTTATATGAGATGTATTATATGATTGACAATCATTAACTATTGCTAGTCTGGTGACGTCATAGATCTATGGGCCTGGCAAGCCTGTTTGGTGCTAAAGCCAATGTATTGCCGACTCCTGATGACGTATGACTTGTTCATCATGGGAACCAAATACACTTAGTTAATCGTTATAAACTTGTAATCTTAATCTTGGTCAAGGTTTGGTTGTAGCTATATGTGTTCTATAATCTTGCATAACTCATAACCTATGACATGAATTGCTACTTGTAACCTTTTGATATATTTATATATATTAAACCCTTGGAAACTCACCAACTTTCATAGTTGACCCTTTATTTTTAACATATTTCAGGAAATACTCAAGCTTGAAGTTATCTTTTGAAGTTACTCAAATCTAGGATTTGGACCTAGAACATTAAATAAATTATCTTGGATTATTTTGTCTAATGTTTGGTTTATTTCATGTTGAGACTTATGATTGTAATTTGCATTTAAAAACTTATGATAATGATAATTATATTTAAAGATAGCGTTATGTGGCTGTGAACAATCTTAACCCTCGCATGTCGACGATTCCGCCGTAAAGGTTGGGGTGTGACAGGGGTGATTGTGACACCCTACATAAATCCCACATCGGCCGTGGACAGGAGAGATTCCTAGTTCATAAGGAATGTCCTGCCTCTAACATCAACAACGCGTTTTGGGCATACTAGCTGTGGATAAAAGGAGAACTCCATAGTTAAGCGTGCTCAGGTGGGAGCAATCTAGGGATGGGTGATCTCCCTAGGAAGTTTTCACCCGAGCAACCAAAAAGCAAACCCGTGAGCTCCTCGTGGGCAAAGCGAATAATATTGCTGGTGTAAGGGTTCGGGTGTTACATTCTACTCCTGTATCACGAGCTAAAACACGTCAACCACAATGTTGTTGGTAAGTCATAACCAGAGACACTAAAATAGTTAGATAATATAACTATGTGTAAGAAAATTGTTTATCAAATCAAATCTTACTAATGCCCTCATACTTATAGAAGTCTCCGTCAACATATATGCGAATATAGGTGTAACACCCGGGTATTTTCATTGAAGCTGACGAAAGAAGAAAAAAGAAATAAAGTCCTAAGTCGAGGGACCAAACTTGCCAAAATGCGAGAAAGTTCGGAAGAGAAGGGGAATAAGAGGGGAGGGAAGCCCACACCCTCCCCACATCTCCAAAATGCTGCAACATAGAGAGAAAGTAGAGAGAAAAGGGAGAAAAGAAAAGAAAGGCTTGGTTCGAGTGGGTTCGAGCTTGAAAATCATCGTGTAGTGGGTCTAGACAAAGCTCTTCTTCTTCTAGTAGTTTGTGTGAGTTCTAGGACCCCTATTTTACTTGTTTTCAACTGATTTGGGGTTGGAACACATAGTATACCCGTTTGTGTATGTGTGTGTGTTTGACCCATTTGGGTGTGATTGCGTGTGATGTGTTTGGAGTTTGTTTCCAGGCTTGTGTGTGCTTAAATGGTGTTGTAGTATGCATTCCTAAGGTTTAGGATGGTTGATTTGGGCTTAGAATGGGTTTGGATGAGCTTGGAGGTCGAACATGGCAGATTGGGTTCGAGATGAACTGCATTTTGCATCAGCTAGGGCTAGGCGACCGACTGGAGGCCATTTGGCCAATTGAGGTTCGATTGGAGTTCATTCGCATGACTGAGGTTCAGTCGCACGACTGGGGGTCCAGTCGCATGGGGGGTCATGCGACTGAGAGACCATTCGCATAGGTGCTCATTCGCATAGTGTTCAACCGCATGAGGTCCATTCGCATAGTATTCACTCGCACAATTGAGGGTCCATTCGCACGATTGGGTGTTCATCCGTATTGGAGTTCATCCGCAGTGGTCCTTTCACATGATGTTCAGTCGCATGGAGGTCATGCGACTGAAGGGTGCCCATACGCCCAAAGAGGGCTGTGCACCCGAGGAGAAGCATAGTTTGATTAATGACTTTCGGGGGAAAGTGCAAATGTAAGTTTTGACGTGGAAGTTCCCGTAAGTGCATGTAAGATGGCCGTTGAGGCCTTAGAAGTTATGTTGGCATGATAATGATGATGATGCATGATTATGCATGATGTATGTTATGCATGTATGATGTTGCTCTGTATGATGATGCTATTTATGTATGATGATGTTCCTCGTTATGATGTATGTTTATCTTTCCCGTGGTTTTACGTGTTATGTTTATGAACGAATGAAAAGTATTATGTAACGTAAAGTGGAAGATAATGAAAAGAGGAATGAAATGCAAGAATGCATGCATTAACGAACGGATGAATGGAAGTAAGAAAAGGCTTGCAAGCAAACGTATAGAGGTTCACACCCAATGAAGGGTGTTAGCTCAACTGTGTGCGGGTTAGCTACCTAAAAAGGATGCACACTGGGGTCCAATCCTTATGATTGACCATATGTATGGGATCCTTGCCGCTTGCCCTAGGTACTGGAGTCAGCTTCATGCATAATGTTCGAGGTCTACGAAAGACCTCAGGCCCAGTAACCAGCTTCATGCACAATGTTCGGGGTATAGCACATGGCATTGATCCGGAATGAAAGAGAAAAGATAAGTGGTGAATGTACTTGCCCTAGGTACTGGAGTCAGCTTCGTGCACAATGTTCGAGGTCTATGAAAGACCTCAGGCCCAGTAACCAGCTTCGTGCACAATGTTCAGGGTATTGTACATGTCATCGAAAGTAATGAACGTACGAATGAATGTAATGAACATACGAATGAATGTAATGAATGTGCGAACGAAAGTAAGGAACGTATGAATGAAAGTAAGAATTTATGAATGAATATTAACGAAAGTAACGAATGCGAATGTTAACGATGTACGTTAAATGAACGAAAGGTAACGAACAAATGATGAAGATAATAATAATATTATCTATGTGTATGTAAGATGTGTGATCACATGTAAGTAAAGAACGGTTCTAACAAAAGAAAAGTATGTTTTCTTATAAAATTAGAACTCATTCAGCAACGCTGACTTTTTATGTGTTTCCAGTTGGCAGGTAACGTTGCTGAGGATGGCACGGGATGGCTACTCAGCTCTTTTGGATGGCATTCTTTTGTTTAACGCTTTTGCATTGTAATGTGAACAAACTATGTTTTGTAATGAATGTTGTATTATTTTGCAAAAGTGTTTATTAAAGGAAATAAAATGATTGATTTAAAAGTTTCCGCTGCATGTTTTATTTAAGTTAATGCAATTATATGTTTTATGTGCGATGATTGACCAGCTGTAAGCGTCCCGGGAACGGGGCCTTACAATAGGTTTCACAACATGATGGTGGGTAGTGTTGGATCGGTTTGGTTTAATTAACAAGAACTTCTTCTTTGATCAGTAGATAACGAATGTGTAATCAAACTTAACTACTTACAATCACAACACATATACTATGAGTAAAGGTAAATACACAAGTAGTTCTTTCAAAGTATTCACTTGATTAATCTTTTGAGTACAAATGATACAATCGGCAGATACAACCAAGCGGCTTAAAAGCTTGCCTGTACTATACAAGTGTGAGGAATTTTATACAATAAAATCTAAACAATAACAATAAACTATTCTATGTTCAGAGTCTACAGCAAAACTGATAATCTACGTAATCTGCATAGAGTTGCCAGATTCACTACTATGTTGTCTCTAAAAGGTGAGACACAACATTCGTCAGCACAGACATTCTTGATGTGAGTAGCAGTTAATCAACAACTCATGAAGTTCTTTGCTGATCGGTAGCAGTCTATCGGTAACTCATCGGTAGAGTGCTGATCAGCAGTTGCTCAACATATGCTAATCGGCAGTCATTCAACATATGTATTTCGGCAGTAGATTCAGCACTTTTGTTTAATTTGGCAGTTGGCAGCCAGTGCTGAAATCTTGAGTTTTCGATAGCTTCATACTCTTTATAAATCAACAGGTAGGTTTTAAGCGCCCCGGTCGACGAATTACCGGTGCGTCACAATATACTAGTAGTAGACAGCACAAAGGATCCTTCACTCTTGGGTCACAGATAGCCCAAGCGATGCTGCATTCTCTGGTGACAGACAACATTATCGATCCTACGCTCCCGACCAATCTTGAAGGATTACAATCCCCAAGATCAGTGACTCATTCCTAAGCCCATCACACACATATTAAACATTTTACTAAAATGCTTAACTAGCTACAATATATCCACAAAACAATTAAGACAATAAGGCAGTTATACTCAAAGCGATAAGCTTCCGAGCGTGTCCGTACACTGTTCGGTGAGTGTCACGAGCGTCTCATAACCCTAATAACATAAACATTCATATCAAGACATAGGCTTAATAACCTTACCTAGTCTTGTCATGCCTTTGACCTCGAGCTAGATGTAAGGCCCCGCTCACCGGGCACCTTACGGTTGGTTCTTCATCGCATATATTTGAATAAAACAATGCAGCGGAAACATTCGAGATAACTTTTCTTTTTATTATAAGTACTTTTGCCATTTAATACAACGTACGTCATTTACAAAACATCTATTGTTGCATTACCTCACAAAAGCACTGTTACAAAGATTTCATCTTTTCTATGTACAAAATGGTCATAAACAGTGACCTCTAGTATAAGAACATAAAAATTCTTTATCATAAAGAATATTCCTTAAGTACTCCCGTACATCGGAAGTCTTAAGGAACTCTTGACACTCTCATGCAACATACTTTGTTGCATGTATTACGCACCCTCACTTCCAGTGCGGGTAACATTATCAAAAGGAGAATGCCATCCCAAAAGAGCTGAGTAGCCGCCTCGTGCCATCCTCAGCAACACTACCTGCGAACTGGAAACACATAAAAAGTCAGCGTTGCTGAGTGAGTTCTAGTTTTATAAGTAGTATATAAAAATACCCTTTTTCTGTATTATACTATACTGTACTGTATATGCGAGCACGCATCAATTGTGTGAACAAATAATGTTCTTTCTCTGTACTATATGCCTTGTCTGTAACTTTATCTTTATGTTTCACTTTCTGTGTGGACCAGTGGGCGATACCCCAACTATGTACGCGAGGGGAGAATGGATGTCGGGCCATCTATATGCTCCGAAGAGCCAACTGTGTTTCCCCGAAAGGGCTATGTGTATTCCCCCGAAGGGTTCAACGGTTCCCCCGAAAGGGCTATGTGTATCCCCCCGAAGGGTTCAACGGTTCCCCCGAAAGGGCTATGTGTATCCCCCCGAAGGGTTCAACGGTTCCCCCGAAAGGGCTATGCGTACTATGTACAAGGCCGACCCGAACATCCGGGGCACGTCCAAAGGTCCTGCCAATCTCAATTGATTGGCCCTGTGTGCGTCAGTGGGTAGCTAGCCCGCCACACAGTTGAGCTAACGACACATAGTCGTGTAACTCCTATATGCTTGCAAGACTTGTTACTTTCATTACTGTTCCTTTCTCTTTCTTTATTACTCTTTCTCTGTGCTTTACATAATACTTTCATTTCATATATTAAAGATATCATGTATACTATGGGGGATAAGCATGCATCAAATCAAGACACATTAATATTTACAATTCATCAGTGTTCACCATCTCTCATGGCAACATCATAACTAGCATACATACATTACACATACACTTCTTTATCCAATCACATCAGCCCTATTCGGGCGACTGAACATACCCTAGTCGCATGGTTTCCATGCGACTGAGTCATGCGATTGGACTTCTATGCGACTGAATCCTCAGTCGGGCGTCTGTATTACTATGCGAATGGGTCTATGCGACTGAATCCTCAGTCGGGCGTCTGTATTACTATGCGAATGGGTCTATGCGACTGAATCCTCAGTCGGGCGTCTGTATTACTATGCGAATGGGTCTATGCGACTGAATCCTCAGTCGGGCGTCTGTATTACTATGCGAATGGGTCTATGCGACTGAATCTACTCTGCGATTGGGCTTATGCGACCGAAATCCTCGATCGCATAGCCTTACCGTGCGACTGAGACTCAATCGTGCGATTGGACCTCAATCGGGCGATTGGACAACAACTGACACTCATTCGGCCGAATGGCCCTTCAGTCGCATAACCCTAACTGGGCAGCGACTGGAGTTCTTCAAGAACAGTAGTCGTGAACCTAAGTGCTCAGACCCACCTTAAACCCGTTTTTAACCCAAATTGACCCTCCCAAAGCTTAGGGATTCATACTAGGACATCATACAAGCATGTGCAAGTCCTATATCACACTATAATCACATTATCTAAGATTTCATCAAATGGGTCAACTATACACTTTTACAAAACTAGGGTTATTATGTGATCCAGCCCCAAAATCAGTTAAAAACATGTAAATGAGGGGTCCTAGAACTCACATTACAGGTAGAAGTAGATGAACTTCGACTTTGGCTATCTTCTCGACGGATTCGGAGCTCGGGCAGCACTTTCCCTCTCTTCTCTTCTGTTCTCGGTCGCTCACTCTCTCTCCCCGACTGAAAAATGGGAGGAGAATGGAGCTGCTCCCCTTTTTATACCCACATCTCAGTCGCACCTGGTCCAGGGGCGACTGGACCTTCAGTCGCATCAACACCATGCGATTGGACCCCAATCGCACATGTTCCATTCGGCTCATACTTCATTCGGGCGATTGAACTCCAATCGTGCGGTTGAGCTCCAATCGGCCGAATAGCCATGCGGTTGAACTTCAATCGCATAAATCACAGGCGACTGAAGCTCAGTCGCATCACATGCTGAGAAGTCAAACTTCCGGGTGTTACACTAGAGTTCTTTGACAGATCGATATTTTTCATTGCAACTCTTGATGTAGATACATCACTAAGTTGGGTTTATGCATACTCTTGACACAGTGACTAGACTTAACCACCACATGAAATCTCTATTATGTAAATCCACGTGACAATCTCATGATTATGAAATGACACTTTATTATACATTTCATATTTATACTAGATCTTGTCTCGTCACAAATCTGTTTGCCAAAACACATGATCATTCCAAGACCATAATAACCAAATGTATCCTAATCACTATCTACCGGTTTGTTTGTTCCAAAAACTTCGGTTTACCCGAATTATCCATAGTGATGCATAATATGAAGGTGGTAGAACCTTGCCAATACAGATTTGAGCATCTGACAATCTTTGACGTCTACAACTCACCACCGAGTGATCCAACACTATAATGGAGTTTTCATATGTCATGCACGCATTTATTTATGACCATAACTCGTATTCATAAGGGTTTGGATTCGCCTAAATAAAACGAGCTTCTAAACTGGTTTATGAGTCAAACCAACTGCAACGAACGTAGCCACACATTCCTTGAGTCACACCGAACGCCACTGGTTGCTCTACATAATTGAGCTTTTCGTCTATCTCGATATCACCCAGTGGAACGACCATGTCTTCGTCCGCCAAACATTTCCTCAGATGAGACACGTGGAAAGTCGGGTGAATTCCACTTAGTTCGTCTGGCAGATCCAACCTATAAGCCACCTCCCCCACTCGAGCAACAATTCGGAAAGGGCCTATATATCGCGGACTCAACTTACCCCGCTTTCGGAATCGAATGATCCCTTTCCAAGGTGAGACCTTCAACATAACCCGGTCTCCCACTTGGAACTCGATTGGTCGGCGTCGCTTGTCGGCATACGACTTCTGTCGGTCTTTGGCTGCCTTCATATACGCTTTAATTCTTTCGAGCTTTTCAGTCGTAGCCTCTACCACTTCGACGCTTCCCAATTCTTTCTGACCAATTTCACCCCAACAGACGGGGGTCCTGCATCTTCTACCGTATAACATCTCGTAGGGTGGCATGCCAATACTAGCATGATAACTGTTGTTGTACGATAACTCAGCTAACGGTAGATGGTCATCCCAACTTCCTCCGAAATCAATAACACATGCCCGGAGCATGTCCTCCAAGGTCTGAATGGTCCTTTCTGACTGACCATCAGTTTGAGGATGATAAGCCGTGCTAATATGCAACCTCGTTCCCATGGCATCGTGGAATTTCTTCCAGAATTTGGATGTAAACCGGGTGTCGCGGTCAGATACAATCGACACCGGTACACCATGGCGAGTCACGATCTCTTTGATGAAAAGATCGGCCAACCTTTCGGACGAATATGTCTCCCGCATCGGTAAGAAGTGAGCACTCTTCGTCAATCGATCCACAATCACCCAGATTGTATCATACCCTTTCGGGGTACGTGACAGCTTGGTGATAAAATCCATGGTGATGTGTTCCCACTTCCATTCCGGTATGTCCAACGGTTGGATCTTTCCATACGGCTTCTGGTGCTCCGCCTTCACTTGCAAACACGTGAGGCATTTACTCACATACTCCACCACATCGCGTTTCATACCCGGCCACCAATAATCTTTCTTCATATCTTGGTACATTTTAGTAGCACCGGGATGAATGGAGTATCGAGACTTATGGGCTTCATCCAGAATCTTCATTCGCAGATCCCCTAGACGAGGAATCCACATACGCCCAAACCGAGTTCTAACACCCGTCGCGTTCTCACCCAACTCCGCGACCAGACCTCTCATGCGTTCAGAGTTAAGATATTCGTCTTTCAAAGCCTCATCTTGGAACTCTTTGACCTGTTTCATCACGTCGGAGGTCATGATTAGCTGGTACGCCTTCACTCGAATTGGCTCGGGCCTCTCCTTTCGGCTAAGGGCATCCGCCACCACGTTGGCTTTGCCCGGATGGTAATGGATCTCACAATCATAGTCCTTTATAAGTTCCAACCATCGTCGTTGCCTCATATTCAGATCCTTTTGCTCGAAGAAGTACTTCAAGCTTTTGTGGTCCGTGAAGATGGTGCACTTCGTCCCATACAAGTAGTGCCGCCAGATCTTCAACGCGAAAACCACCGCTGCGAGCTCCAAGTCATGAGTAGGGTAATTAACCTCATGAACCTTCAGCTGTCGGGATGCATAAGCTATCACCTTTCCTCTCTGCATTAATACACACCCCAACCCCGAGTAGGAGGCGTCAGAATAAACCACCAAATCTTCACTCCCTTCGGGTAACGCCAATACTGGAGCTTGGGTCAATCTCGTTTTCAGTTCTTCAAACGCCTTCTCTTGAGCTTGACCCCACACAAATTTCACATCCTTCCGGGTCAACTTTGTCAGTGGAGAAGCAATTTTGGAAAAGTCTTGGATAAACCTTCGGTAGTAACCCGCCAAACCCAAGAAACTACGGATCTCGGATGGCGTCTTTGGAGACTTCCATTGCATCACTGCCTCCACCTTTGCCGGATCGACCAGAATCCCATCCGGATTTACCACGTGACCCAAAAACTGAACCTCCCGCAACCAAAATGCGCACTTGGAGAATTTCGCATACAACTTCTCCCTCCTCAGTGTCTCCAGAACTTCGTGAATGTGACCGGCATGCTCAGTCTCGTTCTTTGAATAAACCAAGATGTCATCAATGAATACAATCACTGACTTATCCAACATCGGTCGGCACACCCTGTTCATCAGATCCATAAAAGCAGCTGGCGCGTTGGTCAGACCAAATGACATAACGAGGAACTCATAATGACCGTAGCGCGTACGAAAAGCTGTTTTAGGGATATCCTGCTCCTTCACCTTCAGTTGATGGTAGCCTGATCGAAGATCTATACGTGAGAACCAACTAGCACCCTGAAGTTGATCAAACAAGTCGTCGATCCTCGGCAAGGGGTATCTGTTCTTTACTGTCAGCTTATTCAACTCGCGGTAGTCGATGCACATCCTCATACTACCGTCCTTCTTCTTTACAAACAGGACCGGAGCACCCCAAGGTGAGATACTCGGTCTAATAAACCCCTTATCCAGTAGCTCTTGTAACTGCTCCATCAACTCTTTCATCTCTGTCGGGGCCAATCGGTATGGTGCCTTGGCAACAGGTTGGGCGCCTGGTACTAAATCAATCTGAAACTCGATCTCTCGGTCAGGTGGCAATCCCGATAAGTCTTCCGGGAACACGTCTGGGAACTCACACACAACCGGAACATCAGACAGTTGTGGCGCTGGCTTCTCTACATCCTTCACATAACATAAATAGGCGTTACATCCACGCCTCATACATTTCCCCGCCACTGCCATTGAGATCACTTTCGGAATCGTAGTAACCCGATCCCCATAAACTGTCACTGGACTACCATCAGGCGCTGTCAAACTGATCATCTTCTTGCGACACACAATGTTCGCCTCGAAATCTGCCAACCAATCCATCCCAAGCACCAAATCGAAACCACCTAACGTCATTGCAAATGGTTTAACTGGGAATTTGTGACCCTCCAGTTCTACATCGCAACCCTCAATTACCTCTGAAATCCTGGTGGTCTTACCTATCGCAGTCTCTACATCAAACGGCACATCCACACGCCTACTACTAACGGGCAATTTGGCACAAAAAGCAACAGAAATAAAACTCCTACTGGCACCCGAATCAAATAACACAGAGGCTAAGGTTTGGTTCACCAGAAACGTACCGGACACTACATCGGGGTCCGTCCTCGCCTCTTCCTGCGTCATTGTGAATGCCCTGGCGCTTGCTTTCGGACCTTCACTTCCCGTCTTCTTTACCCCTGAAGCCTCAGCCCTAGGCTTCCTACAGTCTCTAGCAATGTGGCCAGGCTGACCACACCTGAAACATACGTTCAGCCCCCATCTGCACTCACCACCGTGCTCTCTCCCGCATTTACCACACTTCTTTCCTCCTGAACCCGACGTGACCACCCGGCGGTCGTTCACCCTCGTCTTTTTATTACTCGTCGAGGCATCCCCTCGACCAAACCTCTTTCCCTGCCACTTCCTTTCCTCACTTCCTTTCTTACTACCCTCAGCCTTTACCAACGCGGCCCGTTCATCGTACAACCTACCAGCCAAATCCACCGCCGACCTGAAAGTACTTGGTCGGGCGGAAATCAAATGCCAACGAATTTCGGCTGGCAACCCCTGAATATACCGGTTAATTTTGCGAGACACCGGCGTCACTTGTTCTGGCACCAACCGTGCCATGTCGTTGAACTTAGTCGTGTATTGCTGATGGGTCATCGTCCCTGCCTCCAACTGCAGGAACTCTCTCTCAACTCTATCCATCTCCCTACGAGGACTAAACTCCTCAATCACCATTCTTTTCAACTCAGACCACTTCATCTTCCCAATGGCCCGACTACCCTCGGCCTGGACAATATTGTCCCACCAGCACAACGCCGTCCCCGTAAACGAGTGGGTAGCAAACTTCACCTTTTTATCCTCATGGCAATCGCTGATATCAAGGACCGCCTCCATCTCTCTTACCCATTGGTGAGCATCAGCAGCCGTACCTGAACCATCAAAAGTCGGAGGCTTGCATCTCATAAATTTCCCGTAATCACAACCCCGGGCTGTCCCCCTAACCTGCTCTTCCTCCTCTTCCTCTTCGTCATCAGACAATACCGTTTCTGCCCCTGTCTGTTGCTGTCTAACGGAGGACCGTCTCCTCTCTCGTCTATCCTCTTCTCGTACTGCCTTTATCGCTTCGGTCATTACAGTCGGTAAGATCGTCTGCATAACCTGGTGTACTTCCTCAATCACTGCCTCTTTTACCGAGGCTCTCAACCTGGCGCTTTCGTCCGTCTCTTCCTGGTGAGGAATCTCGTTCTCCTCACGAACTACTTTCTCTTTCCTAAGTCTTCCTCGCGTGATACGCGGCTCATCACCACGTTCACCATCACGGGAAGCATCAAATGATCTATCACCGACCATCTTCTATCACACTGAAAGATTAAAACACCAACACGGTCATTCAAGGAAATAGCTCAGTTTATGTTAAGTATAGTAAGTCCCTAATTACAGTGGCCAGTTGTGATTAGCCACTTACTCTACTCTTCGTACCCCGAGCATCACCTATCCTGACTACATTAGTATCTCAGTCTAACAGTACACATCATTCACATAACAAGCGCACATAATACAAGTTAATCTTTTAAGAAAAATACCTGATGGCACGCGACTACTCAGATGGCATTCTCATTCTCCCTGTCCCATTCTCAGTTTAAGTTTAGGTTTATTATGAAAATTTACCCATTTTACTTAAACTTTTGCTCTGATACCAACTTGTAAGGCCCCGCTCACCGGGCACCTTACGGTTGGTTCTTCATCGCATATATTTGAATAAAACAATGCAGCGGAAACATTCGAGATAACTTTTCTTTTTATTATAAGTACTTTTGCCATTTAATACAACGTACGTCATTTACAAAACATCTATTGTTGCATTACCTCACAAAAGCACTGTTACAAAAGATTTCATCTTTTCTATGTACAAAATGGTCATAAACAGTGACCTCTAGTATAAGAACACAAAAATTCTTTATCATAAAGAATATTCCTTAAGTACTCCCGTACATCGGAAGTCTTAAGGAACTCTTGACACTCTCATGCAACATACTTTGTTGCATGTATTACGCACCCTCACTTCCAGTGCGGGTAACATTATCAAAAGGAGAATGCCATCCCAAAAGAGCTGAGTAGCCGCCTCGTGCCATCCTCAGCAACACTACCTGCGAACTGGAAACACATAAAAAGTCAGCGTTGCTGAGTGAGTTCTAGTTTTATAAGTAGTATATAAAAATACCCTTTTTCTGTATTATACTATACTGTACTGTATATGCGAGCACGCATCAATTGTGTGAACAAATAATGTTCTTTCTCTGTACTATATGCCTTGTCTGTAACTTTATCTTTATGTTTCACTTTCTGTGTGGACCAGTGGGCGATACCCCAACTATGTGCGCGAGGGGAGAATGGATGTCGGGCCATCTATATGCTCCGAAGAGCCAACTGTGTTTCCCCCGAAAGGGCTATGTGTATTCCCCCGAAGGGTTCAACGGTTCCCCCGAAAGGGCTATGTGTATCCCCCCGAAGGGTTCAACGGTTCCCCCGAAAGGGCTATGTGTATCCCCCCGAAGGGTTCAACGGTTCCCCCGAAAGGGCTATGCGTACTATGTACAAGGCCGACCCGAACATCCGGGGCACGTCCAAAGGTCCTGCCAATCTCAATTGATTGGCCCTGTGTGCGTCAGTGGGTAGCTAGCCCGCCACACAGTTGAGCTAACGACACATAGTCGTGTAACTCCTATATGCTTGCAAGACTTGTTACTTTCATTACTGTTCCTTTCTCTTTCTTTATTACTCTTTCTCTGTGCTTTACATAATACTTTCATTTCATATATTAAAGATATCATGTATACTATGGGGGATAAGCATGCATCAAATCAAGACACATTAATATTTACAATTCATCAGTGTTCACCATCTCTCATGGCAACATCATAACTAGCATACATACATTACACATACACTTCTTTATCCAATCACATCAGCCCTATTCGGGCGACTGAACATACCCTAGTCGCATGGTTTCCATGCGACTGAGTCATGCGATTGGACTTCTATGCGACTGAATCCTCAGTCGGGCGTCTGTATTACTATGCGAATGGGTCTATGCGACTGAATCCTCAGTCGGGCGTCTGTATTACTATGCGAATGGGTCTATGCGACTGAATCCTCAGTCGGGCGTCTGTATTACTATGCGAATGGGTCTATGCGACTGAATCCTCAGTCGGGCGTCTGTATTACTTTGCGAATGGGTCTATGCGACTGAATCTACTCTGCGATTGGGCTTATGCGACCGAAATCCTCGATCGCATAGCCTTACCGTGCGACTGAGACTCAATCGTGCGATTGGACCTCAATCGGGCGATTGGACAACAACTGACACTCATTCGGCCGAATGGCCCTTCAGTCGCATAACCCTAACTGGGCAGCGACTGGAGTTCTTCAAGAACAGTAGTCGTGAACCTAAGTGCTCAGACCCACCTTAAACCCGTTTTTAACCCAAATTGACCCTCCCAAAGCTTAGGGATTCATACTAGGACATCATACAAGCATGTGCAAGTCCTATATCACACTATAATCACATTATCTAAGATTTCATCAAATGGGTCAACTATACACTTTTACAAAACTAGGGTTATTATGTGATCCAGCCCCAAAATCAGTTAAAAACATGTAAATGAGGGGTCCTAGAACTCACATTACAGGTAGAAGTAGATGAACTTCGACTTTGGCTATCTTCTCGACGGATTCGGAGCTCGGGCAGCACTTTCCCTCTCTTCTCTTCTGTTCTCGGTCGCTCACTCTCTCTCCCCGACTGAAAAATGGGAGGAGAATGGAGCTGCTCCCCTTTTTATACCCACATCTCAGTCGCACCTGGTCCAGGGGCGACTGGACCTTCAGTCGCATCAACACCATGCGATTGGACCCCAATCGCACATGTTCCATTCGGCTCATACTTCATTCGGGCGATTGAACTCCAATCGTGCGGTTGAGCTCCAATCGGCCGAATAGCCATGCGGTTGAACTTCAATCGCATAAATCACAGGCGACTGAAGCTCAGTCGCATCACATGCTGAGAAGTCAAACTTCCGGGTGTTACACTAGAGTTCTTTGACAGATCGATATTTTTCATTGCAACTCTTGATGTAGATACATCACTAAGTTGGGTTTATGCATACTCTTGACACAGTGACTAGACTTAACCACCACATGAAATCTCTATTATGTAAATCCACGTGACAATCTCATGATTATGAAATGACACTTTATTATACATTTCATATTTATACTAGATCTTGTCTCGTCACAAATCTGTTTGCCAAAACACATGATCATTCCAAGACCATAATAACCAAATGTATCCTAATCACTATCTACCGGTTTGTTTGTTCCAAAAACTTCGGTTTACCCGAATTATCCATAGTGATGCATAATATGAAGGTGGTAGAACCTTGCCAATACAGATTTGAGCATCTGACAATCTTTGACGTCTACAACTCACCACCGAGTGATCCAACACTATAATGGAGTTTTCATATGTCATGCACGCATTTATTTATGACCATAACTCGTATTCATAAGGGTTTGGATTCGCCTAAATAAAACGAGCTTCTAAACTGGTTTATGAGTCAAACCAACTGCAACGAACGTAGCCACACATTCCTTGAGTCACACCGAACGCTCAAACACGCTAAAATTATGGATAGAGAGTCGAAATCGGGTATAGAGAGTTTAAACTGAGAATGAAAGTGTGTAAGAAAAATCAGGTTTTGAAGATTTTTATATCGATTTTGCGTAGCTGGGGTCCATGGTGGAGTGCTACGCTAACACTTGGCATTCTGCTACTGATATGAAATGGCATATTCATACATTCCAAATAACATATTCGCATTTTTTAAAAGAATATTCCTTGCAGATCGATAGACCAACCATTGCAGTCCGCGACCACCATGGCAGACCGTCACCTCAAACATTTGGTTGTTCACTATAAAACCCAAGTTAGTGATTTCAATCCCCATTCATTGGCGGATTATTATGACTTAACATGGCGGTCCGCTACCAACGTGACGAACTATTATGATCAACCAAGAGGATCCTTATCGGTCCATTAAGGTCCAGAAATTCCAATTCCTTTGCGTTTTTAATTACTCGTTATTCCACTCGCGTTCCCGACCCGTTTCTTCACGTGATAACCCGTCCATTTGGGCCAAGTGGTCACGGGTTCTCCACGCACCATGCCGCATGGCAACACCATCGCCCCCCTCACGTTAGGGTTTTTGTGTGGTATGGCATTGACACGCTGGCTCAATTTTCCCCATATGACCATTGAAAATCATTGTTGGCTTCCCCCCACATCCAACACATATCAAACACTATAAATACTAACCAGTTACCATAAAATTTATATATTATTCTCAAACATCTATTCTACTCATTTAAAAACTTATACACTATGAATCCAACAAAAATTCCACAAAATATCTAGTCCAAACCATTAAAAAATATAGACGGAATGGGCATCTGGTCTAAATGAACCGACAGCTTCTACCTAACTGTCGCCACATACAATGGATTTGGTTTCACAACTCGTACGAATCTCTTCAACCATCATACTACCATCCAACTATGCTCACATATCAACCCTCACAATTTTCTTATTACCAAAACATTCCAAATGCTTTTCAAAACTCGTCCTACCACGTAGAAGAAGAAGAAGAAGCTGAAGAAGATTATGAAGAACATAACGAATTATATGATGATCTTCAAGTTTGTGAAAGTAAAGATGTGAAAAGATTCGTGTGGAAGAAACCCGCCCACCAAAATTAAGTGAAAGGTAAATCGACAACCTGTGCTACTAACAAGCCTTGGAATAAAAATGAGAAGGAAACTTTGGCAAAGGGTTGGATTTATGTATCCGAAGACCTTAGAGTTCAAGATCATCAAAAAATCGGCTCATTTTGAAAGAAAATTGTTTTGATACTTTAACATCACTGTTGGTGGTACGAACCGAACCATTAATCAACTTACTTTTACTTTTACTTCAAAATAAGGGAGAATGAAATTGACGATGAGTCAGTTTAACAAGATTTTTATTCTTTTACTTTTATATACTTACATTATATTTTTATAATTATATCATGTATATTAGAATATTTGTTTCTTAATTTGTAAAAACATCGTTGGATGAGTGTTAGCAACGGTTAGGATATCTTCCTCAAAGCTACGCTGGCGAAAGAAATGGAGCGAAAAAAGAATGAGAAGCGCTATTAATCGAATCGGATTTGGTCTTCCTAGACTTACAACGAGAGACATTACTTTACGAAACGCACCGGGACATGAAGATTTCCCTAAATCGCATGACGATGTGCATGGGCCGATGTTGAAAAACATTTTTGAATGCAAACGTCGAACTGCCCAGCTACGTGGTTGGAATTTTGATTTATAGATTTTTAATTTTAATATTTTTGTATTTTTAATGTGTTTATTTTAATGTACTTTTTTGTTTTTATTGTTTTTTATTTTGACGTAGTTTTAAATTTTAGTTTGTAATTTTTTTATTTTTATGAAGCAATTTAAAAACAATAATTTTTATGGCATGAGTATCCACTTCAAATCTTAAAGTATGATATGATATGAAATGATAAAACATTATTAAAATATTATTGATTGGCATGTGATATGATGTGAACACCCTCTCCATCTTAACCACCATAGCAACACAAACTTTTATTTTCGAATAAAAAGAAAAAAAATACACAATCAGTGTTGGGGAATAAATAATTATAAATTCTAATCATGTCATGTGAAAGGGTATGAGTGGTTGTCAGGCTCTACAGTAAAAGAAGTACTATTCATACTACTTTCTTATTGTTAAAGGGGCCTACTAAAGAGACGCCCTCCAGGATATCTGGACGCCCTCCTTACGGGCCGTAAGGCCCTTCACGGGCCGTATGGTCTGTCGCAAGTCAAATCGGTCATTCAGAAACGTAATTCAAAAACGTAACGGCCCGTGAATGTGATCACGGTCGTATTTCTTTACGGCCCGTGAATTTCTTCACGGCCCGTATGGAATTCGTCTTACGGGCCGTGAACTTACTTACGGGTCCTAGTTTCACTTTTAATAATTTGACGAGATATATTATTCCTCGTTTTTCGTGTAATTTTGTATTTATTACGTTATTTGATATGACGTAATATTCCTCGATAGTCGTGTAAATTTGTATTTATTACATTATTTGATATGACGTAATATTCCTCGATATTCGTGTTAATTATGTGACGAGATGCAATATTCCATTTCAACTACTATATAAACGTTAGTTTATAAATTCATTTCATAATTCAACGATATAAATTCATTTCATTTCAACTACTACATAAACGCAATATTCCATTTCAAGTACTATATAAACGTTAATATCTAACGTTACGATGTCTTTCTGGGATAGCAACTATTTATTCGGTTCGGAATCTAACTATTACCCTCAGGAGGGTTACGGTTATTACGAAGAGGCTGCTTCAAACTATCCAGGACAGTTCGCGTCCAATTACGGCGGGAATGACGGCGGCGATGACGGGGGTGATAACGGTGGCGATAGCAGCGGGGATAATGACGGTTCTGGTTCCGGTAAAAAGGGTTTATACGACACGAATCAGGTTATAAGATATATCATATTTAATTTTACTTTCATTTTACTATCATTTAGTAATAACTAACTAAAAATATTAAATTGATTAGGTTTTCTCATCTCGTGAAGAATTAGTTGATTGGGCAACTAAAGTGGGGCGAGATAATGGGTTCGTTATTGTCACCAAACGTTCAAAAAGAAATTCGAATGGTTTGGTGGTTAAAATTTGGTTGAAATGCGATCGGGGTGGTGTATATAAGGGAGCATCCACTCTAAGAAAAAGTGGCACGAAAAAAACAAACTGTCAATTTGAATTGCAGGGTAAGTACCAGATGCAGAGAGATGGGTGGATTATAGTTGTTGTGGATGATACTCATAACCATGAACCTGCTGAACACCTGGAAGGACATGCATACGCAATGAGGCTCACCGAAAATGAGCTTTCTACTGTAAGGAATCTGACCGAGCAAAATATTGACCCTCGAAACGTTCTAGGCACGTTGAGGGAACAAAATCCCAATAACGTGTCTGGGTTACGAACCGTATATAATGCTCGGGCAAAAATAAAAAAGTCCACCAGAATTGGTGAAACCCCAATGCAGGTTTTTTTCTATACTACAACAACATCAATATATTTACACCCCTCACATTGAGGAACCGACAAATACCGTCGACGGGGTTTTTTTTATACATCCCACATCTCACACATTATGGCGTGCTTACCCACACGTGCTGATGATTGACACAACATACAAAACTAACTTGTATAAAATGCCTTTTGTTCAAATGGTTGGTGTGACATCCACCCTGAAATCTTTTTCTGTTGCTCACGCATTCATTGATTATGAGCGTGAAGCCAACTTCAGATGGGTGTTAGAGCAACTAAAAGCAACGCTGGAAGATAAGTGTATGGAGCCCCGTGTTATACTAACCGACCGAGACCTCACTCTGATGAATGCGTTAGAAGAAGTTTTTCCGAGTGCTGTTCGATTACTTTGCAGATGGCATATTTCGGAAAATATTGCTAAACATTGTAAGGCGAGTTTTTCAAATAAAGAGTGGGGTGCTTTTCAGCATGTGTGGTCGGTACTTATTAACTCTGAAACGGAGGACATATACGCTTATAATTACGACCGCCTTTATCGCAGATTGGTGTCCAACCATTCAAGTAAGTTTTCTAGTGTTATTCTTAAAAATATATGTATATTATATAAAAATAAGTGCATTTTTTTTAATAGGAGTGCTGATGTACCTAAAAAATAACTGGTTGGACCCCTACAAAGAGAGATTTATGTCGGCGTGGATAGATAGAAGTTATAACTTCGGTCAGCACACAACGAACCGAGTTGAGAGCCAACATTCGTTGTTGAAAAGTTACCTGAAAGCAACCAATAGCACCCTGGATAGATTTATTCCTTTCATTAATAATATCTTAGCTACCCAGGAAATTGCTATAAAAGAAAGTTTTACCAAAAGCAAAATCATGCTTATGGTGCAGCATAATCATGAAGTGCTTAAATTGCTGCGAGGTAACGTTTCTATTGTGGCTTTGGATATGTTAGTCGGTGAGATTAACAGGATACATCATCTAATTATATCCAAAGAATCATGTGGCTGCCATCTTTTTACCAGCTTCGGTCTTCCGTGTGCTTGTAAATTAAACAATTACTTTCAAACAGGTGAATGTTCTTTTACGTTTTTTATTTTTTCATTAAAACTTTTATTATATTTTATTTAATATATTATTTTATAGGTCAATGTATCCCGCTCGATGCCATTGATGTTTATTGGAGGAAGCTAGATTTTTCACCCGCGTATATTGTACGGGAGGTTCAAGTAGATGTACATAAAGAGATGGAGATGGTGACAAAATATTTACTTGTCCAACCCGAAAATGTGAAAAGATCTTTGACGGTCCTGCTGCAAATGTAGTGACTCCGCCATAAACTCCCCCGTAGGCGGAATCTGCCGAATGATGGTCCTGGGAACAGGCGGTGGCGGTGGGACGGGTGGTCCGGCGTGTGGCTGGGGCTGCGGCTGCTGCTGCGGCGCCGGCTGCTCCTCCTCCTCACCAACGTCCGGCACCGGCTGCCAGACGGTCCGACCACCATCAGTGGACCATCGGAGGTCGTCGCCAAATTTGGCGGCAATCCCCATGGCCATGACGGTCTGTCGACCCAAAATCCGAGGCGGCGTGTCCGTAGTCTGCCTCGCAATTAGGGCGTCCGTAAACAACCCTAAGCGCGAGGCAATGACGGTGATGTACGAGCCGCAAACAAAAACTGGGCACGTCCTCAAAGGCGGGAGTGAACTGAAACGTACACAAAAACTGCAACGTCAGCTCCCGGTAGCCCCTCCTCGATCCCAAATCAAACATCCGCCTCCACGGCGTCTCTCCGTCCAGCCCGATGATATCCTGGGCACGTGCTATGTCTCCGACCTCCTCCAGCACGTCCCAGTCGATGGTGCGTGTCCCCTTCAGGGGACGTCCAATCAGCTTCCACAGCTTTTGCTGTGGCTGGGTATAGACAGTCACTCCCGTCTCCAAATTCGTTACCATTAACGGACCCCGAGTATATTAAGTTAAACCACTCAAATGGGAGAATCGTCCAACGATCACTACCCGGCAACTCTTCGGTTCTACGTATTTCTTCGTATCTCCATATTGTGAGTCTATTTGTCCACGCCCAAACATGCTATAAAACAACAACTTTTTAATTGTTAGAATTTTAAAATAAAATAAAAAATATAAAAAAACTTTAAATCACACCTCTGTACCTAAAGACACGTTTCCGAGTAATTCATGCCAAAATTGTAACGGAATATCGGAATGACCCATGTAATACACTCTACATGTTTGGGAGTCACCGTTACGTATAAAGTGAATAATATTCTGAGACCAGTTCCTCCCGTTCTGCCAATTATGGTTATCTATTGGATCGGAAATACTTTCCACAATATCTCGTGAGTTTGAAGATGACTCATTTTGACGTCTTCTCCTACCTCCACGAGAAGACATTTTAACTGTTTCGTTTCTCACTAACCATATAACAAGTCATATATATAACGGTTTATATAGAATCTTAAATCGAATCAAGGAATAATACGTCGCGTCACATAATTATAAAATTTAAAAGTGCACGCAAAACGAGGAAAGTAAATTCTCAGAAGGACAACTACGGCCCGTGAAGGATCTCACGGGCCGTTATTGAGGTAGTTAACGGGCCGTGTGTGCGGACGTTTACGGGCCGTTTGTTCCTTCACGGGCCGTGGTTAAATGCAGTTGTGAGAATTAATTTTCGAAGCCCTCACGGCCCGTAAGGCCCTTCACGGGCCGTGAAGAAAGTCAAAGGGCGTTTATTTATCACCTGACAGGGTGTCTGATTATCAATGGCCTTGTTAAATTTATAACTATTATTAAGATTTGTGCGTTGCAGCTGATGGCGTAAAATCAGGTTAAATAACACCAATGGTACACCATCATCAGTAACCACAAACATTAAAAATCTGGTATTAAAAAAGAAAATAAGAACATTGAATCACGCAAGCGGAAAGTAAACATATTAAACAATTAGGTTAATACCCCATGTATTATACGGGTTGAATAAATAAAATATAAAATAGTTATTAACAACAATTAAATTATTATAAACGATCTTTTGATATAAGATATGATTAACATTGCGTAAATGTGATAAACGCACAATATCATTTTCTAAACTTTTTTAATATTTTTTTTTGTTTTTTCTAAAAAAAGTTGGTTCTTAAGCAAACTGTTTTAAAACAACCCGTTTTAAAAAAAATATCATTTTTAAAAAATTCTTTAAACTTTGAATTTTAATTATTTTTGTTTCATAAGAATTTTATTTTAAGAAAACAAATGTTCTAACATATATTGTTTTATTTAAAAAGTTTGATATTTTTTAGAAAAATTTCCTATTTTATAAAATGTTATATCTTTAGAAATTAAAGTTAAAGAAAGACCTTTTTTCTAATTTAATAAAAAGATTGATATGAAAAAGAATTAAATAATATCATTAGTAGCTAATGTTATATTTATTAGGAGAGAAAAACGGAAAAATAAAATTTAGGAGGCCTAGAATTGTGTCATGTGACTTTCAAAAACCTTATTATATTAGTATTGATAGATAAGTAAGTCAAAGTAGGAGCAGGGCGTTGCGATGAGGTCTTTAAACAGGGAAAAATAAGTGTAAAACGTTGAACCACACACGCATATTGTGACTTGTTAACTCATAAAATTTATACCGAAACACTAAATAAAAAAATTATAAAATATAAAAAGTGTGGAAGACTAAAGTGGAAAGTAAAATTGCTAGGATTAAATTAGAGTAAACTGCCATTTTCGTCCCTGTGGTTTGGTGAAAATTGTCACTTTAATCCAATAGTTTGTTTTTTCGCATCTGGGTCCCTGTGGTTTACAAATCTTGTCATATTCATCCAGTCCGTTAACTCCATCCAAAATTTCCGTTAAATGAGGGGTAAATTGGTCATTTTACATATATGTTTTTATTTTTCTCTTTTTAAACCTAATTTAATATATATTCTTTAAATACATTGCTATTTTAGTCCCTGTGGTTTGAGCGTATTTGCCAATTTAGTCCAAAAATAACCACCACACCACTACCCGTCACAAGAACCACCGAACCACCACCACCGCCCCATAACAAAGCCACCAACACCACACCAGAGCGCCCACCACCACCACGCACATTGGATCGTCGCTACCATGTAAACCCTAAAAATCGACAATCAATATTGGACTTGTAACATACTACTTCGAAAATGCATATCAAACCCTACTAATACCTCTACAATACTCATTTTCAAGGGTTCCATATACGTTTTCGAAGGGGTTTGTTATAAGTTCGAGATTAACGGTTTGTTTCTAGGGTCTACATGGTGGTGGTGATCTAGTGTGTGATGGCGGAGATCTAATGTGTGGTGGTGGAAATCTAATGTGTGGTGGTGGTGCCCGTCTGGTGTGGTGTTGGTGGTTTTATGATAGGGTGGTGGTGATGATTTGGTGGTTCTAATGGAGTGGTGGTGGTTTTGTGGCGTGGTGGTGGTGTGGTGTGTAAATATGAGGTCCAACTCTAGATGGTTTCGGTCTTGTTGAACTTCGATTTACCGATGCTCTTTGAAGCTTCACACCTACGCACAATGAAAACAACACCGGTTAAGGTGTTCCAAGGAGGAAATATCCCTGAAATGACCCTCTGGCGTGACAATATACCCTTCATTTAACGGAGAATGTTGGATGGAGTTAGTGAACTGGATAAATATGACAAGATTTGTAAACCACAGGGACCCAGATGCGAAAAAATAAACTATTGGATGAAAGTGGCAATTTTCACCAAACCACAGGGACGAAAATGACAATTTACTCATTAAATTATTAAAGATATATAAAACACTGAAAGTTAAAGATTAAAAGAAAAGACAAAAGGTGTGTACAACCTACTAAAACAAATAGTACAACCCATTATGCATACCAAAATTGATAATTAGTATATACTAGTATTATGCCCCGCGTTGCAGGAGGCATAAAATCGTACCAAGTAGGCAAGTAGAAGTGTAGCACCGAAAAAACACTATTGTCAGTGACCATCAACATCGAAAAATCTCGTATTGAAAAAGAAATAAATGACGAAAAAATAATATTGAACGAAAGAAAAACGTAAATATGTTGAACAACAAAGACGAAACATTAACATATAAAACAATAAGTAGACAGTATAGGACTAACATGTTGCGGAGTGGCCGTTAAACGAGAAAAAAATAAGTGTATAAAAGTTGAACCAGACACGCACGCTACAGCTTGTTAACTCACAAAACTTAGATTGAAATGTAAAACGAAAATTTAATAAAATATAAAAAGTATTGGGACCAAAGTTGAAATTAAAAAATATTAAAACTAAATTGTAAAATATATAGAGTGTCGGTTAAAATAGAGAAAATAAGATTAGAAAGCAACCAAAAGATGAATAAAACCTAATAAACAAATATATATATAATAATGTTAAGATGAAGACTATCATATAAATATAATAAACTATTGTTTTAATTTGGGTGCGTTGTGACCTTTTTAATAGTTTATAATATATAAATCCTAATCAAAGTTTTATTTATATAATATTTTAGTTTTCATTCAAACTAGCTTTACGAAGAAAATTAGCGTTTGGCCTTTATAAACTATTGGCATACTTTCTAACGTGCTCACCATGAGTCAAAACTCATAATTACTCTGTCGTATGTAATCATATTATATTTTAAACTAGTTTTAGTGAACACGTTTATTACACGAGTTAAACAAAAAATATTAAATATAATAAAAATTTATTAATTATTAAACAATATATGATTTAAATTATGTATGAGTAAGTACTATAAGTAATAAAACAATGATATCAACTTTAAAAAAAGTTATACATTCTTTGTTTTTTCTAAAAAATAAATCAAACATTTCGTTTCAAAACAAAACATATTTAAAAAAATGTCATTTTTAAAATATTTCATATTTAAAAAAAATATGATGTACATTCTAGAAAATTTCTTTTTATAAAAATTTGTTTCTCTACAAATAAACATTAATAAAAAGATCTATTTCTTAATCTTTTTAAAAATAGCTTATAATCAAAAAATATAATTAAATAATACAATTATTAATTAATTAAGTTATTTAATATGAGAGAGAAGCGAGAAAATTTTATTTAAAGTGAATGTGGTGTTGCCATGTGTCATATCTAGTTATCATTTTGTGCCATGTGGCATATCTAGTTATCATTTTGTGCCATGAGCCATCTCTAGTTACCCTTTTATTATAATAAGAAGATTATAAGATATTTAGAGCATTCATGTTTCTTTTTTTATTTTTGTGCTAGTATGCGCTTTATATTATGAGGTATGATTGTGAGTGGTTGTTAGTGAATGTGTAAAGTCCATAAACCGATCGATCGAACTTTGTTTGATAGTTGCACTTGATAATACGCGAAGACAGGTGCGCACTCTACTTGAATCAATCGAGATAACAAGGTACTTCTAATGTTTATGACAAAATCATTGAAATTGAAATGTATATAATATATCGAATGATTACAATGATAATCGATACAAGATCGATCTCACCCGAGGGTGGAAGAATCACAAACGTGATCTGCTCGTTTTGAGCGAAATAAACAAAGAAACACACACTAATTTTGTACTCTTGTTCTCGGTGAAAATGTGGCACACCCTCTTTGTTTCGCATGCATGCATTAATATACTTGTAAGCTTTTCGCATGCATGTAGTATGCATGCACCTTTCGCATGCATATAATATTCCAAATTTTCCAACTCTCGTATGCATATATTTTGTTCCAACTTTCAAAGATTCTTTCCATTACTTTTCGCATGCATATATTCTTTACCTCATTGTCGCGTGAGATGTGTCATGCATGCATGTTGTCGCATGCATGGCATGCTTTGAATTCAAACCACAATCTCCTTGTTAATTCACGCGATAACTTTTGTTTATCTAGTATTCTTAACGATATTGTAATCCATATGTTTAGTCCCTACAATCTCCCCCTTGGATTATGATATCATTTTGTGTTTAAAAACAACTTGAATCTTCAACAAAACCTTTCTTAAAGAAGGTTCTCGCATGAAAGGATATTTAATTTGATGCAACTTTTTAAGCTTTAAATCTTCATAAGATCATGCCTTTTGATTCGGTTTAGTGTGTGTTCTCGTTTTCGAATAGATCCTCGATGAAACCGGAAATAACTCAATCAAATTTTATACAATAAATTCACTTGAGCATTTATACAAACACTTGGTGTGCGTATTAATACTTCACATCAACCATTGCATTTGAACATAATTTGTCTTCAATTTCTTCAACAAATCATACAATTTGAATTGAATTGAGACGTAAATGTGTGTGTGTCTCAGTTTAAGATTGAACGTTGATTAAACCGGATGACTTTCAACAAAATTAACTAACCTTTTTAACTTGTTTAACGTCCTCGAACGGAAGATCGCGGAATAATGATCCGTTGTATCAAGAGCAACACCTTGCTCTGATACCAATTGTAAAGTCCATAAACCGATCGATCGAACTTTGTTTGATAGTTGCACTTGATAATACGCGAAGAAGGGTGCGCACTCTACTTGAATCAATCGAGATAACAAGGTACTTCTAATGTTTATGACAAAATCATTGAAATTGAAATGTATAAAATATGTCGAATGATTACAGTAATAATCGATACAAGATCGATCTCACTCAAGGGTGGAAGAATCATAAACATGATCTGCTCGTTTTGAGCGAAATAAACAAAGAAACACACACTAATTTTGTACTCTTGTTCTCGGTGGAAATGTGGCACACCCTCTTTGTTTCGCATGCATGCATTAACATACTTGTATGCTTGTCGCATGCATGTGGTATGCATGCACCTTTCGCATGCATATAATATTCCAAATTTTCCAACTCTCCTATGCATATATTTTGTTCCAACTTTCAAAGATTCTTTCCTTTACTTTTCGCATGCATATATTCTTTACTTCATTGTCGCGCGAGATGTGTCATGCATGCATGTTGTCGCATGCATGACATGCTTTGAATTCAATCACAATCTCCTTGTTAATTCACGTGATAACTTTTGTTTATCTAGTATTCTTAATGATATTGTAATCCATATGTTTAGTCCCTACAATGATAAAGAAAATTTATGGGGGTTACGTTGTAGCGTGTTTTCTCAAATATGAGAAAACACGATACAACCTCTATAAATTTTTATTAGTTTTTAATGTGATTGTGAGTGAACGAGAGATAAAAAGTAATGATAAAGGTATAAAAATATTATATAATTGAAGAGAAGAGAAAAAGTAGTGATTTTAGTATAATTATAAGGATGATGATAAGGTATGGAATGTGAATACAAATAGTGAAGTTAAGATGGGAGAAGAGGATCATGGATGGGAGCCAGTGTCATACAGGAGAAACAATCGAAAGGGTAGGTCCATCACTACATTCTTGAATTCATTTCAAACATTCCTAAAGGTTGCTCTGGTTCCCAGGTATAGAGAATTTTCTAATCCTTTGGTGAGATAAAGACGCTTTTGTCCCCAACAAGAAAGATAGATCTGGTAGAAAGTTTGCTTTTATGGGCTTACGGGTGTAACTGATGTAAAATCAACTGAAGATATACAAAACACGGTAAGGATTGATAACCAAAGATGATAGCAAATGAGACCAATTAAATACGATAGAAGAAGTGACTTCTGTGGAAGAATTAACAAGACGAGATGACGAAGCAATGTCTAAATAAGCCAATCATTGGGGTTATTTGATCTCTCTATAATCCGACTATTCGTAACCCAGGGGTCTTATATAATTCTTGATAGCGGGAAAGGAATCTTAGTTGAAATGGTTTGAGTCACTTGTAATATGGAAAGGATAGGAAGTTCGGTATGGTAGAATGGCCTGGCTTATTATTAAAGGTCTCCCTCTATCGTGTTAAGTGTTAGACATAATTGGGGAGAAGTGTGGCAGAGTGTTATCTTAGTCAGAAGCGTCACCATGGGACTCTAATCTTGCTATAGTCAGATGGTGTTTTTATGTGTTTGATGGCAAGAGGATTGAGGATGAAATAAAAGTCTGATGGAAAGGTGATCAGATAAGGGTATGGATATCTGAGGACACCCAAAATTGGAGTCCTAACCTTACTTCGAGTTTGGTTGATTCAATTGAGTTGGAAGACGAAAGTGTTGATATGTATAACTATGAAGTAGAAGGTGAAGATGACAATAAAGAAGGAGAGATTCTTGGCTTTCGCAATCCCGTCGGAGACTCGGTCAGAGATAGGGTTGTCTTGGTGGTTCTGGTCGTGGAAGGGGAACAAGCCTTATCGACTTCGGATGGGGAACAGTCCTCGAATTTTTTGGATTCTCAGCGGCATGAAGCGGAAGCGTCATGCATGGGAACTACGCATATGCATGTGCCGAAAGAAGGTCGAAATGTTGATGTAATTCAAGATGGGTTGGGTTCTACTATGAATAGGCATGTATCTCATGATAATGGCCCCGTTTTGAAAGAAAAAGATGATATGAATGGGCACGTGACCCACCACGGGGAGCCAAGCAGCTGCCTCATTCTTTAGATGGGGTTTATGGGCCAAATATGATTAATGAGTTGCAGAAAGTCTCTGTGGATGCCCTTCCATTGACTTAAAGCAGTTAGGGAGTTCAGCCTCCCATGCATTCCTCTTGATGCTTGGCAAAGCGGTAGTTCTTCAAAAGGGCCTCGCTCAAAGAAAATTCGTAGGATGTCGAACCAAACTCCTAAATTTAAATCTTCTATATAGGGTCAAAACCTCTCTCTTTCTAGTTCTGCACGGACCAAAGCAGGAGAGGTGAACAAGGAAATCGATTAAAGGGTGACATCAGGAATGACAAATCCGGTGATGCCTCCGAAATAGAAGTTGAGGATACATGTAGAATTGGAGAAGTATTGGGTTTTAAGGTTGACAGCCACACCAGCAGCTTAGAAACCTTACCACTGGTGAGGGTGTCCAAAATGATCCTAAATTAATTGGTTGTCAATTAGTATCAAGGGAGCTAAAAGGTCCAAAAAAACATGGGTACAAGGGAATAAAAAGTTTCATGTAGTTAATTACATTTTCATTTAGGAGACGTAGTTAAAAGACCCGCAACCTATAGATTTTTATGGTTTTTAGGGGAAATCATAAATGGTTTTAGAATGGATTACAGGAGATCGTAGGTCGGGTGGTTTGGTTTCAATATGGAGTCCTTTCTTATTTAGAAGGAAATTGCTCATTAAAAGTTGATTGTATCTACTTATTGAGCGAAATTAGCATGGATTCACGAGGATCTTATTGTGGTAAGCATCTTTGGTCCAAATGATCCAACCTCTAGGTCAAGATTGTGGGATGAACTTCTCCTTCTAATAGACCCTTTCGGTGGGAATGGAACCATAACGGTGATTTTAATGAGGTTTGTGTTCCTTCGAACCGCTGTAGAATTGGAGAAGTATTGGGTGTTAAGGTCAACAGCCACGCCTAACAGCTTAGAAACCTTATCACTGGTGAGGGTGTCCAAAATAATCCTAAATGAATTGATGTCAATTACTATCAGGGGAGCTAAAAGGTCAGAAAAAACATGGTTACAAGAGATTAAAAGGAACACAAAGTTAATTTCATTTCCATTTAGGAGACGCAGTTAGAAGACCCGCAACCTATGGATATTTATGGATTTTAAGGGAAATCGTAAATGGATTGAGAATGGACTGCGGCAGATTGTAGGTCGGGTGGTTTGGTGTCGATGTGAGTCCTTCCTTATTTAGAAAGAAATCGGTTATTAAAAGTTGATTGTATCTGCTGATTGTGGGGAATTAGCCAGGATTCATGAGGATCTTATTATGTAAACATCTTTGGTCCAAATGATCCAGCCTCTAGGTCGAGATTTTGGGATGAACTTCTCCTTCTAATAGACCCTCTTAGAGGTAAGTGGATCCATATTGGTGATTTTAATGAGGTTTGAGTTCCTTCGAACCGCTTAAACTCTAGGTTCTTTGCATCCAATGCAAATCGGTTCACCTCGTTCATTAATGAGGCTAATCTGTTTGAATATGCAATGGGGGTTGCAATTTTAACTTATATGTCCTCAAATTGCTCTTAAGTTTAGCAAAATCGATAGAGTGTTGGTATGTCTCCAGTTCTGGGACTGCTGGCATATGCTTCTTTGCCTACTCTTCCAAAAAAGCACTCGGATCATTGCAGGTTGAGGTATGACATCTAACTCAGCAGGAGATTGATACTCAGATCAACTGCAAATGGGAGATTAGAAGGATTAAGACAAATAAAGTGAGTGATCTAAAACAAAATCCAAGGACGAAGTGGCTTGTAGATGGTGATGAAAATTCTTCCTTTTTCTATAGGTTGATGAAAAGTAGTATCAAAAGTTCAAGGATTGATGGTTTAGCTATGAATGGTGTGTGGTCTACGAACCTAAATGTAATAAAAGATGAGGCATTCTTCCACTTCAAGGAAAGGTTCTCAGAATCTTTGCATGTCCACGCTGCCTTTGTAAATAATAGTTTTTAAGTCCCTTCTTGCAGATATAGCTTCGTCTTTGACTTTATCATTTTCTTCATTAGAAATAAAGAATGCGATCTACGATTGTGGGGTGACAACCCCCTTAGCCCAGATGTTTCAATTTTACCTTTATGAAATCATCTTGGTCTATGTTGAAAGAAGATTTTGTTAATCTTATGGCTTATTTTTATACAGGGGAATTGGCCAAGGATACAATTCTGCGTTCATTACGTTCATTCCAAAGGTTCATGATCCATTAGTGCTCTAGGACTATAGACCAGTCAGCTTGGTGGGATGCAATATAAAAGTAGTTACAAATATTTTGGCAAACGGGATAAAAAAGGTAATTCATTTGGTGACTAGTGATAGAGCAGTCGGCTTTTGTAGCGGGAAGGAATATTCTTAATGGACTGTTAGTCATAAACGAGTTTATGGCGTGGTTAAAATAATCTAAATGTAAGGCTATAATCTTCAAGATGACTTCGAGAAGGCACATGATATGGTAAATTGGGGTTTTTGGACTCGGTTATGGAGCAGATGGGCTTCTTCATGTTATGATGGCTGTGGATCGGTTCCTGCCTTAGTTCGGCCCGATCTTTGGTTTTGGTTAATGGTTCCCCTATGGCTGAGTTCCTAGCAACTCGTGGGCTACATCAAGGTGACCCCTTTCTCCTTTCTTATTTATCATAGGAACGGAAGCGTTACATGTTGTTATTAGTTTGGCGTGTTGGCATTTCTCATAGGATCCGCCTCCCAAATAATGGCCCAACCCTTTCTGTCACACCCCCGCTGACAGCGGAAACACAGGGATACGAGCTAGATGGAATCGTCATAACAGATGGTATATGATAGAGAAGCAATATAAGTATGATGACAAGCGTGTCATGATGACGCCCGAACACAAATGGGGACTTGTGTCGCGTTTAGTCAATATTCATGACAACATAGCCATAAGCATAACATGTAAGGATCACATAACCATATAGAATAACATTGTTTAGTTTCCCACAACCGGGAACAGGTGTTCAAAAGAATGTTATTTGTTTAGTGGACAGCAACAATGTACAAAAGAATTGTTCATCATGTATGTTCAGTCTCAAAAATGCTTCCTAGGGTCTCCACTAAAAGGCAGCACTCCTAGAACTTCAATTACCTTGATCACCTGAAATGAGATGCTCAAAACGGTCAACATAATTGTTGGTGAGCTTCGCAGGTTTTAAGTAATAAAAGATGTTAAGATGAAAACAATTTGTAAGTTTAATAAGAGTTACCGCGACTACACTTATGTGTAAGCGGTTTTACCAGTTGCAAATAGCTACAGCCAAACCTATTCATAGGTTCCTCATGGGAATTGATGGCTGTAAAGAAAGCATTCCCAAAGCGTAAATAGTTTAAAATGACGTAGCAAGATCCACAAAGCGCATACGTATAAATTACAACCAACCAATCCTTAGGTCCCATTACCGGGATTAAGGGTTGTATTGAGAGGTTTTCCATAGCATAATAAGTTAAACATGACGTAGCTAGATCCACAAAGCGCATACGTAATAGGTTACAACCAAACCAGACCTTAGGTCCCATTACAGGAACTAATGGTTGTATTGAAAGACAAGTTTCACATGACGTAGCAAGATCCACGAAGCGCATACGTATAGATTACAACCAAACCAATCCTTAGGTCCCATTACCGAAACTAATGGTTGTAATGGATGCTCGGAAAAAAGAACCACAAAGTAGACCCACAAAGAAGAACCACACCACCGAGAGCATCCATGGTCAATAGCATTCACAAGTAACATCATGCAACACATAACATCAAGTAATAGCGCATAGTAATGTAAAGCCACCAAGTAATATACAAGGTAGCAACGTAGCATAGAGTCAAGAGTCATAACAACACCATTCAACAAGATAAATAAGATGAGTTAACCATAAGAGTTGCAGCAGACTTCCACTAAGGAAGATGCTTGAAAATGTGTTAAGTAAGCGAGCATTCTTTTCCCCCAAGTTTGAAAATGTTTAAAAGTTATATAAGCATTAAAAGGGGTTACGAAATTCACTGAATAGATGATAAGCACGAATGATGAATATTCCCAACAGTAGAATGCTATGAACAGTCAACACCTAGTGATAGTTACTGACAAGCATTAATAATGAGCATAAAGCATAAGATGATATTTAATAGGTTCGGGCAGTTTCGGTTCGGTCGTGGTTAACACTTGCACGCAAACACACACGATAGATCTTATGTAGATCTGAGTACTGGAAGCGTTGCCATTGTAGATGATTTTGTGTAAAAGTGTTATTGTTTTTAGAGAAGTGTTTGTTAGGTACTTGTGTTATAAATCATTTGTTACTAATTGCAAAATGTTAAGTTGATTGGATTTTGATATAACATTAATAAGTCCAATAGTGTTAATCTTAAAGATCGTCATTAGCAATGGCAACCGTGTCGATGTCACCTTAACATCACACGACAACACACACCACACACAGGAAGACTGACTTCACACACAATGATTCCATTTGCACGACAAGACCAGACGCATGACTGGACACTCCATTCGCACGAATCAACTTTCTGTATTGCGAATCAGCTTCATTCGCACGATTGAACTCCCATTCGTGCGACTAAGCACTCAGTCGTACCACACAGCACCCAATCGCACGACTCAACCTTCCATTCGCACGATTCAGCCTTCAGTCGTCCGGATCAGCTTCATTCGTACGACTGAACTCTCATTTATGCGACTGGACCTTCAGTCGCGCGATACACACAGTCGCACACATTCATCCGCATTGACTCAATCGCACACACTCTCAATCACATGCATTCAATCGCACAACACACCCATACGCGTGGACTCAGTCGCACGACTCACTCAGTCGCACGGCTCAGTCGCCCGAATGGCCCAGTCGCCCTGTACAACAGGTCGCGACTGCTGAAGCACCGAGCAGCGTCCAGCTGCTCCGAGCACTCGTTTTACACCCCAAGAATTCCAGAATCCACATTCTAACATGTCTAAACAAGAAACACACTCAGAAATGCAACACACAAGCCCACACGACCTCATGTGCTCGAATGAACCCGAGCACCCGAAACCCTAGAAAAAGCAGAAGGAAAATCGAGCAAGAAACGGGCAACCAAGGTCGTCTACCTGCTTGAAACGTGTTGTCTAGGCTGTAGTCGAGGTTCAACCGACGAAAACGAGACAAAAACAGGGCGGTTCGGTGCCAAGATGAAGTAGTAGAGTGAAGAAGAAGGGAGTGAAGAAGAAGAAGTAGAATGTGAAGGCTAGGGCTGATGTGGGGTATTTATACCCAGCCCTAGTTTGGCAAATGTCAAGTTTAGTCCCTGCACTTAGCCCCCGAGTCCCCAAACTTGTTTCGGTTGAAAACGACGTAAATACGCGCGTTATATTAATTATAGGATGTGTTTAATGTTGTTTATATCTTAAATATGTTGTTGTTAATGATGTTTATATTATATAACATAATATAATGAGCGATGTCGGTTGTGATATTCGTGAGCGTTTTGGATGATATGATTGCAAATATTGATAACACCACTGAAACGGAAAACAAATCAAACATGATGTCCTCGCGAATAATCCATGAAGATGAAAAATGAACGCTCCAAGGATAGTTAACGAAATTTCACGTTAAATGACGGACCTTGAGGTGACGGATGTCACAGTATCCCCCAGTTGAGAGAATTTCGTCCCGAAATTCAACTGGTGCTAGGTCCAAGAGCGTCATCCTCGAATAGATGTGGATACTTGAGCTTCATCTGATCTTCTCGTTCCCACGTGAATTCTGGTCCTCGTTTAGAGTTCCATCTCATTCGAACGATCGGTATCTTACTGCGTCTCAGGCGTTTGACCTTTCGGTCCATGATCTCGATAGGTTCCTCGATAAAATGAAGCTTTTCGTCGATCTTGATTTCCTCAATTGGTACGTGTAAGGACTCGTCGGGCAAACACTTCTTGAGGTTCGACACGTGAAAAGTATCATGTACACTGCTGAGTTCTTGTGGAACCTCAATCGGTAAGCCACCGGACCGATTCTTTCTGTAATCTCGAATGGTCCTACGTATCGAGGGGCTAACTTCCCTTTCTTTCCAAATCATACAATCCCTTTCCAGGGAGAGACTTTGAGTAAAACGAGATCTCCAACATTGAATTCCAGAGGCTTCTGACGATTGTCGGCATAGCTCTTTTGGAGATCTCTTGCAGCTTTTAGTCTGTCTTTGATTTGGAAGATCTTGTCAGTCATCTCTTGAATGATCTCTGGGCCCGTAAGCTGGCTCTCACCAACTTCGGCCCAAGAAACTGGGGATCTACATTTCCTCCCGTACAATGCTACAAATGGAGTGCATCCAATGCTTGTATGATAGCTGTTGTTGTAGGAGAACTCAATCAATGGTAAATGAGTGTCCCAGCTACCACCAAAATTGATTACACAAGCTCTGAGCATGTCTTCCAACGTTTGTATCGTTCGTTCACTTTGGCCATCTGTTTGTGGGTGATAGGCGGTACTCATATCTAATCGAGTGCCCATCGCTTTTTGTAATATTTGCCAAAATCGTGAAGTAAATCGACTGTCACAGTCGGATATGATTGACACCGGCACACCGTGCCGTGTCACGACCTCTTTGATTTACAACCTTGCCAGCTTATCCATTTTATAGTCTTCTCGGATAGGCAAAAAGTGAGCGGATTTTGTCATTCGATCCACTACGACCCATATCAAGTCGTGTCCGCTAGGCGTCCTTGGGAGTTTGGTAATAAGATCCATGGCTATGTTCTCCCATTTCCACTCGGGAATTTTAGGTTGCTGTAATAATCCCGATGGTTTTTGATGTTCAGCCTTAACTTTCGAGCACGTCAAGCATCGGCTTACATACATAGCAATGTCTCTCTTCATGCCTGGCCACCAGTATAGATTCTTAAGATCGTGATACATCTTGTCTACCCCAGGATGAACAGAATATCGTGTCTTGTGCGCTTCCTCCATGATCAGGGTACGAACGTCCCCCATTTGGGTACCTATATGCGATCCATGAAGTAATGTATGCCATCATCCTTGCAAATCATCTGTTTGTCTAACCCTCGGAATTCTTCCCCCGCAAGGTTTTCTTCTTTCAATGCTTCCTTTATGCAAGTTGGATCTGAGCTTTCAAGTTCGTTTGAATAGTCAATCCCAAAGCTCGAGCACGTAGTGGTTTCACGTGCTCTTTACGACTTAGGGCGTCAGCCACCACATTTGCTTTCCCCGGATGATACTGGATTTCACAATCGTAGTCACTAAGTAGCTCTACCCAACGTCGTTGTCGCATGTCGAGTTCTTTCTGATTCAGGATGTGTTGAAGGCTCTTATGATCTATGTAGATGATGCATTTGGTTCCATACAGATAGTGCCTCCATATCTTGAGTGCAAATACTATCGCGCCCAACTCCAGGTCATGAGTCGTATAATTCTTCTTATGCACCTTAAGTTGTCGCGAGGCATAGGCAATCACCTTGTCTTTCTGCATTAGCACACAACCCAATCCTTGATGTGAAGCATCACAGTACACCACAAAATCATCAGTTCCGTCTGGAAGGGACAATATCGGTGCGTTGCATAACTTCTCTTTCAACGTTTGGAATGCTTGTTCTTGGGCATATCCCCAATCAAACTTCTTGTCTTTCTGAGTCAACATAGTTAACGGTTGAGCAATCTTTGAAAAATTTGCAATGAAGCGACGATAGTATCCGGCCAATCCTAAGAATTGCCGTATCTCTGAGGGTGTCTGGGGTGTATCCCATTTCTTCACTGCTTCAATTTTGCCGGGATCTACATGAATCCCATTCTCGTTAACCACATGCCCCTAAAACTTCACTTCTCGAAGCCAAAACTCGCACTTCGAGAGTTTAGCGAAAAGTTTCTCTTCTTGTAACAAGCTCAGTATAGCCCGAAGATGTTTCTCGTGGTCTTCTTTCGATTGGGAGTAGATAAGTATATCATCTATGAATACAATCACGAACTTATCCAAGTATGGTTTACACACCCGATTCATCAGGTCCATGAATACAGCCGGTGCGTTAGTCAGTCCGAACGGCATGACTAAGAACTCATAGTGCCCATAACGAGTCCTGAATGCTGTTTTCGGTATGTCATCCTCAAAAACCCTTAGTTGATGATATCCAGAACCAAGATCAATCTTGGAGATATATGAAGCTCCTTGCAGCTGATTAAATAAGTCATCAATTCTGGGAAGAGGATATCGATTCTTCACAGTCAACTTGTTCAACTCGCGATAATCGATGCACATGCGGAACGACCCGTCTTTCTTTTTGACAAACAAGACCGGTGCTCCCCCACGGTGAATGGCTCGGTCGAATAAAACCCTTCTCTAATAGCTCCTGTAATTGGCTAGATAACTCTTGCATTTGGATGGGGCCAACCGATACAGTGCTTTTGCTATCGGCGTAGCTCCCGGAACCAACTCTATACGAAATTCCACCTGTCGTGGAGGAGGTAAACCCGGTAAGTCATCAGGGAATACTCCCGGAAAATCTCATACTACAGGAATATCTACCAACTTGTTGCCTTCTTCTTTCTTTTCCACTACATGGGCTAGAAATGCGTAACACTGCTTTCGTAAACATCGTCGCGTCTTCATGCAAGTGATAAGCTTTAGAGTTCTTCCCGGTCGTTCTCCTTGAATCTTAAGTATCTCCCCGTTTGGCATGGGGATTCGTACTACTTTCTCCCGACAAACAATCTCGGCTCCGTGTTTCGACAACCAATCCATTCCCACAATCACATCAAAACTTCCCAACTCAAAAGGTATTAAGTCTATGTCGAAGGCATGGTTTTCCAATATCATGGAACACTTTTGAATAATCTCATCGGCCTGTACAACTCTACCATTGGCCATTTCTATAGAAAAGCTAGTATCTAGTCTACTAGGGTTCAAGGCAAGCATGTGTGCAAAATCGGAAGATATGAAACTATTGTCTGCCCCAGTATCAAATAGTATGGATGCGAAGTGGTGATGGAGCAAGTACGTACCCATAACAACATTCGGGTCCTGACGGGCGTCATTGCTCCAATAACGAACGCACGTCCTCTGGCAGCATTTCTTTGATTCCCTTGGCCCGGATTACCAGCTATGGCCATCACTTGCTGCTGGTTATTCCCTTGTTGACCCGGTGCCCTATTCAGTTTGGGGCACATGTTCCAGTAGTGACCAAGACCTCAGCACTCATAACAAGCCCTGGCATTCCCGGCGGGGTTAACCGCGTTGACGGGTGCTACCAGATTTGGCGCAGTTCTACAATCCTTCGCTAGGTTCCCTGGGCGCCTACAATTCGCACACACCCGACATGGCATTGCTGGGGGATGATGAAGAGTGCACCTGTTACATTTCGGGTGCGGCCCAGCATATTCCTTTCTTTCTTGAGTCACAACCACAAAGTTTCGGGTTGTCTTGGCCTTCTTATCAAATCTTCCGGCATTAGACCGGCTCGTTTCCCCAACCTCCTTTCTCTTCTCTGCTCCCCTGCCCAACATCCCTGTTCTTACCATCTCATCAGTTAGAGCGCCGGCCTTCTGGATTGCGCTCTGAATCGTGGGAGGAGCAGCTGCTGTTACCAATGCTCGGATTTGAGGCGCGAGTCCCCAAATGTACCTTTCAATTCTCTTTGATTCCGGAGTTACCAAATGTTGAACCATTCTTGCCAACTAATGAAAACGATCGGTGTAAGCTGCGTGCCCAGCTCCAACCATAGCATGGTTCCAAAATTCCTGCTCCAATTTCTGCATCTCATTGAGTGGGAAATATTCTTCGGTGATCAATGCTTTAAACTCATCCCAAGTCATCTGCATTGCTGACTCTCTCCCTCTAGCTTGGACCTGGGTGTTCCACCAGGTTAATGCCTTGCCCTGCAGTGAACATGTGGCATACTTGATTCTTTGACTGTCGAGGCACTCACTGATGTCAATCACTGCCTCCATCTTTTCAAGCCATCTTGTTAGGGCTATCGCGCCACCTTTCCCATCAAATTCTCGGGGCTTGCAGGCCACAAATTCCTTGTCAGAACATCCCCGTCTTGTATTATTGACCCCAGTTTCGTTCCCATTTGTTCCACCAATCCCAGTGTCTTCCCCTGTTCTTTGGTTATGTTGATCATTAGTATCATGATACCCGTGGAGATGATGATTCAGAAGAGTGTCGCTCACTTGAGTCACAATAGTTGGAATCAGTGCCGCTAGCTGCTAAGCAATCATAGTAGCTATGTCAGGGTTGTCAGTTCCCTGATTGTTGCCAGCTGGAGCACCACCTGTTCTTGGTGGTCTACCCCTACCTCTACCTTGTGGGGTCTCACCTTGATTGGTACTACGTGTGGCTCCTCAAGGCGGCATCCTCTAATCATAGAAAGGTGTAAACATGTAAACTTTAGTCACTTTAAGACACACGTATGATTCCACTCATCAAGTTCCAATATCCCATGTTTCGGTCCATCAAGATCATCATGTAGCCTAGTTTAAGCACATTCTTAGTATACCGGTGATGCTTATATATAGGGTCCCCACAGCGTTCCCACCACATCCACGATATACCTTGAATGACGCTTAAACCGTTACACGACATCCAAATTTTCCTTATCATCATCCCAAAGAATAACGTAATGTATGTGTAGAGAGTATCATCACTCCTCTACATTTCCTGTAGTCCACTTTCATTCTAAGCGTTCAATCAGTTCCTTAGGTACTAAAATGCTAAGTGGAGGAATGTCTCATATAGGATAAGGTCAATGTTATGATTGGAAATACCATGAAGGCTCTAAGTAGGACAAGACTTAAGTAATAGCAAGTGTTAGTAATGTTTTGTTACCCTTAACGAGGTCTTACTAGAATGATGATCCTAGCACACCCTAGGGTATAGAATAGAGAACTTGTGATACTCCTGATCGTTACCTCATGGTAAGGTTTGCCAGACTTCTCATGCACGGAGAATTGCAATTACGTGTGCACCCGTAATGGTAATTTACTTTGCATGGTCACCCTAGCTCCACTTACCCTAAGTTAACATCATAGTATTGTCAACACTCATCAAGCATGGTTCGTGTAATGTTCTCATGCCCATGAGCCATTAGTATTCCAATAGTAGTATGTGGTAACAAGTAAACTCCAAGCACATATGCATAATATGTCTAATGATAGTTGCCTATCCTTCATACTTTCAGGATTTTAGGCATAACCATGTTAGGGTCGGATTTAGTATCCGAGATCGACGCTACGCGTGATCACCAATGTTCCCTTCTGTTTAGGTATCTCGACCTAATGAAATGATGTTGTGCGCATGCGAATGTAAAGTTCTAGTATAAAGGTATCCCGTGGAGAAAGACTAAGAGTATTAGTGTCTTCCTCAGGATGATCAGATAGCAAGCACATATGTATAGAATCACGTATAGAGACAAGAAACAAGTATAGAGGAACATACATGTAATATCAAATGCAATCCAGTCCTAGCATGCATTCTACATGAAGGTTCCTAGGTTATAGTCTAGGTCAACTGAATTGCCTAATTCTCTATAACCAATGGCTCTGATACCAGTCTGTCACCCCCCCCGCTGACAGCGGAAACATGGGGATGCGAGCTAGACGGGATCGTCATAACACATGGTATACGATAGAGAAGCAATATAAGTATGATGACAAGCGTGTCATGACGACACCCGAACACAAATGGGGACTTGTGTCGCGTTTAGTCAATATTCACGACAACATAGCCATAAGCATAACATGTAAGGATCACATAACCATATAGAATAACATTGTTTAGTTTCCCACTACCCGGGAACAAGTGTTCAAAAGAATGTTATTTGTTTAGTGGACGCAACAATGTACAAAAGAATTGTTCATCATGTATGTTCAGTCTCAAAAATGCTTCCTAGGGTCTCCACTAAAAGGCAGCACTCCTAAAACTTCAATTACCTTGATCTCCTGAAAAGAGATGCTCAAAACGGTCAACATAATTATTGGTGAGCTTCGCAGGTTTTAAGTAATAAAAGATGTTAAGATGAAAACAATTTGTAAGTTTAATAAGAGTTACCGCGACTACACTTATGTGTAAGCGGTTTTACCAGTTGCAAATAGCTACAGCCAAACCTATTCATAGGTTCCTCATGGGAATTGATGGCTGTAAAGAAAGCATTCCCAAAGCGTAAATAGTTTAAAATGACGTAGCAAGATCCACAAAGCGCATACGTATAAATTACAACCAACCAATCCTTAGGTCCCATTACCGGGATTAAGGGTTGTATTGAGAGGTTTTCCATAGCATAATAAGTTTAACATGACGTAGCTAGATCCACAAAGCGCATACGTAATAGGTTACAACCAAACCAGACCTTAGGTCCCATTACAGGAACTAATGGTTGTATTGAAAGACAAGTTTCACATGACGTAGCAAGATCCACGAAGCGCATACGTATAGATTACAACCAAACCAATCCTTAGGTCCCATTACTGAAACTAATGGTTGTAATGGATGCTCGGCAAAAAAGAACCACAAAGTAGACCCACAAAGAAGAACCACACCACCGAGAGCATCCATGGTCAATAGCATTCACAAGTAACATCATGCAACACATAACATCAAGTAATAGCTTATAGTAATGTAAAGCCACCAAGTAATATACAAGTAGCAACGTAGCATAGAGTCAAGAGTCATAACAACACCATTCAACAAGATAAATAAGATGAGTTAACCATAAGAGTTGCAGCAGACTTCCACTAAGGAAGATGCTTGAAAATGTGTTAAGTGTTGCAGCAGAGTTAACCATAAGAGTCATAACAACACCATTCAACAAGACTTCCACTAACCATAAGAGTTGCAGCAGAGTTAACCAAACCAGACCTTAGGTCCCATTACAAGAAACACACTCAGAAATGCAACACACAAGCCCACACGACCTCATGTGCTCGAATGAACCCGAGCACCCGAAACCCTAGAAAACGCAGAAGTGAAATCAAGCAAGAAACGGGCAACCAAGGTCGTCTACCTGCTTGAAACGTGTTGTCTAGGCTGTAGTCGAGGTTCAACCGACGAAAACGAGACGAAAACGGGGCGGTTCGGTGCCGAGATGAAGTAGTAAAGTGAAGAAGAAGGGAGTGAAGAAGAAGAAGTAGAATGTGAAGGCTAGGGCTGATGTGGGGCATTTTTACCCAGCCCTAGTTTGGCAAATGTCAAGTTTAGTCCCTGCACTTAGCCCCCGAGTCCCCAAACTTGTTTCGGTTGAAAACGACGTAAATACGCGCGTTATATTAATTATAGGATGTGTTTAATGTTGTTTATATCTTGAATATGTTGTTGTTAATGATGTTTATATTATATAACATAATATAATTAGCGATATTGGTTGTGATATTCGTGAGCGTTTTAGATGATATGATTGCAAATATTGATAACACCACTGAAACGGAAAACAAATCAAACATGATGTCCTCACAAATAATCCATGAAGATGAAAAATGAACGCTCTAAGGATAGTTAACGGAATTTCACGTTAAATGACGGACCTTGAGGTGACGGATGTCACACTTTCCCACTTATTGTATGCGGATGATGAGCTTATCATTGGTGAGTGGTCTCAATCCAATGCAAAGAATTTATCAAGGATCCTCAGATGTTTTTATCTATTTGGGGTTGAATGTTATTTTAAAAAAAGTAAATTATATAGCATCGGAGTGGATCGTTTGGAGGATTCACGTATGGCTGATGTGCTTCACTACCAATCGGTTGTCATCCCCTTTACCCATCTTGGTATCCCAATTGGGGAGAATATGGTCCTATCCAAGAATTGAGCCCTTGCTATTGAAAAGTTTAATTCTAAATTATCCTCTTGGAAACCGAAGGCACTTTCGTTTGGGGAAGGGTCACATTGATAAAATTGGTTTTAGCGAGTCTCCTAATGTTCTTCATGTCACTTTTTAAAGCACCTGTCAAGGTAGTTCATAAAGTAGAGGGAATTAGGAGGAAGTTCTTATGGGCATATGCAAGTGAATGCTCGAAAATCTCCTGGTTGTGTGAGATAAGGTTACTCACCCTAAAGAGGCTGGTGGCTTGGGGGTTTTAAGGATCAGGGATACAAAATTAGATTAATCTCTAAGTGGAAGTGGAGATTTAGATTAGAAAAGTTAGCTTTATGGGCAAGGTGTGTCTCCGCCATCCTCTATTAATGCTAAAGGCATAGTCCCATGCCTCTCAAGCAATTAATTCATGGTGTGTGGAGACAAATTATGAAATCAGAGGATGAATTGGCTAAGGAAAATACTCTTTGGATCGGCTCTTTAAAGCTCAAGTGGGTAAAGGAGATAAGGTTTCTTTTTGGATGGATACTTAGGTCGGTGAAAATAGATGTAAAGAAAAGTTTCATTGTTATTCAATCTTAAAGCTAAAAGGTCTTGTTTGGTGAGCCAAAGAGTGGAGATATGCTTAGATGGTTGGGCTTAGAAGTGGGAATGAAAGTGGAACTCCGTGAATAAAGAGAAGGAAAAGGGAGTTAGAGCATCTTTACCAAGATATCATAAACTTTACTCCTAACAATGAGGAGGATGTTAAGAGGTGGTTTGGTGATAATTCGGGAGATTTCACAACCAAATCTTTAATTAGAATATTTGAATCAAACAACCAAGGAGTCGAGCTCAATCCGATGCCATGGTCCTCGTGCTACCATATAAAGTCAAAGACTTTGTTTGGAATGCATGTCTAGGAAGAATTCCATCTAGAGAGGCTCTACATAGATGTAGTATAACATCCGCCATTTTCAAGTTATAAACCCGAACCCGAACTAAAATCGAACTTTCATACGATATGAATTTCTTTATTTAACTTATTTTATTTATATTAATGAATTATATAGATTAGACGTGTAGTTTAAATAATATCGTGAATTGATTTATTCAATTTATCATTTAAACAACTTATAATAACTTGTTGATTTATAAATAATTCTTTTATAATATTAGAAAGTTTATTAATCATGTTACAAAAAATAACTAAATGGAAAAGACTTTATTAAAACTTATAAAGTTATAAATGAATTTTAATAAACTTATAAAGTTTTATTAGTAATTATGAATTTTAAATAAATAATCAAATTATAAAGTTTACAAGTTTTATAAAAGTTATAATGATTAACAAATAGATAATTTGATTGATTATTCAATTTGATTTTATAAAGTCTATAAAGATTTTATAAAAAAATAAGTTGTTAAAATTAGAGCCTTCATAAGTTTAAAATTTAAATTGTAATTATTATTTTATTATTTAATTTTATATTTATTTTAAATTCTAATCATAACCCCTTTTAAAAGACTTATAACTCACCATTAACACCATTCATAACCCCCTCCTAACCTCAACTATAAAAGCAAGGTTTAGGCCTCACTTTTCATTTGTTCATTCTCTAAACATCTCTCTAACAAACCTTTCTTCCATTCTTTGGTTTTGATCAAATTCAAGAATTTTCTTTTACAAGTAATCTCAAGAAATTTCTAAGACTACGGTAATCTTATATTGATTTATATTAAGCATTTCTATATTCTTTTAATCATCCTAACATCAAATTGTTCTTATATTCTTACTTTTATTCTTTCTTCTATCAAATCTCTTTTTTTATCATTATCATTTGATCATTAACCTTATAATGTTTACTAATATTATAAAAATCACTAAAATTCTTAAATCAAGCTAACAACACACTAATGTAAACAAACAATCTCGTTTGCATATGGACGGCTATGCCGCCGCATTCGGTTATTCCACAAGATTATTTCCCTAAGTGATGGCTATGTTAAAGTCTTGGAATATTTTTTTATATAACTCTAATGAAGTATAATATATCATATATCAATATAATAAATTTGTTCTAACCCGTTTCATGCTTTAACGATTTTAAAAGTGCACATAAGTGCCTTACTACAATTCTGGCATAATATAATCTGACTTCAACCGACCATAATTTGATCATAACAGACTAAATTTGAGTAAACTCAGACTCCGATATTAATTTCATTGAGTTACCTTTTCAACGACAGTTTATATGTCTTCAAACTCAATCGGACGACTCAATAATAGCCTTCACAAGATAAGTGCGCATTTCAGCACCTTCTATCTTGTGCTACTTGTTTGACCTACTTACGGATCTTTTTATAAACATGATTCGGAATGAAAGTTGTCCGGGAGACTTTGAACTAGTCAAATGTAAATTTGTATAATGTTATGAAACCGTTTGCTATTTTGAAAACCTGTTTAAACACATACCAAACATTCTGTCCAGAATCTAAAATTGGTACAACAATCGTTTATCAATCTAACTTTCGCTTATTGGCATTCCTAAGCGTCCTAACTTCTTGTAATGAATTCCAACCTCAAGTTATTGGTTTTTATCATTTAGGACATCACCTTTGACTCTTGACATCAAAGCTTTCTTATGTACTATACAACCATCACTATACTTGTAGTTTTCCATGTGAGTTTCGTTGCCCTTTTCTACATTATTTCACACCGTTTTGGGGTGAAACATGTTAATCTTATCAATATACACTTGTAAACGTTTAAATCTTGTAAAGCACTTGCAATTCATACTTTTATTTGTCATGGTTATTTGTGTTATTGTAAGTCTTATATGAGATACATATTTTGTTTACAATCATTAACTATTGCTAGCCTGGCGACGTCTTAGATCTATGGGCCTGACAAGCCTATTTCGTGCTAAAACTGATGTATTGCCGGCTCCTGATGACGTATGACTTGTTCATCATGGGAACCAATTACACTTAGCCAATCATATAAACTTGTAATTAAGTCGAGGTTTGATTGTAGCTATATATGTTCTATAAACTTTCATAATTCTTAACCATTGACATGAATTGCTGCTTGTAAACCTTTATATATATATATACAAATATATATATATATATATATATATATATATATATATATATATATATATATATATACGCGTGTGTTTAACCCATGGAAACTCACCAACTTTCAAAGTTGACCCTTTATTTTGAACATGTTTCAGGTTTACTACTTGAGGGATTCTTCTTGCACATATAAGACTTGGACCTAGTTTAACTAAATATTGTATTTCTTTGTTTGAATCTTTTGTATTGTAATGATTTATTGTCTTGTAATGTTCAATCAAAAATGATAGTTAATATTATTCCAACTTACTTAGTTCCATGCGCTATGAACAATCGTTTTACATTCGTCTGCCTCGATTATTCCGCCGTCAGTCGGAGTGTGACAGATTGGTATCAGAGCCATGGTTATAGGGAATTAGGTTATTAGAAATGGAATGACCTAGACTATAACTAAGTACCCTTACACATGAGTCCTCTCGTGTATTTATATGCTTAGATAGGATTTTATGTGCCTTATATGTTTATACTTGATTATGTGATTATATGCCTTATATGATTCCTCTAATACTTTGAATCTTATCAATGCACACACGAATCTTAAATCATATTCTAAGGCATTGTGTGCCTAAATCAAATGGTTTTCAAAATGATCTTTGAATCGTTATTCGTGGTTTTCAAATTCGTCAAAGTCTGTGTCTTACAACTTAAAACATGTAATGCTTGAAGAGCGTGATGCATGTATCTCGAGGTGTTCTGTCTAGAAAGGTATTCATATAAATCCAAATCGACCGATGGATCCGTTTACCTTACCTGGGAACCCTTGGGGTGAGCGTCCGCTTATAGGTATGCATGTCTTCATTAAGGTTGTAGTTGACCTAATACTTTGATAAGTCAACGTAATGCTTTGGTTTGTAAACCTAACATTACACTCGAAACACCTTGTTAATTTGAATCGTCTTATCATTGATCTTGTCTTCTTGGAACTTAAAACTCATTACCCAATTCTCACAATGACTTTTAATAGTCTTTTTGAATGTCTTTCCCTCAAAATCGCACTTATTCTGAAACCTCATTACAATGATACTCTTATTCTAAACTAAACCATTAATCTTAACAAACATGATTCTCGTATCAACTTTAAACTAATGTAACATTGAAACCTCAATGACTTTGTAAACAAGAATCAATTATCTAAGAACCATGTCGAAGTTATTTGCTTGAGAAGCTCCTATGAATTCACATCTCATCCAAAAGTGTCTTAAAAATATATCTCGTGTTCATCAAAAAGACTCTCGTATTGATCTAAACCTTGGTGTTATATTCATGACAAAACATTCCTAATCATCATGCATCATCTGGAATACAAAATCTTATCAACTAAAATTTTAAATTGATGATCTTATACACTTTGTCAAGAAACGCCCGAAATCTCGAATCATGAAATTTAACAAACTTAAGCATAGCAAAACATCATAATTAAACTATTGAATTCAAACGCTCCTAAGAGTTCACTTGCAAACACGAAAATGAATTCAAGTCTCCTCATATCTTTGAATCAATATTCTCGTGAATAAATTTCAGGACAAAATTTCTTAAAGTAGGGGAGACTATAACATCCGCTATTTTCAAGTTATAAACCCGAACCCGAACTAAAATCGAACTTTCATACGATATGAATTTCTTTATTTAACTTATTATATTTATATTAATGAATTATATAGATTAGACGTGTAGTTTAAACAATATCGTGAATTGATTTATTCAATTTATCATTTAAACAACTTATAATAACTCATTGATTTATAAATAATTCTTTTTTATAATATTATAAAGTTTATTTATTAATCATGTTACAAAAAATAACTAAGTGGAAAAGATTTTATTAAAACTTATAAAGTTATAAAATGAATTTTAATAAACTTATAAAGTTCTATTAGTAATTATGAATTTTAAATAAATAATCAAATTATAAAGTTTACAAGTTTTATAAAAGTTATAAAGATTAACAAATAGATAATTTGATTGATTATTCAATTTGATTTTATAAAGTCTATAAAGATTTTATAAAAAAATAAGTTGTTAAAATTAGAGCCTTCATAAATTTAAATTTAAATTGTAATTATTATTTTATTATTTAATTTTATATTTATTTTAAATTCTAATCATAACCCCCTTTTAAAAGACTTATAACTCACCATTAACACCATTCATAACCTCCTCCTAACCTCAACTATAAAAGCAAGGTTTAGGCCTCACTTTTGATTTGCTCATTCTCTAAACATCTCTCTAACAAACCTTTCTTCCATTCTTTGGTTTTGATCAAATTCAAGAATTTTCTTTTACAAGTAATCTTAAGAAGTTTCTAAGACTAAAGTAATCTTATATTGATTTATATTAAGCATTTCTATATTCTTTTAATCATCCTAACATCAAATTGTTCTTATATTCTTACTTTTATTCTTTCTTCTATCAAATCTCTTTTTTTTATCATTATCATTTGATCATTAACCTTATAATGTTTACTAATATTATAAAAATCACTAAAATTCTTAAATCAAGCTAACAACACACTAATGTAAACAAACAATCTCGTTTGCATATGGACGGCTATGCCGCCGCATTCGGTTATTCCACAAGATTATTTCCCTAAGTGATGGCTATGTTAAAGTCTTGGAATATTTTTTATATAACTCAAATGAAGTCTAATATATCATATATCAATATAATAAATTTGTTCTAACCCGTTTCATGCTTTAACGATTTTAAAAGTGCACATAAGTGCCTTACTACAATTCTGATAGAATATAATCTGACTTCAAACGACCATAATTTGATCATAACAAACTAAATTTGAGTAAACTTAGAATCCAATATTAATTTCATTGAATTACCTTTTCAACAACAGTTTATAAGTCTTCAAACTCAATCGGACGACTTAACAATAGCCTTCACAAGATAAGTGCGCATTTCAGTACCTTCTGTCTTGTGCTACTTGTTTGACCTACTTACGGATCTTTTTATAAACATGATTCTGAATGAAAGTTTTCAGGGAGACTTTAAATAGTCAAATGTAAATTTTTATAATTTTATGAAACTGTTTGCTATTATAAAAACATGTTCAAACACATACCAAACATTCTGTCCATAATCTAAAATTGGCACAATAATTGTTTATCAATCTACCTTTCGCTTATTGGCATTCCTAAGCGTCCTAACTTCTTGTAATGAATTCCAACCTCAAGTTATTGTTTTTTTATCATTTAGGACATCACCTTTGACTCTTGATATTCAAGCTTTCTTATGTACTCTACAACCATCACTATACTTGTAGTTTTCATGTGAGTTTCCTTGCCCTTTTTTATATTATTTCACACCGTTTTGGGGTGAAACATGTTAATCTTATCAACATACACTTGTAACGTTTAAATCTTGTAAAACACTTGTAATTCATACTTTTATTTGTCATGGTTATTTGTGTTATTGTAAGTCTTATATGAGATACATATTTTGTTTACAATCATTAACTATTGCTAGCCTAGAGACGTCTTAGATCTATGGGCCTGACAAGCATATTTGGTGCTAAAGCCGATGTATTGCCGGCTCCTGATGACGTATGACTTGTTCATCATGGGAACCAAGTACACTTAGCCAATCATATAAACCTGTAATTAAGTCGAGGTTTGATTGTAACTATATGTGTTCTATAAACTTGCATAATTCATAACCATTGACATGAATTGCTACTTGATATATATATATATATATATATATATATATATATATATATATATATATATATATATATATATATACACGCGTGTGTTTAACCCATGGAAACTCACCAACTTTCAAAGTTGACCCTTTATTTTTAACATGTTTCAGGTTTACTACTTGAGGGATTTTTCTTGCACATATAAGACTTGGACCTAGTTTAACTAAATATTGTGTTTCTTTGTTTGAATCTTTTGTATTGTAATGATTTATTTTCTTGTAATGTTCAATCAAAAATGATATTTAATATTATTTCAACTTATTTAGTTCCATGCGCTATGAACAATCGTTTCACATTCGTCCGCCTCGATGATTCCGCCGTCGGTCGGGGTGTGACACGTAGGGTGCGAACACCCTCACATATATATAAACTATAATATAACTTTTATATTTTAACACGTATAACATACCGATATCTAATCTAGTTGAAAATATAAAAATTAAAACCAATTCTAACTCCCCGAATAAAAATAATACCGAACCCCAATGCCCCCATCTACTATTCATCTCATGTCCTGTCATAGAAACCCTTAAGATGTACAAAACAACATATGTTAGGCCTTCTTGTGGTGAGGAACAAACAAGTGATTTCTCATATTTAGAGATTAAATCTGTAAAATTATTATACCATAAAGACACATATAAGGCTTTCATCAACGAAAAGGTTTCGGGTGAAGGTCGGATCCACAGTTGATGGTTAGTTGAACACTGTATGTGGGTAACTTTACTTTTAACAGACTACCTATGGATTTTAGTGATGAGGAATGACTTTTAGTGAACTATAATCAATAGATATTAACAACAATTTATATGCACATTTTTCAAATGAGAAAATTATTTTCTTTTTAGTATTTCTTGAGATCATTCAGACCTTCTTTGATAATTACACAATAACAACTTAAAAGTTATTATCTCTTTTTCTTATTGGTGGAGGTGGCGTTCATACCATGAGTGCCCCACTACACCATGAATCCATCAATCAGAAATGGTCACATCCAATCATGCCACGCTACATCACACCGCACATAAAATTTGAAGGGACACTAATGCCACTTTATGCCATAATTTTTTTAGAAAACAAGAACTTCATAAAATATAGAGTAGATTGCACTTTTTGTCCTTTAGTTTTGTTAGTAAATTTCAGGTTTCGTCCTTAAACTAAGAAAATTTACAGTAAACGTCATTTATGTTTAAAAAGGTTTGCAAGTTTCAACCTTTCTTCCAACAGACGTTAAGTTTTTCCTGTAAATCGAATCATGTGACCTATACATGAGGATATTCTAGTCTTTTTACCTTGATAAGAACTAATCTTGTAAGTTAATAAATAACAATAAGAAAAATTGAATAAAAAACAAACAACCTTTTCCATTTTCCCTCTCTATCTATATATATATATATATATATTTCTCTCTATCTCTCTCTCTCTCTCTCTCTCTCTCTCTCTCTCTTTCTCTCTCATATGATGAAGACGGGGGAAGGAGTAGGCTTCGGATGAAGAAATCGATGGGGTTGTGGTCACGATAGCAATTCGTCAGCTACTGTCTGAACTTGATCACCACCCTATTTTGGTAGTCTCCACCTCCATTCACTCTACCACCACCACTATCACCCATCGATCCCTTGCTTTGGTGGTCTCCACCTTCATTCAACCTCTCTCTTCACTCGGACACCACTACCATCATGTCCAACCTTCATTCACTCGATCCCCATTATCATTGCGACCCATCCCCTACTCCGATGGCTTAACATTCATTCTCTCTCTCTCTCATACTCTTTCTCTCTTTCTCTTTCTTCACTAAACCACCACCATCACTGCGACCCATCCCTTGCTCTAAAACACATCTAACCATCTTCAACGCCTATCACGAACAGCTCCTGCAATCAGCCAAGGGTCGATGCAAGACTGAGGGTGGTGGTGTTGATGCCATGGTAGAGGAGCAATGAAGTAGCTGGTCGAATTTCGGTAGGGCTGGCCGGAAATTTTGGGTGATGGTAGCTGGAATTTTTAGGTGAAGATGATAGAGGTTAGGGAGTGTGGCAATCTAGGGTTTTCAAAGGAAGAAAAAGGAAAGAATATTTTTTTATATATTTTTTATTATCAAAAGTGAAATAACCAATTTGCCCTCGTGCATTGCATATGACTAGATTAACTGAAAATATTAACGTTTGTTAGAGATATGACGTAACCTGTTACCAAATTTAAACATAAAGGATTTTTTACTGTAGTTTTCTTAGTTTAAGGAAGATACTTAAAATTTACTATAACTTAAAGGAAGAAAAGTGAAATCACTCTAAAATATAAATAGTTTACAACCTGAAATAAAAACTACTTAAAATAAATAAGTACAAAATAAACATAATTTATACTACTAACTAATCTCCGTCATCCATAACCATGGTATCCACATTCTCTGCAACATGTTCTACTAGATGAAATCTAAGCCTAAAATATGTGTCGTGTCACACCCTAACCGGTGGCGGAATGTGTTTGGGCATGTAGATTGTCCATAACACATGACACTATGAAAGGTGATAATTTATTTAATCAACCATACCAATCTTGCTTACTTACTTGCTAGCATGTGATCATTAACTTTCTAAAGCCTAAGGTAACGATGACAGCGTTATTGGTCTGACACCCGCTCGAACGGGCCATTGTAGACGACAGTTGCGTATTAAAAACGATATTCTTAGTCTAACACGTTGGTTAGATGCACTTGTCAACAAAGGTTTAATCAATGCATTTGGTTTAGTCCTGCTTACTTGAATTCACACTTTTACCCTTGAATCGTATTTTAAATCTAGTATATGTAACAAAACTTTACTTACCAACTTGCTAGTTGACCTTTTTTTATACATGTCACACGAATGTTGCTTGAGATGCCTACAAGTTTATGACACTTAGGATGCTTGTGGAGTTAGTTAACAATCAAATTTATTTTATGTTATGTTTGTTTGAACAATTTATGGCTTCGTTGTAAGACTTATGTAATTAGGTTGATTAAATATTGTCACTTTAATAGTGTCACGTGTTATGGACAATCTACATGCCCTTACACCTTCCGCCACCGGTTGGGGTGTGACGGATTGATATTAGAGCCATGGTTATAGGAATTAGGTTATTAGACACAATGACCTAGACTATAAGCTCATGTGCCTAAACGTGAGTTAGCTCACGTGTGCACGTTAAAATTCTATGTCAATACGCGCTATTTAATCCTACCTTACTTTATTACATGATATGCATTATATAATTTTTGGCTTTATCCCCAAGTTATTTTCATATTTTGAAACCAATATTTTTGTTCAATATTTCAGAAAAATGATATTTTTGGATTTTACTATACTATTTTAATATTCCATTCTCGTAAAAGTCTAAGTTTAAGTGACGGACATGTAGTAATTGGAATGGTAGTGTACACCGGTAGTCAGGTTTCCTGTCTAGGGTGACATTACATATAAATACACATCTCCTGATGGATTCAGATGCCTATATGGGGATTCCCGATGAGAGTGTCTTAGCCAATTAGGCCAAAGCATGTCAAAATACACGTCATAAAAACTTAAAATTTTTGATAAGTCAACGCTCTTTAACGGTCCAATCCATACTCAATCATCACTCTAAACTCTATCATATCCTATGATAATCTTATGATTCATACTATTGATTTGATATATCTTAACCTATGTTTTATGATTTCATGTATTTTTATTTTGTTTTAACCTATCCAGACTGTAAGTGTTACAAACTCTCTCGTTTTATTTCATGAAGTATGGCTTCAAGCAATCAGGAACGATATGGTTAATGATATGTTTTTAGTCAATAACCACAATAACCAAAATGCTTCTATTTTATTTGATACCAGAGCCAATGAGAGTTTTGTAACATTTGATTTTGAGCATTTATTTGCTACCCTATAAGCTATAATAGAGAAAACCTTCATGGGGAGGTGGCCGATGGAAAACCCATCACCATTGTAGGACAGGTTAAGGGATGGGCAATACAATTAGTCCCATAATGAGGAGAGTGTTAGAACACTTAATAGATAAAATAGGGAACCGGATTTATGTAAAGATACTAAGAACACAAGTAAACAATAAGACATAACTAAGACAAGAACAAATAAGTATGGTTTTCAAGAATGTTTTGTATTGCTCTCAAGTTCTATTACAAGTGTTATATAGCATAAAAAGAAATACAAGAACCTGAGATACGTTATACTACATTCTACACCCGATCATACTTTGAAGGCTAGCTGGAAACATTAATCTAGACAACAAGATCAATGTAAAGTCAAAAGGCAAATTGCCTTTTGACTAGTGACTATGACATACCATAGCTCACATCCTAATGTATTACAAAAAGGATAAAAAGTACAAAGAAGAAAGTTATAGACTCTAAATCATAATATACAGTTGTAAAAGCATGGACCTTTTCAACAACTAATACAAGTTGGTGAGTTGTCAGAGTTGTAGCGGAAAGTGGGTCAGCTTTATGCAAAAGTTGATCAGAGAAAGCATGTCTTCTATGTCTTTGGAAGAAACCAGTCTTCACTTCTTTGGCTTCAGAAGACTTTTCATTGAAGTTCAAAAGACTTCATCTTTGGCTCCGGAAGATTTGGTCTTTGGCTTCGAAAGATTGTACATGTAGAATATTTTCTATGAGGAGTGTAAAACTTTTGAAGTAACTTCTACTCCGCACATTATGCATGCAAGCTGGAGAAGCTTGACTCGATAGAGAATGCAATTCAACAAGCTCTCCCTTTTTAATCTTCTTCTTGATCACTCTAATATGCTCATCCATAGTGGATGAAGACATTGGACCAATCCTCCTTTGGGAGAACCCATACAGCTTTAAGAAGCTCATCATCCTCTGCCTATCAGCAGACTTCTTTTGACTCTTTTACATGTTGCTCTTGACTTTGTAGCTTCTTCCCTCATCTTTCTCTTAGCAACCTTTTGTTCTTTGATAACTTGTTACTTAAGCTACTTAAGATGAATTCAATATACTCATATGATAAGGGGAGAAGTGTGGATACCTGATAGTGGCAGTGGTACTCAGGTAGCTAATCATGTTTTGTCTATCAGCTTCCTTGTCTACCTGAGGTCATTTAGTTGCCATAGCCTCTGTCTCAAGGATTTCTTAAACTGGGGAGAAGGAGCATGCTTATAGAGCCTTTTCTGCCTCCTTTCTTCTTGATCTTCAAGACCAACTCTACATCCTCTGCCTCCTTCCTCTTTTTTAACAACTCTGTGTCTGTCAGTTCACTAAGTTCCTCTAAGGGAAGAGAGATGAGTTCATCTATGTTGTAGTTCCTGGTCCCTAAGTAGTTTAACCTGGTTTCCCTCAACTCATCATCCTGAGTATTTGGCCTGGGGGCAGCCCTAATAACAGCTTCCATGAAACTTAAGGACCCACTTGAACTCTCTCCCCTAAGCTTCCTCTTCCTCTCTCTCTTTCCTCCTCCTCAATCTCCTCATGAGTTAGTTTCCTTTTCCCTTTGTCACTTATAGGCCTTGGTGACTCAGGGTGGAGAGAGCGTTGGCCTTTATTTCTTGGTTCATCAGTCAACCTCTGGCCAGAGAGAGGCTATGAAGCACTTTCACTAGCTGGTGTCTCACTAAGGGTAGAGGATATTGAAATAGTTCCTACGATAGGGTTCACTAGGACTATTACTAGGCCTTTAGTCAAGGTTTCCCCTTTGAAGCTAATCTTAGGGTCTACCTCAACATCCTATTGCCCAATGACATTACATGTTAGCCTTTGTCTTCTTCTTTGTCTGAACTCTTCAACTATCATATCTTGAATCCTCTCAGCCAGTTTGTCAGATTGCCTGTTTTGACTAGGATTAGCAAGTGGCATGTGGACTAGAGGAAGACTATCATAATACTTCAATGTCTTAAAATTGAAGACCTCTTTCTGCCCTTGAAGTCTATGCAAAATGAGAGCTCTTCTATCAGAATCATACCTCCACCCAAGTATTTCATTCTCATCATCATAGGGTGGGGTAGATGTAGCTCTTGGAATACTCTCATCAAACAAACTTTGAATGAGTGAGTCCATATCAATGTGAACTTGAGGAGGTTGCTGAGTATGGACAATTATAAGTGAGGTTGTTGAATCCTTAATATCCATACTCTGTGAAGAACTCCCAGTTTTGTGATTGCTTGGACTTTCTCCCCCTTTTGGTAACATCACCCTCTTGCATAGGTAAGCTAGGGGTTAGGTCTATCACATCCATATGTTCTTGTGTTCCTGGTTGAGTCCTCCTTAAAGGTCTCCCAACTAGTATTTCCTTGAGATCAGAAATCTCAAGTTGCTGATCATGGACCCTTCTTTGCAGGGTAGTCACTTGACATTCCGAGTGACTAACCTTGGAGACTAAATAAGTGTGTTTTGAGTAAGCTTTTGCACCTTTAGTCTTATATTCCCCTTATCTACATCAGAAGAATCACAAGGGATGAGAGAATAGGACCTAAGTCTTCTTCCTCATCACCAAAACTTTGTTCTTGGCTGGTGGATTTCCCCTACACCATGTCAGCTTCAAGTGAAGTGTCAATGAGTTGGGTTGCCATGGTTAAGGTGTTAATGATGTAGTCACTTGCTGAAGTGAGAGCCTCTTCCATATGAACCTCCTAAACAGGTTCAGGAAGATCCATCTCAGTAGTAGGTGGATGATGTGGGCTAGACAAAGGAGAAACAAGAGTACTCATCTCTCCTTAAGCAGAGGAGGAGAAGAGAGACTCATGATACTCACTAAATCCTATGTCTTCATCATCATAAAATCTAGGTTGGGAATGGTTTAGTTCAGATCTAGAGGCTGGGGATGGTAACTATCCCCAAAGGTTGTTCACTAGTGTTTTGAGACTATGAGTGAAGGCTTAAGGGTTTGGGGGTTATGAGCTCATTAGGTTGAGCATGAGGAACCTCAGCACTAATCATTTGATGATGAGTCCTCTATCATCCTTCTTATTTCTAAAAATCCATTTGATTCCTATGATAGTCTTCCCTTGAGGAAGAGGACATAGGTTCCCAACCTTTTGTCCTTTGAATTGAAGCAGCTCCTCTTGCTTTGCTTCAACCCAGCTACCATCATTCAAAGGCTTATCAACTTTCTTTGGCTTATCTGGGACAAGAAACAAGAGTATAGAAAACATCTTTGTCATGGGGTTGTCCTCTTGTTCTCACCCTGTGTAACATCTCCAATGATATTTGTGGTGGGGTGTTACTTGTGGATCCTAAGTTGAGGGATCATAACAAGTTGATTTGACAAATCCAAATTTAAAAAATTTAGATTTGTTAATTGAGTGTCACCCACCATATCAGCACACTTATCAAGAGAAGCTTGATCCAATGAGTGTGTGACATCATTAATGTTGTCTTCTATGGAGTGGTTATTAGTATCAAGAAATTCTTAATCACTATCACCACCTTTATTGCCTCCTACACTTGAAGCTCCTTCACCTGAGTTTTGTGCCTCTGAGTTGGAATTTGTAGGCACCTTAGATGTATCAGCTAAATTTTTCATGGTGGTGCTGATAGGAACTCCATCTGCAGTGATAGTTACCCCTAGAGCTGAAGTAGTATGATTGCTTGGTCTTTTCAACTCAAATCTTAGGTCAGGATCTCTTGTTGATAAATTACCTATAGACCATGAAACATTCTCACAAGATTTGTTAACTAGTTGGTAACTAAATCAAGATCAAACAGCCAATCAAACCGGAACCTTTCATACTAGGAGTGTGCTCATTGAAGGTCACACTGGCTGAATCCTTAACTACTCTAGTTCTGAGATTGTATACTCTATAAGCCTTAGCTTGGGAAGAGTATCCAATAAAGTGTCCATCATCTAATTTCTAAGCAAATTTGGCTACTTGATCTTTAGTATTCAAAATTGTGCAAAGACATCCAAATGACCTAAGGAAACCAATGAAAGGTCTCCTTTTGTGCCACAGCTCATAAGGAGTCTTACCACGAGTCTTAACTACTAAAAAACTATTTTGCACATAACATATAGTAGTGACTGCCTCTGCCCAAAAGGTGATAGGCAATTTAAGTCAGAAAACATTGTTCTTGTAGCTTCAATAAATGTTTGTTTCTCCTCTCAGCAACACCATTTTACTGAGGAGTCTTGGGAGCACTATATTGTCTTGTAATACCTTTTTCATTACAAAATGTGTTAAGAATTTGGTTCTTAAACTCTGTTCCTTGATCATATCTTATGGTATTGACCTTGTGATCATATTGATTCTTAATTTTTAGAATGAAGTTCTTCAAGATCTTAGGAGTCTCATGCTTATTTCTAAGAAAAAAGACCCAAGTGAATCTTATGAAGTTATATATGATCACCAAACAATATAAGGCCTTCCTAGACTCATTACACTAGTGGGCCAAAGAGATCCATATGTAATAAGTGTAGGGGAGAAGTGATGGAGTTTCTTTCTTTTGGCTTGTGTGACACTTTTTGTTGCTTCCCTTTCAGGCATGCCAAACAATGGTAATCACTTGTAAACTCTTTCTTTGGTATTCCAGTTACCAAATCATTCTTAATTAAATTATTCATGTTTTTAAAGTTTACATGACATATTCTTTTATGCCAGAGGAAAGACTCATCACTATTTGCTTTAGATAGAAAGCTAGAAACTTCTTTTGAAGGGAATGTTTCTTTCAAATCCATCTTGTACGTGTTCCCTTTCCTGGGGTTCTGAGCAAGATATGCTCTTAAGGAATGACGACCTCGGGCTTAAAATGCACTCATGCTTAGCGAAGAGCATTTTGTCTCTGATCATAAAATTAGGATACATTCAGTAGATTATACCCAAGCTCCTTGACAAAGTTTACCTTTTCAATACAAGGCTTACCATTTATGACCCTGCCCCTTCCAGTAGTGTAATCTTTAACATTTCCTCCAAAAGCAACTAGCCCTCCATCAATTTTCTCAAAATTTTAAAGCAAAGAGTTATTGCTTGTCATGTGCCTGGAACAACCACTATCAATGATCCATTCATTCTTTTTGGTATTTAGTTGTTCCTATAAAAGGAGATAGTTAGTTACATTTGAAAACCCAAGCCTTGTTAGTCTTGGGCTTGTCAAAGTGAGTTGAAGACAATGCAATAGTAATTGATCCTATGTTCAAGCTTTGAGGATCATCAGTTGTTGTTGACGAAGAACTTTCAGTCACATGGTCTTCCTTCATCTTTCACACAATCTTTGGAAGATTAGACTTGAACTTCAACACTTCGGAAGTTTTGACAAATTCGGAAGTCTTGGAGACTGGACCTTCGGAAGATCTTGCTTTCACTGCAGCAGGCTTTAGTACTTCAGAAGCATTCATTTCTTTCGAGACCAACTTTTCTCTTCACTTGTCTTCTTCTTCACTTTAGAGCTTCCGAAAAGAAGAGACATTCCTTCCAAAGCTATCTTCCTCTTCATCTTCTTAGAAGTTTTCTTTATGATCATGTGGACAGTACTTTTAAATTATAAAGGCAATCCTTAGCTAGATGAAAAGTACTACCACACATGATACAATCCATCTGCTTCCTTCTGAGAGTCTTCTTTTGAGAGGGAGGTTGAGCTTGATCACTTTCCACCTCCATCTTCACCTTCACAGATGATGCAGCGAGCTTCTTAGGGTGAGGCTTGCTTTTGAAACTAGATGGTTCAGGCTGTGTAGCAGTGATACATAACTGACTAGCCTTCTTCTTTTTACTGGGATGAGTTGGACATGAACTGAACTCCTGGTACTAGAGTTCATAGTTGAGTCTTCATCCGTCACCACTTCAAAACCTATAGAGATAAACACTTGTATCTACTGGGAGGTGAATGTGGCCTTGATCTCTTGTGCTTTCTTTGATCTTCTCTTGGCTTTTCGGATCAAGTTCTTCCTCTTGGACTTGGTCATCCCATATTCTTTTCTCTCTTTAGGAGAATAGTGACCCTTCTTATGATGATCTTCTTCACTCCTCTCATAATCATCCTTCATTATTTCCTCTTCATCCTCTTCATTAATGGTGTCACACCCTAACCTTAACGACGGAAACATCAAGATGTGAGGGTTAAGATTGGTCACAGCCACATAACGCTATCTTTAAATAAAATTACTATTATCATAAGTTCTAAATAAGTCTCAAACATGAGATAAACAATACATAAGACAAAATATTCCAAGACATTTTATTCATTATTCTAGGTCCAAATCCTAGATTTGAGCAAACTTCAAAAGATAACTTCAAGCTTGAACATTTCCTGAAACATGTTAAAAATAAAGGGTCAACTATGAAAGTCAGTGAGTTTCTAATGGTTTAATATACATACATATATCAAAAGATTTACAAGTAGTAATTCATGTCAAAGGTTATGAGTTATGCAAGTTTATAGAACACATATAGCTACAATCAAACCTTGAACAAGATTAAGATTACAAGTGTATACTGATTAGCTAAGTGTACTTGGTTCCCATGATGAACAAGTCATACGTCATCAAGAGCCGGTAATACATCGGCTTTAGCACCAAATAGGCTTGTCAGGCCGCAGATCTATGACGTCGTCAGGCTAGCAATAGTTAATGATTGTCAACATATAATGCATCTCATATAAAGCTTATAATAATACCAATAACCATGACAAAATATAAATTTGAATTGCAAGTGCATTACAAGTATAAAATGTTTACAAGTGTAAGTTTGATAAGTTTAACATGTTTCACCCCAAAAGGTGTGAAATAATAATAAAAGGGGCAAGGAAACTCACATGATCAATAAGTATATAATTGGAGATTAATAGGAATAATAAGCGTCGTTCCAACGTAATCCTTCACAAGGTATCTAAATATATATATTTACAAGGTTTAACGCCTAATAATAAGTTTAACGAATTAATCAAGGACTAGGGTTTCAATTTGGTATTTGGGGCTTGTCAAATAATTATGTTTAACAAAATGGAACCAATTATATTTATTAGAATCAATGAAAAGAAATATGTTACATTTTATATAAAGTTATATATAAAAAATATAACATTTATAATAATTTGTAAGATTTATATATAAAGATTAAATAATGTTTTATGAGCACGATTTAAGCTATTATTTAAAGGCAACGTTTGAAATAATAATTTTTGTGGAATAAATTATTATTTAAAGTCTAGTTTTTATAAAAATAAGCTATTTATATCATTAGTTTAGATTATTTAATAAAAGTATAAAAGTATTTTTTAAGAAATAATTTACAGAAAATCATTAAAGGTCTTTTAAAATAAACAGATTTTATAAAATGACTTTTATAATTTTTAAAAAAATTTAGAATTAGTTTTGAAGGCCAAAAGCCTTAAAAATAAAAACTTGAGTTTCCCCGGATTCGAACCGGGGACCTCCTGTTCAAGAGAGGTGTCTGTTACCAATGAACCAAGGTCATGGCCGTGTTAAGCCTTGGCCCTTAATTTTTAAAACACAATAATTACAGAAAACCCCAAATTCAAATAATCCTAGAATTGTTCTTAGATCAAATTGAACGTCAAATAACAACGATTACTGGAATTGACATGGGGTCAAATAATAAATTCGAGTATATTAATTTGTTTAATTACGTGGTTTTAGTTGATTTGGTGTTAATAACAGATGATGAACAACCGCGACTGAGATTGAATTCGATTGATGAGAATTCAAGGGAGATAATCAAATTAACTTCATGGGTAGTTTCGAGTGATGATCTTGATGCAAAGCCCTATGTTGATTTTGGTTTACAATGCTTGTAAGGTGGGTTTCGATCACGTTGCAGGTCGCGATGAAGGATGATTATGGAATTCGATGGTTAAGTTTGTTTGAGGTGGAATTGAGATGGTATTCGATTGGAGGTTGATAGATGATCGTTTATGTAGAGTTAATTTGATTATTATTGGGAATTATTGCCCGAACAGCTATGGTGTTTAAAGCTTCGGTTATGCTCTCGATTGAGCTTAGTAACCGATGTTTTAGTTCCATTACAAGTTGCATTGAAGTTCGAGGTTGATTCCAGGAGGTTTTGGGACGGTTTTTGGAACAAGAAAGGTCGAATTTTGGTGGTTTAGAGTTGGCCGGAGATTGGCCGGAAGTTGGCCGGAAAATTGGGTGGTTCGGGGGGTTGGATTTGTAACTTTGAAAGTTACACTTTGGTCCCTCGATTTTGATTTCTTATTATTTCATGCATAAAACTTCCATTTAAAGTTTATAAAATGTTAAAAACAACCCTTGTCTTATATAACTTTAAGTTTTAAACATTTTTAAGTTTAATAACTTTTATAAATTATTATTATTATTATTACTATTATTTTAGGTATTATTATTGTTATTATTATTTATTATTATTATTATTATTGTTACTATATATTATTTTATTATTATTATTATATTAATATAACTTACTATCTTTTTTTACTATTGTTGTTATTATTAATATTATTATTATTGTTCAATTTAATATTTTGATTATTAACTTTTATACATTAAAATTTAACAACAACTAAGAAATAAGCATAAATAACCCATAAGTTTCAAGATTGACAACATTGGTCCTTACAATAACAAACGATGATAACTTTCAATTAACGGAAAACTACGAGATGTTAGAAATGGGGTCTATGAGGGGAAGCTCATCTTCACAAGTTTCACATCTTGGAGATCTTACAGAAAATAGAGTGTGTAATACCCCGAATAAAGTCTAAGCAAGCCAAATAATAATAATGGGCTTAGACGGGATTATTTAATGTAAATAAGATGGAGATGGGTTATAGACCGAGTTAACTTTTCGGGTTACGTGTTGGGCGAGTTGGAAGTCTTGGGAACACCCAATATATATAAACGAATCAGGCAGAGCAACTCTCATTTGCAACTCAACACCATCTTCTAGAGAGAGAGAGAGAGTATAGAGAGACAAAGTAGAGAGGAGGTGAAGATCCAAGGCTCGATTGTTCAAGAGACTGAAGATCGGTGTTTGTGGGCATCCAAACAACAAGGAGGTCCAGGTAAGAAACATCATTTAATCATTTCTCTAGCTTGAACCCGGATTCTAGTGTTTGGGGTTTTTGAAAGTGGCAAAGAATCATCTAAAATTCACGTTTTTATGTAAGAAAAATGTAAAAAGCTTAGATATAGCTTCGTGGATGATAAAGCGGACTGATTTGCAATTTCAGTCCGTTTTGCAAAACTGTGGGTTCGTCTAGTGAAATTATGTAATCGTCCAGCGAAACATCTTGCAGCAAAAATATAGTTTCATAGGTAGATTGGCAGATTGAATTTCCAAAGAAAGACGTTAGCGAAGATGCCAGCGAAACTGCCGGTGAAGGTGTCAGCGAAACTGCCGGCGAAGGTGGCAGCGAAACTGTTGGCGAAACTAGCAGCGAAACTACTATCATGCAGCGAAATTAGCAGCGAAATTAGGCAAAATTAATTCTTTGAGTGTTAACTTATCTGCAGGCTGTGTAACACCCGGAAATTTTTGTTTGAATCCGACGAAAGAAGAAAAAGAAATAAAGCCTAAAATTCACGTTTTTATGTAAGAAAAAATGTAAAAAGCTTAGATATAGCTTCGTGGATGATAAAGCAAGGTTTTGGGGGTAAAAGATTGAAGTTTTGGGTTAAAAATGGACTGATTTGCAATTTCAGTCCGTTTTGCAAAACTGTGGGTTCGTCTAGTGAAATTATGTAATCGTCCAGCGAAACTATGGATCTTGCAGCAAAAATATAGTTTCATAGGTAGATTGGCAGACTTGAATTTCCAAAGAAATTTGGACGAAACTGATAGCGAAGATGCCAGCGAAACTGCCGACGAAGGTGTCAGCGAACTGCCGGCGAAGGTGGCAGCGAAACTGTTGGCGAAACTAGCAGCGAAACTACTGATCATGCAGCGAAATTAGCAGCGAAATTAGCAGCGAAATTAGGCAAAAATTAACTTCTTTGAGTGTTAACTTATCTGCAGGCTGCGTGTAACACCCGGAAATTTTGTTTGAATCCGACGAAAGAAGAAAAAGAAATAAAGTCTAAAGTCGAGGGACCAAACTCGCCAACGAGAGAAAGTCGGGTGAGTGGGAGTATTTAAGGGAGAGGGAAGCCCTTACCCTCTCCCTGCACTCACTAACACCAGCCATAGAGAGAAAGAAGAGAGAAAAACGGAGAAGAGAAGAAGAAAGCTTGGTTAGAGCGGGTTTGAGAGTTCAAAATCGACGTGTAGCGGTCAAATCGAAGCTCTACTAGGCGGCATCATTTAGGTGAGTTCTAGGACCCCTCTTTTACACGTTTTTGAATGATTTTGGGGCTGGAACACATCTGAAAATTGTTTTGGGTATAAACTCGTTGATGTATGTATGTGTATGTGTATGATTCGTTTGGGGCTTGATGTCGGGCTTGGATATGCTTGAATGAGGTCATGGTATGTTTCCCTATGGATTAGAAGGGTTGATTTGAGCTCAAACAAGGTTTGGAAGGGTTTGGAGGTCGAAAGTCGCGGCTGCAGTTCGGGATGAACTGCATTCTGCATCAGTTAGGGCTAGGCGCGACCGACTGGGGGGCGATTAGGATTCAGTCGCACCATTGAGGTTCAGTCCCACGAATGGGGATCCAGTCGCATGGGGAGTCATGCGACTGAGAGCCCAGTCACATAGGTGCGCATTCGCATAGTATCCATTCGCACGATTGAGAGTCCATCCGCACGAATGGGGCCAGTTGCCTGGAGGTCATGCGACTGAGGGTCCAGTCGCATAGGTGCTCATCTGTACTGGTCCATTCGCATGATGTTCAGTTTCATGGAGGCCATGCGACTGAAGGGTGCCCATACGCCCGAATGGGATGTTGCACCCGAAGAGAAGTGTGGTATAACTTCTGACTTTCGCAGGAAAGTGCAGATGTAGGTTTTGATGTAATGGTTCCCATAAGAGCATGTAAGATGATGATTGAGACCTTAGTGAGCATGTTGGGCGCGATGATGATGTTGCATGTTTAAGTATGATGTATGCTATGTATGATGCTGCCTTGTATGATGATGGTGATTGTGCATGTTAATGTTCCTTGTTATGATGTATGTTTACCTTTCTGTGGCTTTGTGTTGAATGTTAATTAATGTTAATGAAAGTATTATATAACGTAAAGTGAAGATAATGAAAAGAGGAACGTAATGAATGATTGCATGCATTAATGAATGAATGAACGAACGAAAGGCTTGCAAGCATAGTATGAGGTGACCGACTCTGTGTCACAATAGACTTGAAAAGGTCCTTGTGGCATACTCCGGTACTGTGTCAGTCATCGGACATAAGTCGGGGGTTTGTGTAGAGGCCCCGGCACAATATCAGTCTTCGGACATGAGTCGGGGGTATTGAATGGGTAGAGGATTGCGTGCTATGGTACTGTGTCAGTCTTCGGACATGAGTCGGGGGTTTGTTTACAGACCCCAACACAGTATCAGTCTTTGGACATGAGTCGGGGGTTTGTTTACAGACCCCGACACAGTATCAGTCTTTGGAATGAGATGAGAGGAATGAGAAACGAATCGCATGCTCCGGTACTATATCAGTCTTTGGACATTAGTCGGGGGTTTGTTTACTGGCCCCGGCACAGTATCAGTCTTCAGACATGAGCCGGGAGTATTGCGTGAGTTGATAAATGAGAAAAGAAATGATGGAGAGAACGAATGTATGAAATGAACGTTAACGAAATATAATAATAAAGAACGAGACGGGATCCGTGTCATGCGACCTCAGTAATCATGGTTGAGTGCCATGAAGAGGGTAATGCCTGACATGATCTAGAGAAAAGTGAAAGACGATGATGTACGTTGAATGAACGAATGTTAACGAACGTGATAGAAGATGATAATTATATTATCTGTATGATGTACGTATGATGTGTGATCATGTACGAAAGTATAGTATGATTTAAAAGAAAGTAAAGAACGGTTTTAACGAAAGAAATGTATGTTTTAATATAAAACTAGAACTCACTCAGCAACGCTGACTTTGATGTGTTTCCAGTTGGCAGGTATGTTGCTGAGGATGGCACGGGGCGACTACTCAGTTCCTTTGGGATGGCATCCATTGTTATAATGCTTTTATAATGAAATGTAAAATGATATTATGTAATGAACTGTGGTAGTATTCTGTAAGAGCATTTTATTGAAATGAAAAGGATGTTTTAAATGTTTCTGCTGCAACGTTTTTATGAAGAACGATAAAGAGTTATGTTTGAGTGCGATAAATGACCAGCTGTGAGGTGCCTGGGAACGGGGCCTTATAAGTTGGTATCCAAGCTAAAGTTTAAGTGAAATGGGTAAATTTTTCAAAATAAACCTTAACTTAAACTGAGAATGGGACGGAAAGGGAAGGGATGCCAGTCTAAGTAGCTGCGTGCCATCAGGTATTTTCTTAATGTTAATCGGTATTATGTACGCATGTTATATGATTTATGTGTTGTTGGTAGATTTAGATACTGATGTAGTCAGGACAGGTAATGCTCGGGGTACGAAGAGTAAAGTAAGTGGTTAATCACAACTGGCCACTGTAATTAGGGACTTACTATACTTGACATAAACTGAGCTATTTCTTTGAATGACCGTGTTGGTGTTTGAATATTTCAATGTGTTAAAATATGGCTGATGGTAGATCTTCTAAGGCTTCACGTGGTGGAGGTGGTGGCGGACGTGGTGCTGAACCACGGGTTACAAGAGGAAGGCCTAGAGTTGAAAAAGTGGTTCATGAGGAACCCGAAACCCCTCATCCGGATGGCGGTGATGAGAGTGCTAAGCTAAGAGCCTCGATGAGAGAGGAGGTTGCGGAGCAAGTGCATCAGGCCATGCAGACGATCCTACCGTCTGTAGTGACCGAAGTGATAAAGGCTGTTAGAGATGGGGAGAGATAGGAAAGGGGTAGACCTTCGGGTGAAAGGAGACGGCCCAAGACTGAAACGGTTTTCTTCGGTGATGAAGAGGAGGAAGAGGAGGAAGAGCCTGCGCCGGAGGCGGCACGAGGCTGTAATTATGGGGCGTTTCAACGATGCAAGCCTCCAACTTTTGATGGTAATGGCACTGCTGCTGCTCACTGATGGATGAGGGAAATGGAAGCTGTTCTAAACATCAGCGAGTGCCGAGAAGACCACAAGGTAAAGTTTGCTACCCACTCATTCATGGACTCAGCCTTGTGCTGGTGGGACAACATAGTCCAAGTTGAGGGTAGCCGGGATATCGGAAGGATGAGATGGTCAGAGCTGAAAAGACTGGTGATTGAGGAGTTCTGTCCTCATCATGAGATGGATAAAGTTGAAAGGGAGTTTCTGCAGTTGGAGGCGGGGATAATGACGCATCAGCAATATACCATAAAATCAACAAAATGGCATGGCTAGTGCCGGATCAGTTGACACCTCTTTCGCGGAAGATCAAGAGGTATATCCAGGGCTTGCCGGCGGATATCCGTAGGCACATGATCGCTGCCCGACCAAACACGTTCAGCTCGGTGGTTGATCTAGCGGGAAGGTTGTACGACGAGAGGAGGCGATGGCAATAACGGACGAAGCGGAGGAGCGAGCCTATGTTAAGAAGGGGAAAGGAAGGTGAGACAATGATGGTGGATTTGTGTCTAAAGGCACGGCATTGAGCGACGATGATCGGATGAAAGTAGAAAGAAGAGGAGAGGTGTGCAGGAAGTGTGGTAAAGGCCATGAGGGGGAGTGCAAGTGGGGATTGAACGTCTGTTTTCGGTGTGGGAAGGAAGGCCACAGGGCGAGGGATTGCCGCGTGGCTAAGTGCTACGACTGCGGTGAGACGGGAAATCTGAGTAGGGATTATAAGAAGTCGAAGGCAGGAAGCTCCGGTGCAAGGAAGGGGAACAGAGGGTGAGGGCTACAGCTTTTGCCATGACCAAGAGGATGTTAGAGCGGACTTCGACTTGACGACATGTTCGTTTCTTGTAATTTACGTTTGTGCACTTATGCCTTGAATGTGATGCTAGTAGTAGTTTCGTTCCTACTGCTTTTTGTTGTAAGTTGCATGTTAGGAGGAGAAACATCGATGATCCCTTCGATGTAGAGATCGCTATTAATGAATTCACTAGGTTACCTGATGCCCTGGAGGATTGCGTGATAGAATTGAGAAAGCGTTTGTTCCTGCTAGATCATTTGGGACAGACTTGGGTGAATAAGCGTACACCATAAGATGAATGGGCTAGTAATCCAAGAGGCGTGGATGTATTGCCTACTTGGCCAATGTAAGGTATGTGGATATACTAATATCCCAACTGTCAGATGTACCGAGACTCGAGTAAAAGATTATTTGTGGCCAGGTATGAAGCGTGATATGGTGAAGTATAAGAGTAAATGCCTTACTTGTTTACAAGGGAAGGCCGAGCACCAAATACCGTATGGGAAGTATTGAGGTGATCGAGACTACGACAAAAAGCTTGAAAGGACTAAAGCCTTGATGGAGATAGTTAAAGATAGACCAGAAGTCGTATGTTGATAACGATGTAGAGCGATTGAATCCCAGGTGAGAGACTGGAAAAGAGATGACACAGTATTGCCCACAAAGGTTTAAGGAACAACAGGTTTCGGGGACAAAACCTATTTAAGGGGGGGTAGACTTGTAACACCGAAAATTTTGTTTGAAGCCGATGAAAGAAGAAAAAAGAAATAAAGTCTAAAGTCGAGGGACCAAACTTGCCAACAAGAGACAGCCGGGTGAGTGGGAGTATTTAAGGGAGAGGGCAGCCCTTACCCTCTCCCCATACTCACAAACACCAGCCATAGAGGGAAAGAAGAGAGAAAAAGGGAGAAGAGAAGAACAAAGCTAGGTTCAAGCGGGTTCGAGAGTGCAAAATCGACGTGTAGCGGGTCAAATCGAAGCTCTACTCAAAGGTATCGTTTAGGTGAGTTCTAGGACCTCTCTTTAACACGTTTTGAATGATTTTGGGGCTGGAACACATCTGAAAATCGTTTTTGGGTATTTTGGGTGTAAACCTATTGATGTCTGTATGTGTATGTGTATGATTCGTTGGGGCTTGATTTCGGGCTTGGATATGCTTGAATGAGGTCGTGGTATGTTTCCCTATGGATTAGAAGGGTTGATTTGAGGTCAAACAAGGTTTGGAAGGGTTTGGAGGTCGAAAGTCGCGGCTGCATTCTGCATCAGTTAGGGCTAGGCGACCGACTAGAGGCTATACGGCCGATTGGAGGGCTATTGGGGTTCAGTCGTATGATTGAAGTTCAGTCGCACGACTGGGGATCCAGTCGCATGGGGAATCATGCGACTGAGAGCCCAGTCGCATAGGTGCCCATTCACATAGTATCCATTCGCACGATTGAGAGTCCATCCGCACGAATGGGGCCAGTAGCCTGGAGGTCATGCGACTGAGGGTCCAGTCACATAGGTGCTCATCCGCACTGGTCCATTCGCATGATGTTTAGTCGCATGGAGGCCATACGCTTGAAGGGTGTCCATACGGCCGAATGGGGCTGTTGTACCCAAAGAGAAGTGTGGTTTAACTTCTGACTTTCGAGGGAAAGTGCAGATGTAGGTTTTGATGTAAAGGTTCCCGTAAGAGCATGTAAGATGACTATTGAGACCTTAGTGAGCATGTTGGGCGCGATGATGATGTTGTATGTTTATGTATGATGTATGCTATGTATGATGCTGCCTTGTATGATGATGGTGATTGTGCATGTTAATGTTCCTTGTTATGATGTATGTTTATCTTTCTGTCGCTTTGCGTTGAATGTTAATGAATGTTAATGAAAGTATTATATAATGTAAAGTGGAAGATAATGAAAACAGGAACGTAATGAATGAGTGCATGCATTAATGAATGAATGAACGAACGAAAGGCTTGCAAGCATATGTATTAGGTAAGCGACTCTATGTCGCAACAGACTCGAAAGGGGTCCTTGTCGCATACTCCGGTACTGTGTCAGTCTTCAGACATGAGTCAGGGGTTTGTGTACAGGCCCCGGCACAGTATCAGTCTTCGGACATGAGTCGGGGGCATTGCATGAGACAGGATCTAGTTGAATGGGTAGAGGATCGCATGCTTCGGTACTGTGTCAGTCTTCCGACATGAGTCGGGGGTTTGTTTACAGGCCCCGGCACAGTATCAGTCTTCGGACATGAGTCAGGAGTAATGCGTGAGAATGAGATGAGAGGAATGAGAAACGAATCGCGTGCTCCGGTACTATGTCAGTTTTCGGACATGAGTCGGGGGTTTGTTACAGGCCCCGGCATAGTATCAGTCTTCGGACATGAGTCGGGAGTAGTGCGTGAGAATGAGATGAGAGGAATGAGAAATGAATCGCGTGCTCCTGTACTGTGTCAGTCTTCAGACATGAGTCAGGGGTTTGTTTACAGGCCCCGACACAGTATCAGTATTTGGACATGAATCGGGAGTTGTGCGTGAGAATGATATGGGAGGAATGAGAAACGAATCACGTGCTCCGGTATTGTGTCAGTCTTCGGACATGAGTCGGGGGTTTGTTTACAGGCCCCGGCACAGTATCAGTCTTCGAACATGAGTCGGGAGTATTGCGTGAGTTGATAAATGAGAAAAGAAATGATGGAGAGAACGAATGTATGAAATGAACGTTAACGAAATATAATAATAAAGAACAAGACGGGATCCGTGTCATTCGACTCAGTAATCATGGTTGAGTGCCATGAAGAGGGTAAAGCCTGACAGGATCTAGAAAGAAGTGAAAGATAATGATGTACGTTGAATGAACGAAAGTTAACGAACATGATAGAAGATGATAATTATATTATCTGTATGTACGTATGATGTGTGATCATGTACGAAAGTATAGTATGATTTGAAAGTAAGTAAAGAATGGTTTTAACGAAAGAAATGTATGTTTTAATATAAAACTAGAACTCACTCAGCAACACTGACTTTGAAGTGTTTCCAGTTGGCAGGTATGTTGCTGAGGATGGCACGGGGTGACTACTCATTTCCTTTGGGATGGCATCCATTGTTATAATGCTTTTATAATGAAATGTAAAATGATATTATGTAATGAACTGTGGTAGTATTTTGTAAGAGCATTTTATTGAAATGAAAAGGATGTTTTAATGTTTCCGCTGAAACGTTTTTATAAAAACGATAAAGAATTATGTTTTGAGTGCGAATGACCAGTTGTGAGGTGCCTGGGAACGAGGCCTTACACTGCGTAGTGTGACCCTTGCTTAGAAAGCTTGATTGAGAAGCTACTCGCTGAGTCTAGGTGAGTTCTAGATCCCCTATTTTAAAGGTTTTAAACTCGTTTGGGGCTGGAAATGCATACTAAATATACGTTTTAAATGACCAAGATTTTAAGAGGTTTTAACAGTAAGATCGATTTTTCTATAATAAAATGTGCTATATAAAATCCAGGGGCTACATAAAAGCCAGGGGCGTTGCCCTTTGGACCCCACTAGGGGTTGCTGCCCCTATGACCCTGCTATCAGGGGCTGCCGCCCCCAAACCCCCACTGTCCCACGGAGGTTCGATTATGTTTATATGATGTTGTATGATGATATGTGATGATATGTATGCATATGTTATGCTTTCATTATGCTCCTTATTACGTATTATTATGTAGCTTATGTGGTGTGATTATGATAATAAACGCAAAGTATTATCTTAACAAAGCAAAAGAATTAAAATAATGAAAGTGAAACCTAATTAATGAACAAAAGTCTTGCAAGCAAATGTAAAGGGGCTCACGACTCAATGAGAGTTGTTAGCTCAACTGTGTGTTTTGTAACGTGCAATCTTGGCTAAACTCATGAGTAATCACACACACAGTGGGAGTTAGTCTTGGTGACTGCTCCATACGTGCGATATGGTAATAATTATGTGTTATATAGCGTGCGATCTTGGCTAACTCATGATGGTTCACACATAGGGGAATCAGTCTTGGTGACTGCTCCATACGTGCGATATGGGATCCTTGTTGCTTAACCCTAGATGATATGGCTTTGTGCCCAAGAGGGGGGTTAAGCTTATGACAGGATCTAAATGGAAGTGAAAGATAATAAAAGTGCGAAATGTACGAACGTGCGATATGTATGAAATGAACGATGACAGAAGATAATAAATGTTACCTCGATGTATGTACGATGTATGATCAGGTGCGATAGTAAAGAAAGTGTTTTTAATGAAAGAAAGGTAATATATTTTTATAAAACTAGAACTCACTCAGCAACACTGACTTTTATGTATTTTCCAGTTAGCAGGTGATGGTTGCTGAGGATGGCACGGGGTCAGCTACTTGGCTTGTTTTGGATGGCATCCATTTTGTATTACGATAATGTTTTTGTGATGTAATGCAACGAATGATATTTTGTAACTTAACAATGATGTATTATTTTGCAAAAGCAATTATGATTATATGAAATGGTTTTAAGTTATTCCGCTGCAATGTTTTAGTAAATTGAAATGTATGTTTTACGTTATGTGCGATGAATAACCAACTGTGAGCGTCTCGGGAACGGGGCCTTACAGAGTGTGTGGATGAGCTATCTCAGTAGATCCTAGTCCCTGCTTATTCTGATAACAAACTTTTTCATGCAAGGATAAGGATATTATGTTCTTGAAGGTCTCTTCTTCAAGAACATATTCTCTGCCCTGGCTTTGCTGATCACAAGCTTAGCATGACATTTAGTTAACCTAGTGATAAGATCTTTTATCTGAGTCCTGTAGTTGGTGTGTTAATGCTTAAGAGTTGAAATGGTTTTCTCTAGATCTTCTATTTTAAGTTTATAATCATTTTTAGCTCTCTTAAAATCAACTTTTAAGATATTTAAGTACTCAAGATTAGATCTCATCTCGAAGTTATATGACCTATATCTATTAACTTTAGTAATACATTCAGGTGTACAAAGATATTCCAATACATTGGCTTCTTCGTGATCTGCCATCAGTGCTTGGTTTGGAGATGCATCGTCAACCTAAAAGCTCCAGTCAAAGCCTCGAACTTCAACAACAACTACAGCTTGCTGCTTGGGCTTCTCATTCTAGGGAGCTCCATTAGTGTAGTTTGGTTTGGTTTATGCTTGGCCACTATTTTTTCTTGGTGCCTTGCACTCTCTAGCAAAGTATCCCATTTGGTTACAGTTATAACACTTTACTTTGATCTTATCCAGCCTAAACTTTTCACTGGTTGTATTGGTGGAAAATTTTCACTGGTTGCATTACTGGGAAACTTCCTACCTGTCAACTTATAGAACTTTTTGGCTCTGTGAGTGAGAAGAGCCATCTGCTAGACTATCTCCATGTACTCCAAATCATTTGGATGGATACAGTCCAAGTCTTCAAGGATCGTCATCATTGTTCGGTTGTGGTGGGGGGTGTGTGTATGTTAAGCGCTAGTTCTATAGTAACAAGGGAGGGATTGCACAAGAAGCATAAATGTTGATACCAATGTTAGTAGATCCAAGTGGAATGGCAATTATAGTGGTATCAACTTATTTGTTATTTAATCAGGCTCACCTATCATTTTTCATCCAGGACCGCATCTCTAACCCTCTTAAAAGGGAACCCACAACTGAGAAAACCCACTGGCTCAACGTTAAGTATTTTTGCTCTGAGTGAGACTCGAACCCAAAACCTTCCTATATTTACATTTCTTAGGTTTCTTATATTAACCACTTGTGCTAAAGATCATTCGTAGAAACATAATTTTCTAATATAATACAAGTAGCCTAACCACCCGTTTGTAACACGGATTAAAAAATTAATGTAAAAATAAATATAAATATAAATTATCAATTACTATTAATAAATCTGTAACATATACACATACGAGGAAACATTAAATAAATGTGTATTTATATAAATTACATAAAAGAATCAAATACATAAAAAACAGTACTACTGTTTACAAATTTCCTAAAACTTTTTTGCATACAAATATTTAATCAGATTCAATTTACAACTTCTCAAACTTAAGAAACCATCTTTTTAGAATGTTTTTCTGTATTGTAGTGTCTTGTAATTAAAAATATAAAAACTAAAGATTTATACAGAATATATGTTTTATAATATAAATATTAAAAAAATAAGATAACAATTTAATTAGTTTAACAATACTCAATCACAATAAACTTAATAAAGTAAGTTTTTACCGGATTGTTATACATTGGTTGTCTCCATAAACAAATCACATGAACTTTGATTGTATAATCATAGTGTCATATGTCAAGATTCTTTAAAAAAGTTACTTATGATACTGATAATATCATATTAAGCAATATAATTTGATAGTTATCAATAACGTATAAACCAATATATATAAATAAAAATGAACGAAGTGAGTTTATGATCGTAGGATAAAAAATGTCAGTATTAAGGTTTATCATTAAAAACTTGTTTTTTTAGTCCAAGTGTACATAATATTGTAATTAAATGGATAAAGAAATAAGTCAAGAATAATGATTGTGTGTATAATGGAGAAATAAGAGAAGCTCTTCATGCATAATACTTGTACTTTTTATCGTACAATAAGTTATTTCATAGAATTATCAAGTGTCTTTGATTGTAAAAGAACAATAAACAAAAAAAGTTGTTGTATATATATAATAAAATAACCGTATAATCTATCTAACCTAATAAAGCGAAATCTCTATGTGACACATGGCTGTTTTCTAGCACGTGCACGTCGTCACCACCTAGACGCCATCTAGGATTGTCCATGCGTTATCACCACAATAAATTACAATTATGGTAAAAATATTGACTTCAAAAAGATTACCTAGTAACTCTCATTTAGTACAATACTAATCAAGATAATTTCTTTATACAAATAAATAACATTTTATTGAAAATAGTTTAATGGGACTTATAATTATTGAAATATAATTTAATTTGTAGTTAAGCATTGTTAAAACTAAAATACTTTAAAAAGATATATAAAGAGATTTTACGGACATTTATTAATAATAAAATATTAATACTTTTTATACTATTATTTATTACTTAAAATATTTGTTATATGTAATAATTTTATTGTTATCTATAACATATATAAGATTATACATAGGTATATATATCTATTATATACTTTTTATTTCAATCCAACCCAAAAATCTTGGATATATTGTTATTATTGGAGTTTAAAATTTGTAAGTTTCAAATTTTAAATCCTGACTAATTTAGCTAGTTATTTTTAGATAAAATCTCAGATTGAATGACAAAATTAAATTAAAAACTGAAGTTATTAAATTTCCATTTCAACTATTAAATTTTAAATTCTAATTTTGGAATACCGTTGAATTTGACATTAAATATTATTTAAATATGATTCATGCAATTCTTTTAAAATCATATTACTAATAATTGATACGTGGCAATCATATGCTATTAAGGTGTCATGTGTCAACACAATGTTTAAAATCTACCCACGTGGCCTAACCTCCTTTCATTTATTATATATAGGATGAACTATATTTGAGATTGGAAACTTATAGAACATGCTTACTTTATTTTAAATGGCAATATTCATAGTAACTTCTTCTAAGACTTAATTTGATTATCAACTAAATACGGTTAAAGTTGTTGTCCCTTTAAAAATGTTATCAGAAGAGGGGATAAAAAATAGATGACCACATATATATAAATTAAACACTATTTGAATTTTAATAATACAAACCATAACTCATTGAACGATAATCTATACTATTAAATTGGATAGTAATAGCTCAACTTTTACTTTAATACCAATCATTCACATTCAGTTTGCATTTATTTTCCACTCAATTTTCTTGTGTATTATTTTATTTCGTTGACAATCATTATTATGAGTGATATTGAGTACAAATCAAGCGTAAATATTTATTGATTATGATACTCGGACTATTGTTGGTAATAAAAATGAAAGTTGGGAGTGTCAATGGCCAAATTTTTAATATGTGTTATGTAAGGCCCCGTTACCGGGCACCTCACAGTTGGTCATTCACCACACATAAAACATACATTTAAATAGAAATTTGCAGTGGAAACATTCGAGAGAGACATCTCATCTCATCATAAAAGCGTTTACAACGTTTTTACATCGCTATTGTTTACAAAACGGTCATAAACAGTGACCTCTAGTATAGAAACATTAAAATTTTCATCATAAAGAAGATTCCTTAAGTAATCCCGTTTATCGGGATCCTCAGGGAACACTTGACACTTGCATGCAACATAAGTTGTTGCATGCATTATGCGCCCGCATCCCATTGCGTGGCACATTATCAAAAGGAGAATGCCATCCCAAAGAGCTGAGTAGCCGCCTCGTGCCATCCCCAACAACACTACCTGCCAACTGGAAACACATAAAAAGTCAGCGTTGCTGAGTGAGTTATAGTTTATAATAAAAACATACCTTTCTTTCATTAAAAACGTTCTTACATTCATGCGGTCACACAACATACATACACGTAGATAATATTTTTATTATTTTCATCATTCGTTCTTTAACTTTCATTCATCATGCATGCAAATCTTTAAGGGTCACCTCTCTTCTCTGCCCTCATGGTTCCAACCCATGAGCAGACAGAGCATACTGTAACATACTGGTGCCCCTATGGCTCTCAGTCCATAGACCGAAACCTGGTGCCCCTATGGCTCACAGTCCATAGACCGACACCTGGTTGCCCCTATGGCTCTCTGTCCATAGACCGACAACCTTGTTGCCCCTATGGCTCTCTGTCCATAGACCGACAACACCTCTTCCGGGGTCACGTTAACCCCGCGAGTGATCGTCACCACTCCTGCTGTAACAACTATCCCGTGACAGGTCACAAAGACACTGCCCCGTTGTTCTTAAGGCAACTATGGCTCACTGTCCATAATCTACCATAAGGCTCGTAATAGGCCTAGTTACTAGAACCAAGCACCATTTCCAAGACTTCTTAACCGTCAATCCATCTCGTGCCCCTTAGACCATGCAAGACTTTCATTCATTCATTCATTCATTCATTCACTAACGCATGCATTCATTCATCATGTTCCTCTTTCATTCGTTCATTCATTAATGCATGCATTCATTCATCATGTTCCTCTTTCATTATCTTTCACTTACGTTCTTATTACATTCGTTTCATTCATTAATCATAACACGTAAAGTCACGGAAAGATAAACACGTATCGAAAACAAGGAACATCGATATTTACAAATCATCAGTCATTACCATCATATAAGGCAACTTCATACTTATCATATTTACGTCCTACATACACATCTCTCCTCATTCACATCAGCCCTATTTGGGCGATTGAACATACTGCAGTCGCATGGCCTCCATCGACTGGGTCGTGCGATTGGGCAATTATGCGAATGGGCATACAATCGTGCGAATGGACCTCCTATCGTACGAATGAACACTATACGAATAGGCTACTAGGCGACTAACCCTCAGTCGTGCGACTAAACTACTATGCGAATGGACCTATGCGACGGAATCCCTCAATCGCATGGCCTGTCCAGCGACTGAGCCCCAGTCGTGCGACTGAGCCTCAATCGTACGATTGAACATCAGTCTTTCCTCAGTCGTACGACTGGCCCTTCAGTCGCCTAGCCCTAACTGGGCAGCAACTGAAGTTCATCACGAACAGCAGCCGCGACATACGGCTGTAAAACCCTAATAAATCCGATTCAAGCCCACATTAACCCTCCCAAACCTTAGGGATTCATACTAGGACATCATACAAGCTTATACAAGTCCTAATTCGTACTTTAAACATACTAAACATGATTTCACCCAAATGGGTTAAACATACACTTTACAAAAATAGGGTTTATATGTGATCCAGACCCAAAATCGTATGAAAACATGAAAATGTGGGGTTCTAGAACTCACCTAATCGAGGAGAAGATGAAGAGCTTCGTTTGGACTAGTCACTCGGCAAATCTCGAACCCGAATCACCACTTTCTCTCTTTCTTTCTCTTCGTTCTCTATTCTCTCTCTCTATGCTCTTTCTCCCGACTGAATGTGTAAGTGTGGGGAAGAAAAGAGCTGCCCCTCCTTTATAGTTACAGCTCAGTAGCCCGAGGTCCAGGCGACTGGACTTTCAGTCGCATGAACACCATACGACTGGACCTCCAGTCGCATGAGTTCCATGCGCTTGATCCTTCAATCGTCCGAGCATCATACGATGGGCTTCCAGTTGCATGAATTCCATGCGACTGAGACTCAGTCGTATATCACTCCAAAAAGTCAAACTTCCGGGTGTTACAAGTCCACCCCCTTATTTAGGTTTCGTCCCCGAAACCCGTTATTCCTCGAACAATCGTGGGTAATGCTGCCTTATTTCTTCTTCAGTTTCCCACGTTGACTTGGATCCCTTCCTGTGCCGCCACTGTACAAGCACAAGAGGAACCACTTTATTTCTTAAGCTCTTCTCCTTGCGATCGATGATCGCCACTGGTTGCTCTACATAGTTGAGCCGTTCGTCTACCTCGATGTCCCCTAGTGGGACGATCATATCTTCGTCCGCCAAACACTTCCTCAGATGAGATACGTGGAAGGTCGGGTGAATTCCACTTAACTCATCTGGTAGATCCAACCTATAGGCCACCTCTCCTACTTGAGCAATGATTCGGAAAGGGCCTATATACCTCGGGCTCAACTTGCCCCTCTTTCGGAACCGAATGATACCCTTCCAAGGTGAGACCTTCAACATAACCCGATCTCCCACCTGGAACTCAATCGGCCTGCGTTGTTTGTCAGCATACGACTTCTGTCTGTCTTTGGCTGCCTTCATGTAGGCCTTGATCCTTTCAAGCTTTTCAGTCGTAGCCTCGATCACTTCAACGCTCCCCAATTCCTTTTGACCAATATCACCCCAACAAACGGGTGTTCTGCATCTCCTGCCGTATAGCATCTCATAGGGTGGCATGCCAATACTAGCATGATAGCTGTTATTGTATGAGAATTCAGCTAACGGCAAGTGGTCATCCCAACTTCCCCCAAAGTCAATAACACATGCCCGGAGCATGTCCTCTAAGGTCTGAACGGTCCTTTCCGACTGACCATCAGTTGAGGATGATAGGCAGTGCTGATATGTAATCTCGTCCCCATAGCCTCATGAAATTTCTCCCAGAATTTGGATGTAAACCGGGTGTCGCGATCTAACACAATCGACACCGGTACACCATGACGAGTCACTTCGTCCATGATCTTTACCCGTAGATCCCCAAGACAAGGAATCCACATACGCCCAAACCGGGTTCTAACACCAATTGTGTTTTCACCCAACTCCGCGACCATACCTCTCATTCTTTCATAGCTAAGATGATCTTCCTTCAGTGCCTCATCTTGGAACTCTTTGACTTGCTTCATCACATCAGAAGTCATGATCAGCTGGTACGCCTTCACCTGAATCGGCTCGGGCCTCTCTTTTCGGCTAAGGTGTCCGCCACCACGTTGGCTTTGCCCGGATGGTAGTGGATTTCACAATCATAATCCTTTATAAGTTCCAACCATCACCTTTGCCTCATATTCAAATATTTTTGCTCGAAGAAGTACTTCAAGCTCTTGTGGTCGGTAAAGATGGTGCACTTCGTCCCGTAGAGATAGTGCCTCCAAATCTTCAATAAAAAGACCACGGCTGCTAGCTCCAAGTCATGAGTAGGGTAATTAACCTAATGAACTTTCAGCTATCGGGATGCATAGGCTATCACCTTCCCCCTTTGCATTAATACGCACCCCAACCCCGAGTAGGAAGCAACAGAATAAACTACAAGTCTTCGCTTCCGTCGGGTAATGCCAATACAGGAGCTTGGGTCAACCTCGTCTTCAATTCTTCAAACGCCTTCTCTTGAGCTTGACCCCATACAAACTTCACATCTTTCCGGGTCAACTTGGTCAGTGGAGAAGCAATCTTGGAGAAGTCTTGAATGAATCTTCTGTAGTAGCCCGCCAAACCCAAGAAACTACGGATCTCGGATGGCGTCTTTGGAGACTTCCACTGCATTACTGCTTCCACCTTTGCCGGATCGACCATAATCCCCTCCGGATTAACCACGTGACCCAAGAACTGAACTTCACGCAACCAAAATGTGCACTTGGATAACTTGGCGTACAATTTCTCCCTTCTCAACGTTTCTAGTACTTCTCGAATGTGACCGGCATGCTCCGTTTCGCTCCTTGAATAAATCAGGATGTCGTCAATAAATACAATCACTGATTTATCCAACATCGGCCGACACACTCGGTTCATCAAATCCATAAAAGCAGCTGGCGCATTGGTCAAACCAAAAGACATGACAAGGAATTCGTAATGACCGTAGCGCGTGCGAAAAGCTGTTTTAGGGACATCCTGCTCTTTCACTTTCAGTTGATGGTAGCCGATCGAAGATCTATCCTTGAAAACCAACTGGCACCTTGAAGTTGATCAAACAAGTCATCGATCCTCGGCAAGGGGTATCTGTTCTTTACCGTCAGCTTGTTTAACTCACGGTAATCTATACACATTCTCATGCTACCGTCTTTCTTCTTCACAGACAGGACCGGAGCACCCAAGGTGAGATACTCGGTCTAATAAACCCCTTATCCAATAACTCTTGCAACTGCTCCATCAACTCTTTCATTTCCGTCGGAGCCAATCGATATGGTGCTTGGCAACAGGTTGGGTGCCTGGTATCAGATCAATCTGGAACTCGATCTCTCGGTCAGGTGGCACCCCCGATAAGTCTTCGGGAAACACATCTGGAAAATCACACACCATCGAAACATTGGATAGTTGTGGTGTTGGCGTTTCTACATCCTTTACATAACATAAGAAGGCGCTACAGCCACGCCTCATACATTTTCCCGCCACCGCCATTGAGATCACCTTCGGAATTGTCGTGACCCGATCCCCATAAACAGTTACCGAACTTCCGTCAGGCGCTATCAAACAAATCATCTTCTTTCGACACACTATATTCGCCTCAAAGTTCGCCAACCAATCCATCCCAAGCACCAAATCAAAACCACCCAAAGTCATCACAAACGGTCTAACCGGAAATTTGTGGCCCTCAAATTCTACATCACAGCCCTCTATCACCTCGAAAATCCTAGTAGATTTACCTATAGCAGTCTCTACATCAAACGATACATCCACACGTCTACTACTAACAGGCAATTTGGCACAGAACGCAGCAGAAATAAAACTCCTACTGGCACCCGAATCAAATAATGCAGAGGCTAAAGTTTGGTTCACCAGAAACGTACCAGACACTACATCAGGGTCCGTCCTAGCCTCTTCCTGCGTCATCGTGAATGCCCTGGCGCTTGCCTTCGACCCTTCATTCCCTGTCTTCTTCACACCGGAACTCTCAGACCTCGGCTTCTTGCAATCTTTATTCGTATGGCCACTTTCCCCACAATTGAAGCACTTCATGCCCTTACACTCTCTAGCCATATGACCAGGCTTTCCACATCTAAAACAAACATTCAGCCCCAGTCGGCACTCCCCACTATGCTCCTTTCCACATTTACCACAACTCCTTAGTCCCGTACCCGGTGTGGCCACACGACGATCGTCCACCCGGGCCTTCTTATTGCTCGTCGAAGCATCACCCCGACCAAACCTCTTCCCATTCCAATTCAGGTCACCACCCTTCCTATTACCATCAGTCACCACCACCACCGCCCTTTCATCATACAACCTCCCAGCCAGGTCCACCGCCGACCTAAAGGTAGTTGGTCGGGCGGCGATCATATGGCTGCGGATATCCGCCGCAAACCCTGTATATACCTCTCGATCTTTCATGACAGTGGTGTCACCTGGTCCGGCACCAGACGTGCCATTTCATTGAATTTCGTGGTGTACTGTTGATGGGTCATCGTTCCCGCCTCCAGCTGCAGGAACTCTCTCTCAACTTTATCCATTTCCCGATGAGGACAGAACTCCTCGATCACTAACCTTTTCAATTCGGACCACTTCATTTTCCCAATGGCCCTGCTACCCCCGACACTCACTGATATCGAGGACACCCTCCATTTCTCTCACCCATCGATGATCAGCAGCAGCAGTACCATTACCATCAAAAGTAGGGGGCTTGCACCTCATAAACGCCCCATAGTTATAGCCTCGTGCTGGTTCATGCACTGGCTCCTCCTCCTCTTCCTCTTCTTTATCAGAAAGAACCGTTCCCGGTCCTGATTGCTCCTGTCTTCCTGAGGACCTGTTCCTCTCTTTTCTTTCACCTTCCCTGACAGCCTTAATCACTTCGGTCACCACAGACGGTAAGATCGTCTGCATGACCTGATGTACCTCTTCAACCACTGCCTCTTTTACCGAGGCTCTCAAGTTGGCGCTCTCATCTACTCCCTCCTGATGAGGGGTCTCGGTTTCCTCATGAACCACTTTCTCTACCCTAGGTCTCCCTCTCGTGACATGCGGTTCAGCACCACGTCCACCACCACCTCCACCCCGTGAGGCCTTAGAATATCTACCACCAGCCATTCTCTATCACACTGAAAGACTTAAACACCAACACGGTCATTCAAGGGAATAGCTCAGTTTATGTCAAGTATAGTAAGTCCCTAATTACAGTGGCCAGTTGTGATTAGCCACTTACTTTACTCTTTGTACCCCGAGAATTACCTGTCCTGACTACGTTAGTATCTAACTCTAACAGTAACACATACATCACATAACATGCGCACATAATACTGGTTAACTTTAAGAAAATACCTGATGGCACGCAACTACTCGGATGGCATTCCTTCCCTTTCTGTCCTATTTTCAGTTTAAGTTTAAGTTTATTTTGAAAATTTACCCATTTCACTTAAACTTTGGCTCTGATACCAACTTGTAAGGCCCCGTTACGGGCACCTCACAGTTGGTCATTCACCACACATAAAACATACATTTAAATAGAAATTTGCAGCGGAAACATTCGAGAGAGACATCTCATTTCATCATAAAAGCTTTTACAACGTTTTTACATCGCTATTGTTTACAAAACGGTCATAAACAGTGACATCTAGTATAGAAACATTAAAATTTTCATCATAAAGAAGATTCCTTAAGTAATCCCGTTTATCGGGATCCTCAAGGAACACTTGACACTTGCATGCAACATAAGTTGTTGCATGCATTATGCGCCCGCATCCCATTGCGTGGAAGCATTATCAAAAGGAGAATGCCATCCCAAAAGAGCTGAGTAGCCGCCTCGTGCCATCCCCAGCAATACTACCTGCCAACTGGAAACACATAAAAAGTCAGCGTTGCTGAGTGAGTTCTAGTTTATAATAAAAACATACCTTTCTTTTATTAAAAACGTTCTTACATTCATGCGGTCACACAACATACATACACGTAGATAATATTTTATTATCTTCATCATTCGTTCTTTAACTTTCATTCGTCATGCATGCAAATCTCTAAGGGTCACCTCTCTTCTCTGCCCTCATGGTTCCAACCCATGAGCCGACAGAGCATACTGTAACATACGGGTGCCCCTATGGCTCTCAGTCCATAGACCGACACCTGGTGCCCCTATGGCTCACAGTCCACAGACCGACACCTGGTTGCCCCTATGGCTCTCTGTCCGTAGACCGACAACCTTGTTGCCCCTATGGCTCTCTGTCCATAGACCGACAACACCTCTTCCGGGGTCAAGTTAACCCCGCGAGTGATCGTCACCACTCCTGCTGCAACAACTATCCCGTGACAGGTCCTAAAGACACTGCCCCGTTGTTCTTAAGGCAACTATGGCTCATTGTCCATAATCTACCATAAGGCTCGTAATAGGCCTAGTTACTAGAACCAAGCACCATTTCCAAGACTTCTTAACTGTCAAATCTATCTCGTGCCCCTTAGACCATGCAAGACTTTCATTCATTCATTCATTCATTCATTCATTCATTCATTCATTCATTAATGCATGCATTCATTCATTATGTTCCTCTTTTATTTGTTCATTCATTAATGCATGCATTCATTCATCATGTTCCTCTTTCGTTATCTTTCACTTTACGTTCTTATTACATTCGTTTCATTCATTAATCATAACACGTAAAGTCACGGAAAGATAAACACGTATCGAAAACAAGGAACATCGATATTTACAAATCATCAGTCATTACCATCATATAAGGCAACATCATACTTATCATATTTACGTCCTACATACACATCTCTCCTCATTCACATCAGCCCTATTTGGGCGATTGAACATACTTCAGTCGCATGGCCTCCATGTGAATGGGTCGTGCGATTGGGCAATTATGCAAATGGGCATACAATCGTGCGAATGGACCTCCTATCGTAGAATGAACACTATACGAATGGGCTACTAGGCGACTAACCCTCAGTCGTGCGTCTAAACTACTATGCGAATGGACCTATGCGACTGAATCCCTCAATCGCATGGCCTGTCGAGCGACTGAGCCCCAGTCGTGCGACTGAGCCTCAATCGTACGATTGAACATCAGTCTTTCCTCAGTCGTGCGACTGGCCCTTCAGTCGCCTAGCCCTAACTGGGCGGCGACTGAAGTTCATCACGAACAGCAGCCGCGACATACGGCTGTAAAACCCTACTAAATCCGATTCAAGCCCACATTAACCCTCCCAAACCTTAGGGATTCATACTAGGACATCATACAAGCTTATACAAGTCCTAATTCGTACTTTAAACATACTAAACATGATTTCACCCAAATGGGTTAAACATACACTTTACAAAAATAGGGTTTATATGTGATCCAGCCCCAAAATCGTATGAAAACATGAAAATGTGGGGTTCTAGAACTCACCTAATCGAGGAGAAGATGAAGAGCTTCGTTTGGACTAGTCACTCGGCAAATCTCGAACCCGAATCACCACTTTCTCTCTTTCTTTCTCTTCGTTCTCTGTTCTCTCTCTCTCTATGCTCTTTCTCCCGACTGAATGTGTAAGTGTGGGGAAGAGGAGTGCTGCCCCTCCTTTATAGTTACAGCTCAGTCGCCCGAGGTCCAGGCGACTGGACTTTCAGTCGCATGAACACCATGCGACTGGACCTCCAGTCACATGAGTTCCATGCGCTTGATCCTTCAATCGTCCGAGCATCATACGATTGGGCCCCCAGTCGCATAAATTTCATGCGACTGAGACTCAGTCGCATATCACTCCAAAAAGTCAAACTTCCGGTGTTACATGTTATTCTCGTCCGATGAATGTTTCGTCGCAAAAAACATCGTCGCAAAAGATTTCTCTCAGAATTTCACTTTTTTTAAAATAAGTGGAGCCCACAAAAGAAATCGTCGCAAATTTCGTCGCAAATAACATTTTGCGACCACTCTTTTACGGCGACTCTTTTACGACGAAAATTTCGTCGCAAATAATATATTGCGACGACAAGTGAGTTTTTTGCGACGATAAAAGTCGCCGCAAAAAATCAATTTTCTTGTAGTGACACAATGATAACTATAACGAAAATTAACAGACTAAAACACACAAATTATCTGGTGAAACAAAACCATAACTAATGAAAAAAGGGTGCGCACAACACTTATTGTCTTCCCCTAATACTTTCAGATAAATTATGTGGTCTTATTAGAAAACCTTATTAATAAACATAATGAGATAAAAACTTAGTGAAAGGGAAATAGGTGGAACGTCTATAATCCTCCCCTCATTTATATATCCTTTAAATGATTTGTGTTGATCTTCTAGGAAATTTGATCAAAACTTTGTCGTCGATGTCATCTCTTTAATTACTTGATGTGTATATTGATGCTAAGTAATGTTGTATGTTTCAAATAAAACATTTGTTGTCTCCTCTCGTAAACAAATGTTACAGGATCCAATACATTCATTTAATATGTAAATTTAAGTAAACTTGTTTGAAGAGTTAGTAAAATATAAACCCATAGTTTCTAACCTTAAGGGCATTGAAATATTTTTTTACCCCATTTCAACGTCTCCTCATAAGGCACGACCTATATCTTGTTAATATATTAAAATAAATGATATAACTAGTGTATAACTAGGTTAGTACCCGTGTACTACACCGTTAATTCTAACAAAAACATGTTGTGAAGTAGTCTGTAAAAGTAAAAAATGATATAATTATATAAACTAAACCACTTGCATTCTAACATCATCTCTTACATGATGTTTTGTTACACAATGGATATAAATATTAGACTGCTTATGAAACAACTTAAAGGTAAGGAACCCTCACTTTAAATAAACTTTATGTAACTCCATCTCCAGCCGTAGAAAGCAAAGGTTGATAAAAGCACCCTTTACCTTTTAAGAGATTACCTATTTATAAGCAAATTTTTTTTTCTAAACATGTAGAGAAATGGAAGATAGAATACCATATACAAATTTACTATTTAATCCAAAGATTTTTGTGAAGAAGTTGCTGACTGTAGTTCTATCATGCATTGCATTGGCTTTCAAGCAAATTGCATCGTTCTTTCAAAGATCTAGCATTATTAACATCACTGGAACTCAAGGAACCATGAACATCCATGTAGAACGAGAAGAAACTCGATGTTATCGCTATTGAGGTGACCTTTTCAGGTCATGTTTTTAGTGTTTTAAATTATCAACTTTAATCTTAGAAATTACTATTATTTGACTTAAAGTTCCGCAAACAAAATTGCACCCGTCATTATGTGTTATCCTGAATTTAACATATTAATAGTTAAAATTTCAGCAAAAAAGATACTCATATAGATGACTATCCTTTATAGAATTTTAGGGAATCATGTTTATATGCTAATTTTATGGGACAAAGTACACAACTATTGTTATTTTTGTAATTTAGTAAGGTCATTGTAATAGGATTACTTAACAGAAACATCCGGAATAACTTCCATTATACAGTGGATAAAAGACAACAACACCATGCATGGCAAACCCGAATATTTGGATTAGTCCATACCCACTTACCAAATAGTGTAAATGGTGATGTCTTTGTTTCTACTAATCCTGAAATTTGTCCCTAAAACAACAACTTTCCCAAAGATCACAATCTACATAAACCAAAGAAAAGCATGTCAAAACAATTGGACTTTCGAGGTCAAACTAATTCCTTTTCAACAAATGCTGGTTTATAAAGATTTGATAGTAACACATTTACGTTTTACATATTTTTTACCCGGCCAAATGTTTTAGATTATATTACAGGTCAAATGCAGGTTTATATATTGCTCTTTTTAACAATTCCTATCGCCGAAAAGAAAATAAGACATCACAGCTCATAATGTCATACACCAACGCCTTTGTGCAAACGTGTGACGACCCATGTTTAGGGCGTTTGTGACAGATGAGTCAAATGTGTTATACTGAACAAATTTAAAGCTAAAGATTCTTGAGCCCTCATGTTTTATGGGCTCTGGGACTTGATTATGTTGAATATCAGAGAGTAAAACGCAAACAACACACTGATTTTGGGACAATTTTCGTGGATTAAACTTGAAACCAAAGAGGTACATTACGACGAACAAAACTGAATAGAGAAATACTTCTAACTCACTCTCTTACTTTCTACTACTACTAAAACACACACACAGACACACATGCACACACACACACACATACACACACACACATATATATATATATATTAAAAGAAATAAAATAGCCAACTACTCCCTAGTTTTAAGCCACTATCTCCATAACCCTACTATCACAAACGTAGACAATTTCTTCTGCACGTGAGAAGGATATTTGACTAGCCAAGTCAAGGTTAACTTCCACACTCACTCCCTTAACCTTGGCTTGCAGCACCAAGATCTTTCACTCCAAGCAGGTTCCTCATCTCAACGAATTTTATCAGTGGCAATGCTTACATCCGCCTTTTGCTGTTCTCCACTAATGTGCTCAACTTGAATCTGCCCCCTCTCCACACACTCCCTTGTAAAGTGAATTTTGGTATCAATGTGCTTGCTACGACCATGAAACACCGAATTTTTCATGAGTGTTATTGCAGCCACATTATCAACAAACAACTTTACACACTTAGCTTCCATTTCTGTGAGATCACATAACAGATTTCGTAGCCATAAAGCTTGGCACGTTGCCGATGTCGCGACCATGAATTCAGCTTCACGGAAAGAGAGGGCCACGGTTCTTTGAGATAACCAAGTGATCGGATTTCTAGCAAGATAGAAAACGGTTCCGGTAGTCCCCCTCCGATCATCCTCATCAGTACCATGACTACTGTCACTAAAACCTACCAAATTATCACAACCCTTTACATACTCCATCCTATAATTGATTGTCCATTTCAAGTACTTCAAAATCAATTTGAGTGCATTGTAGTGACTTACCTTTGGTGTCTTCATGTATTAGCTAACTACACCGATTGAGAATGCCAAATCCAGTATAGTATGTAGTAAGTATCTCAAACTCCCAACAAGACATCGATAATCAGTAGCATTTACCGGCTCACCTTCCATATCCTTACATATTCCATCTCTTGGATTCATCAGCCACGAGGTTTGGTTGCAAAGTTCCATTCTCGCGGCTTTGAGAATTTTCTTAGCATACCTTGCTTGGATAAGCTTTATGTAATCTTTGGTCTGCTTCACCTCTATACCGAGATAATATGTTAACTGGCCCAGGTCACTCATTTCGAAGACTCCTCTTATTTTTTTTTGAAATCAACTACATGTGTAGGACCATTATAAAGGGGTATGCACTTACAACACAAGTAAACTGTGAGACAAAACAAGAGTTCTTTAGAACACTTAACAGATTAAATAGGGAATTGGTAACTTATATGAAAGATGCTAAGAACACAAGTAAAATGTGAGACAAAACAAGATAGCAAACAACACAAGTGTATGGTTTACAAGAATGTTGTATATTGCTTCCCAAGTTCTCTTACAAGCTATTACAAAGCATAGATAGAAAGTTACAAGTACTTGAGATACTTTATACTACATCCTATAGCCGACCATACTTTGAAGGCCTGCTGGATACATAAGACTAGACAACAAAATCAAATGTAGAGTCAAAAGGTAGATTTCCTTTTGACTAGTGACTATGACATACTATAGCTCACATCTTAATATATTACAAAAAGGATAAAAGTACATAAAGTAGAAAGCTCAGACTCAAGACCTCAATGTACAGTTACCAAAAGCATGGACCTTTTTACCAACTCATGTAAGTTGGTGACTGAACAGAGTTGTAGCGAAAAGGTGGTCCAAGTTTATGGTAAAGTACATCAAATAATAGCATGTACATTAAAGTCTTCGGAAGAAATTTGTCTTCATTCTTTGGCTTCGGAAGACTTTGTCTTTGAAGCTTCGGAAGACTTCACTATTAGCTTCGGAAGATGTTGGTCTTGGCTTCGGAAGATTTTACACTTAGAATATTTTCTAGTGCAAGGTGTAAAACTTTCAGCATTTATACTTCTGTTCTTCAGTGCATGCATGAAGAGAGACTTTGGATGTTTTGGTTGCATCAAACTTATAGGAATCCTTACAAACCCCCCTAGGCTGATGCTACTAAAACATTTAAAGATCTTCAGCAATTGACAGTACTCATCATGATGATGACCAAACCCTTCTTCATTAGATGGTCAGGATCACTCAGACTTTCATAGTATCTTATTATCTTAAAGAGATCATGCAGAGGTAGGTTGAATAAGTCTTTCCATATGTAGACATCTTCACCACCTTGATCTCTGATTACATGCCATCTTTCTGGCTTAGTTGTGAAGTTCGAGGATAAGATGGGTCTCTCAGATGCAAGAGTAGCCACTTGGATTGGAGTTACTTGGGCTGCCTCTTCATGCACTTCCTTAGGTTGATCTGAGTCACCCTAAGGTATAGAGGTGGATGATTTAGAATTCTTCTTCTTCTTTGACTTTGGTTTAGAAGCCATCCTCTTCCTCCTCTTTAAGGTCTTTAACTGATAAGACTGGTCTGCAGCACCTTGTTGATCAATCTTGTCTTACGCAGTTGGGTGTTCCTCCATCGCAGGTTCAATAGGAGAGGGAGTTTGACCCTGCTGTGGATCAGAAGATAAAGCTTGTTGAGACTCAGCAGGAGGTCTAGGTTGTGTTGTCTCTGGTTGTTCAACCTTAACCTCCACTTCAGAAGGAGCTTGACTTGGAGAGGATAGTAAGTCAATTAGCTCTCTACTCTTGATCTTCTGCTTGATTACCCTGATGTGCTCATTCATTGTAGATAGAGACATAGGGCCAAGTCTCCTTCCGGAGAATCCATACAGCTTCAAGAAGCTCATCATTCTTTGTCTGTCAGTAGACTTCTTCATACTCTTTCAGATGATAGCTCTTGACTTTCCAACCTCTTCCCTCATCTTTCTCTTTGTTGCCTTTTGTTCTTTGAGTACTTGAATTTCAAGATGTTTGAGATACTCAACTCAATATACTCAAAGGACAGGGGAAGAAGTGTAGATGCTTGGTAGAGACTTGTGGCAGTTAGATAGTTGGTCACATTTTGCCTATCTGTTTCTTTGTCTATCTGAGGTTCTTGTGTAGCTGCCACAGTCTCTTGCTCAGGGCTTTCTTGAACTAAGGAGAGAGTGGGAACATGCTTGTATAATCTTTTCTGTCTCTTCTCATATTTGATTTGGAGAAGTATCCTTGCATCCTCTGCTTCCTTCCTCTCTGTTAACAATTCCATATCAGCCAGTTCATTAAGTTCCTCTAAGCGGAGAGATATAATCTTATCAATGTCATAGTTCCTGGTCTGCAGGTAAGTAATCCTGACTGCCCTCAACTCATCATAGACCTAGAGGAACATTCTCTCCTTAGCTTCCCCTTCCGCTCTCTCTCCTCCTACTCAATCTCCTCTGGAGTTAGAATCATTTTCCTTTTGTCACCCATAGACCTTTATGACACAGGGTGGAGAGAGCTTTGGCCTTTATTTCTTGGTGTAGCATCCAAGCTCTGGCCAGAGAGAGGTTGTGATACACCTTCACCACAGGTGTTTCACTAAGGGAATGAATTACTGAAGTAGTTGTTGGTGCGACAGGGCTCTCAGGTTCTATCACTGGGCCTTTAGTCAAGGTTTTCCTTTTGAAGCTACTCTTAGGGTATGCCTTAACATCCAGTTGACCAATGATATTACCTAATTGCCTTTGTCTCCTTCTTTGGCTAAACTCTTTAGTAATTCTGTCTTGAATCCTTTATGCCAGCCTACTAGCTTGTCTAGATTGACTTGGGTTGACAAGTGGCATGTTAATCAGGTCAAGACCTTCATAGTAATCCAAGGTCTGAAAGTTGAAAACATCTTGCTGCCCTTGAACTCTTTGAAGAATGATGGCTCTTTTATCAGCATCATACCTCTACCTACTAATGTAATTTGAAGTTCCTTGGGGTTGGGATGACATAGCCCTTGGAATGCCTTCCTCAAAGAGACTCTGAATTAAGGAGTATATAGAGTCCATATCAATATGAACTTAAGGAAGTTGCTGAGTATGCACAATTGCAAGCGGGGATGGTGAGTCCTTAATGTCCATACTCCTTGAAGAACTCCCAAGTTCTGTGACTGTAATGACTTTCTCCCCCTTTTTGGTAGCATCACCCTCTTGCATAGGTGAGCTAGGAATTAGGTCAATCACATTCACAGGTTTTTGTGTTCCGGGTTGAGCTCTTCTTAAAGGTCTCCCAGCTAGTTTTTTCCTGAGATAAAATATCTTAAGTTGCTGATCATTGACCCTGTTATATAGGGTAGTCACTTGAGATTCAAGGTGACTACCTTAGAGACTAAATAGGTGCATGTTTTGACAGTTTTTGCACCTTTAGCCTTAGATTCCCCTCATCTTCATTAGAAGAATCATGGAGGGATGAGAGAATTGAACCAAAGTCTTCTCTCTCACTACCAGCATGGAGTTCTTGGCTGTTGGATTTCCCCTACTCATTGACAACTTCAGTTGAAGTGTCAATGGGCTGAGTTGCCACGGTTGAGGTCTTAATGATGTAGTCACTTGCAGAAGTAAGAGCCTCTTCCATATGGATCTCATAAATAGGTTTCGCAGGATCGACCTCAGTGATGGGTGACTAATGTGGGCTAGTCATAGGGGACTCAGGAGCACTCATCTCTCTTTGAGTAAGGGAAGAGTAGAGAGACTTATGGTACTCACTGAAACCTAAGTCTTTATCAGTATAGAAGTCAAGGTTAAGAATGGGGTGGTTTAATTCTAAAGGCTAGGGATGGTAACTATCCCCTGAAGGTTGTTCACTTAAGTGATGAGATTCAGAGTGAAGGCTTAAGGCAGTTGGGCTTGTGAGCTCATCAGGCTGAGCATGAGGAACCTCAGCACTAATCCTTGAAGAGATGGGAGTGGTTTGCTCCTCAGGGAAAGTGGGAGCTCTAGTATCCACTTCCTCTTGTATGGGTGAGTGTATGGGGACCTGCACAAACTCAATAGCTTGAGCAGGGGATCGTTTGGCTTTTCTTTAGTAGGTGAGGGTGATTTGTGGTATTTTTGGTGGTTGGGAGGTAGAAGGTGTGGGTTCAACACTAGCTTGTGTTGGTAGGTTGTCACCTTGAGTAATGAGCTCTAACATTTTGGGGATAAGGGCTGTTTTTACCCCTGAGAAGCCTACAGTTGGCTTCTTCAAGATTTTTAAAGATGCCAGGCTTCATCTGTCCTAATTTAAGAATATTACCTGTTTCCATCAACTGTGAGCCCGGCTCACAGTTGAGAATGTATTGAACATATCTAAGAAACATGTAATACTCAAAGGAGTCCAAGTTAGCAAGCAAATTTGTGTAAACAAACTTAGAGTACCTGAACTTGACCCCCAAACCATTCCATGCACTATAAAGGAGAGGTCCTCAGGAATCTGGTCCCACCCTCCATGCTTGTTTGACAAGATGTGGATAACCACATGGAGCAGGTATTTCCACTAGGATGAGACATTCCCTTTCCTAAAAGTCTTTATAGAGAATTCTTCCTCATAGCCCATCTGATCAAAGGAATGATTAACAACATCCTTTGGGAAAGACAACTCACCTTCTTCATCATCCAGCTGAAGATGAGTGTTGATGATAGCTGGAGTGATGAAGATTGTCCTCCCCAGCACTGTAGCAGATAGTGCCTTCTCCTCATCCATGATGACCTCTTAGCAGGTCTTCCAAAATTCAAGCAAATGATCCTCATAGAGAGTAGGATCAATGGTTAGGGAGGTGAAGTAGTTTGACAAAGCCAGAAAACGGCAAACCTCTGAGAAACTATTATCTTTCTCAGAGTTCAACAGAGCAACCTGGTTGTGTTGCCTGTGAAGTTGCATGGAGAAATTAGGGTTGTTTCTGTGGTTTAGATTGGTCATTTTGAGAAGCTTAAGGGTGAAGGAAGGTGAAGAACAAAGGCAGTTTGGGAGTATTTAGGTTCCAGGAATAGTGCAAATGAAGAAGACAGTGAAAGAGGGTGGAACCGTTAGGTTTTTATCTAAAAAAGATTTGAGACAAATTTAATGAAATAGGATAAACTTTGAAATTTGGAAGTCGGTCCCACCTCTAAAAAAGTAGTTTACTTTTTCCCAAAAAGTAGTTTTCTTGGAAGTCTAGAAATCTTCCGAAGGTTATTTTCCCTCGGAAGTTCTTGAAAAAAAGCTTCCGAAGGAAAATTGGCTTCGGAAGATATTTCAAAGATTTTTTACAGAATTTTGCTTTGGAAGAGATTTAATACTCAGAGTTTTTATTCTAAGATGAATGAAAACTTCCGAAGGTAAATTGCTTTTGGAAGAAAAATTGTCTTTTAGAACAAAAAAAGTACTTAAGTTAATTTTATGCTTCGAAGAGATTTCAGAAATTTCTTCCGAAGGTAAAACTACTGAAGTAGATATTTGTTTGCTAAGTCAAAAGTTTATTTCAAAGGTAATTTTAAATCTTCCGAAGGGTAAAGAGAACAAAATTTCCAAAAAAATCTAAGGAATGACTTTCAAAAATATTTTTTTTCTTCCAAAGAGAAAAGGGGCTTATGAAGGTGATAAAATAGACAACTTAGGACACACAGTTTTTAGAAATAATACAATTAAGTTTTAAGAAAAGCTATTCAAAGTTAATCATCCCAATAGCTGATACAAGATATTTAAATCTTTGTTGATCAAAAGCTTTGGTGAACAGATCAACATATTTTTCATTTGTGTTAACTTTGACTAGTTTGATTAATCCCCTTTTAAAGTTATCTCTAATCAAATGATACCTCATATTGATGTGTTTTGTCCTTGAGTGCTGCATAGGATTATCTGTGATTGAGATAGCACTGTTGTTGTCTATATGGATGAGAGTCTCCTTGAAGTTGAATCCATAGTCCAGCATCTGATTTTGAATCCAAAGCACTTGAGCACAGCAGCTTGCAGCAGTAATGTATTTAGCCTCAGCAGTTGATACAGACACACAGGATTGTTTCTTACATTGCCAAGAGAATATCCTTCCACCAAGAAATTGACATCCCCCTGATGTAGACTTTGCAGTCATGTTACAGCCACCATAGTCACTATCTGTATAAGCATACAAATTGAAGTCAGAATTCTTTGGATACCAAAGGCGAAGTGATGGAGCGCCTTCTAGATATCTTAAAATTCTTTTGACAGTGATTAGGTGTGACATCTTGGGGTTGGCTTGATATCTTGCACAAATACATATAACAAACATGATATCAGGCGTGCTAGTTGTGAGGTACATAAGAGACCCAATCATTGCTCTATAAAGATGCTCACCAACACACTATCCCTCAAGATCAGGTCCAAGGGAGTGGTTTCTGGCTATGGGTGTCTTAACAACCTTACAATCAAATATGTTGAATCTTTTAAGTATGTATTGTACATACTTTGACTGACTTATGAAGATGCCATTGTCAACTTGCTTGACTTGAATTCCTAGAAAGAAATTGAGTTCCCCCATGGCACTCATTTCAAACCTATCCTTCATTAGCTTCTCAAAGTCTTTGCAAATATTTGGATTAGTTGACCTAAAGATAATGCCATCTGCATATACTTGAACTAACATTATGTCATCTCCTGTGAGAGTTCCATCAATAATACCCCTTTTGTAGCCATGCTGGAAGAGATACTAAGATAGAGTCTCATACCACTTTCTTGGTGCTTGGTCCAGCCTATAAAGAGCTTTATCAAGCCTGCAGACATAATCAGGATGATCAGGATCTGCAAACCCAGGTGGTTGTCTGACATACACCTCTTCATCAATCACCCCATAAAGAAAAGCACACTTGACATCAAGTTGGTAGACCTTGAAGTTCTTGGATGCAGCAAAAGCTAGAAATATCCTGATAGCTTCAAGTCTGGCTACAGGAGCAAAAACATCTATGTAGTCAATTCTTTCTTCTTGAGTATACCCTTGAACAACTAGTCTTGCCTTGTTCTTGATGATAAGTCCTCTATCATCCTTCTTATTCGTGAACACCCATTTGGTTCCTATAGAAGTCTTTCCTTGAGGAAGATGACATAGGTTCCAAGCCTTTTGCCTTTTGAATTGAAGCAGCTCCTCTTGCATAGCTTCAACCTAACTTCCATCCTTTAGAGCCTCATCAATCTTCTTTGGCTCTATCTGGTACAAAAAACAAGAGTGAAGACAAACATTTGCATCATGGTTTGTGCAGGATCGTATGTTGGTCATTCAACAAGTGGTTCTTCTCTCAAACTCACCTTGAACGACACTCACAAAGAGTCTATGAAGAGTTGATCACAATATAACAAGTAACAAGCATTAATAAACACAGGATGTAAATTTTCAAGGTACTTTTATATATTGCTTCTCAACTCAAAGGATTACAAGACTCTTGGACTCGATCTCTACTTTATGAGTTACAAAGAGAAGATATATATAATACTACCTACAGCCGGATATACTTTGATACCAGCTGGAAACCTCTAACCAAACATCTATACTACAAGACTATAGGTGAGGTGTTTGGTAGTCAGGACATGTCCCTGACTTATCTTTTGTCACCAACTAAAGTTGGTAACATGTACTATTATAAAAAGGTATACAGTAGAATAAAGTATGGTCAACAACATGGTTCTTTTAGGAAGAAGCCATGCTGTATCAGAGGTCTGCAGCGGATTGTCAGAGACCATACTTTTGTCTACTGGCCATAGCAATGTCTTCCGAAGGATAAGTTTCTTCGGAAGAATAACTTCTTCCGAAGCCACTTATACTTCGGAAGACTGCTTCTTCCGAGGCTTGGAATCTTCTTTGTCTTCGGAAGGAGACTTGGTCTTCAGTTCTTTCTTCAGACTTTGTCTTCGGAAGTCTTCAGACTTTGTCTTCGGAAGTCTTCAGACTTTGTCTTTGGAAGTCTTCAGACTTTGCCTTCGGAAGTTGTTCTTTAGACTTTGGAAGATCCCATACTTAGCTTCGGAAGCCTTTTGAATGTAGCACCAAAATGACTATGTGAAGTGGTTTTGGTTGCACCAGCCTTATAATGACCCAACAGTTTGTCCTCTTTTTCTTACCCCTGAATCAACATATCCAATGATGCTTGTGGTGGGGTGAGACTTATGGATCCTTAGCTGAGGGATCACAACAAGTTGCTTAGACAGATCTAAATTAGAGAAATTTTGATCTGGCAACGATGGTTCACCCTTCACATCAGCAAACTTATCAAGATTGACTTGATCCAATGAGTGTGTGACATCATTGATGTTGTCTTCAATGGAGTGGGTATCAACATCAAGAAATTCCTGATCACTGTCACCACCACCATTCTCTCCAACATTTAAAGCTCCTTCATTTTAGTTTTGTGCCTGTTAGCTGGAATTTGAAGGCACCCCAAAAGTATCAGCAGGATTTGTCATTGTTATGCTGGTAGAAACTTCATTTGCAGTATTAGTTACCATTGGAGTTGAAGATGTGTAGCTTGAAGGTATTCTTAGCTCAAATCTTAGATCAAGATTACCTGTAGGTATATATCTGTGGACCCTGAAACATGCTCACAAGACTTGTTAAAACAATTGGTAACTAAATCAAGATCAAATAGCCAATACGGACCAGAACCTTTCACACTGGGAGTGTGCTCATTGAAGGTCATATTGACTGACTCCTCAACTACCCTAGTTCTGAGATTGTATACTCTATAAGCTTTAGCTTGAGAAGAGTATCTAATGAAGTGTCCGTCATCTAATTTCTTAGCAAACTTGAGAATTTGATCTTTGGTATTCAAGATAGTGCAGGGACATCCAAATGACCTGAGAAAACCAATGAAAGGTTTCCTCTTGTGCCAAAGTTCATAAGTGTCTTACTATGTGGGTTGACTACTAAAACTCTGTTTTGCACATAGTAAGCAGTGTTCAGTGCCTCTGCCTAGAAGGTGATGGGCAGTTTAGAGTCAGACAACATAGTTCTTACAGCTTCAATTAGTGCCATGTTTCTCCTCTCAACAACACCATTTTGTTGAGGAGTCCTGGAAGCACTATATTATCTTGTAATAACTTTTTCATCATAAAATCTATCAAGGATTTGGTTCTTGAATTCAGTTCCTTGATCACATCTTATGGTTTTGACCTTGTGATCACATTGATTCTCAATTCTTAAGATGAAATTCTTTAGAATCTCAGGGGCCTCATCCTTAGTTCTAAGAAAGAAGACTCAAGTGAATCTTGTAAAGTCGTCTGTGATCACCAAACAATAAGAGGTTCTTCCTAGACTCATTACACTGGTGGGGCCAAAAAGATCCATATGCAGTAAGTGTAGGGGATTAATAACGTAATTTTTTTCCTTTGGCTTGTGAGATACCTTGTCTTGCTTCCCCTTCAGGCATGCAAAATAGTGGTCATTACTTGTAAACTCTTTCTTTGGTATTCGAGTTACCAAATCATTCTTAATCAATTTATTCATATTTTTAAAGTTTACATGGAACATTCTTTTATTCCAGAGGAAAGACTCGTCACTATTTGCTTTAGATAGAAAGCATGAAACTTCTCTAGAGGGAGATGTTTCTTGCAAATCCATCTTGTACATGTTCCCTTTCCTGGGGGCTCTGAGCAGGATATGCTCATGAGGAATGACCACCCCGGGCCTGAGAACAATGCACTCATGCTCAGTAAAGAGTATGTTATGACTCTGATCACAAAATTGGGATACACTCAGAAGGTTATACCCAAGCTCCTTGACAAAGTTTACCTTCTCAATGCTGAGCTTACCATTTGTGACATTTCCCCTTCCTGTAATGTAACCCCTTACATCTCCTCCAAAAGCAACTGGTCATCCATCAATTCTTTCAAGTTTTTGGAGTAGTGACCTATTGCGTGTCATGTGCCTGGAACAGCCACTGTCAATGATCCATATATTTTTGCTTGTTTTGAGTTGTTCCTGCAAAAAAGAGATGGTTAGATACATTTAGAAACTCAAGCCTCATTGGTCTTAGGCTCATCAAAAGTAATTGATCCTATAGTCATGCTAGAAGGATCATTTGCTGAAGTTGATGAAGAACTCTCAGGAACTTTTTCTTTCTTTGACTTCCATACCACCTTTGGAAGCTTAGACTTGACCTTCAATACTTCAGAAGTTTTGTTGACTTTGGTGTAAGGGACAAAACATATGGATTACGATATCATTATCGCATGAATTAACAAGAAGATTGTGGTTTGAATTCAAAGCATGCCATGCATGCAACAACCGCATGCATGACATATCTCGCGTGAAAATCGAAGTAAAGAATATATATGCATGCGAGAACTTGATATCCAAATCTCATGCGAGAATTGCATGCGAAAACTCGGGTGGTTATCACATGCATGCGACATCCTGATTGGAACAACATGCATGCGAATTCTTGGATGTCAACCTACATGCATGCGAAAAGTGGTCATGCATACATATAAAAAGTCCAAGGTTACGGCTGAATTAAGGCATGCAGTGCAAAATCTTTAATGCTTCTGACAACAATATGCATGCATGCAAGCAAAAACTTAAATGGAAAAGTACACGTGCGAAAGAAGACAATTGCATCTGACAGGAATGGATGCAAAAACTTTCATGGAATTATATACGTGCGAAAACCTCATGCATATATATATGTGCATGTACGCACAGCTAGGTGTGTGTGCCATTTAATTCACAACCGAGAGTTCAAATTAAGTGTTTGTTTTTTGTATTTTCACTCAAGACGAGCAGATCACAGTTTGTGATTTTCCACCTTCGGGTGAGATCGATTTTATATTGATTTTCATTGTAATCATTCGACATGTGATATATACATTTGAATTACAATGATATTGTGCTGAATTTCTTGTTCTCTCGGTTGATTCATTCAATTCGCGCACCCGTCTTCGCGTATTATCAAGTGCAACAATTCAAACGAAGTGAGATCGATCGCTTTTAAGGACTTTACATTTGGTATCAGAGCAAGGTGTTGCTCTTGATACAACGGATCATTATTCCGTGATCTTCCGTTTGAGGACGTTAAACAAGTTCAAAAGGTGACTGAAGAAGAACATCCAGATGCCAATTCAAACGTATTTTCAATTGTTGCAGATGACATTCCTCAACTAAGAATTCATAAAACTCATCCAACTGAAGCAATCATTGGTCCATTACATGAAGGAGTCATTACCAGAAGTCGATCAGGAGCAATCAACACATGTCTATATGCTTGCTTTCTATCACAAATAGTGCCTAAGAATGTTGAAATGGCACTCAAGGAAAATAGTTGGATAAAGGCAATGCAAGATGAGTTAATGCAATTTAAGAAGCTGAATGTTTGGCATCTTGTAGAACTTCTAAAGGATAAGCTTCCGATTGGAACAAAATGGATATTCAGAGACAAGACGGATGAAAAGGGTGTTATAGTTCGGAATAAAGCACGTCTTGTGGTGCAGGGATTCTATCAAGTTGAAGGATTGGATTATGAAGAAGTGTATGCTCCAGTTGCAAGACTTGAAGCAATACACATATTCTTAGCCTTTGCTTCATACATGAATATCAAGGTGTATCAGATGGATGTTAAAACTGCCTTTTTATATGGAGAAATGAAAGAAGAAACCTATGTTTGTCAACCTCCTGGATTTGAAGACCCAGATCATCCTGATTATGTTTACAAGTTGGATAAGGCATTATATGGTTTACATCAAGCACCTCGTGCTTCGTATGCAACTCTCACTGAACATTTGCTTGCAAATGGTTATTCACGAGGAGCTATTGATCAAACCTTATTCATTCGTAAATCAGGCGATGACATCATTCTGGTTCAAATCTATGTCGATGATATCATTTTTGGATCTACAAATGATAGTATGTGCACGGAGTTTGAAGAAGTGATGAAAAGAAATTTGAGATGAGTTCCCTTGGAGAAATTTCATTTTTCTTAGGTATCCAAGTTAATCAATCTGAAACTGGTATTCTCATTCATCAAGAAAAATATGTTCAGACTATTCTTGAGAAGTACAAGTTTCAAGATTCCAAAGTTGCACCAACTCCTATGTCTTCTCGTCCTACTCTCACTCCAGATCCATTAGGAGAATCCGTTGATCAACATCTGTACAGATCAATGATTGGTTCTCTAATGTATCTCACTGCAAGTAGGCCGGATATCATGTTCCCTGTTTGTCAGTGTGCCCGCTATCAAAGTGATCCAAAAGAATTACACATGAAAGCTGTCAAGCGGATTTTCAAGTATCTCAAGGTCAACCCAAACTTGGTCTTTGGTATCCTCGAAATTCTGATTTCAATTCATTTGCTTATACTGACAGTGATTATGGTGGTTGTAATTTAGAAAGGAAATCGACTACAGGTGGATGTAAATTCTTGGGTAACCGACTCATTTCCTGGCAGTGTAAAAAGCAAAACACTGTTTCCACATCCACTGCCGAAGCTGAATATGTGGCTGCATCGAGCTGTTGTTCCCAGCTTGTCTGGATTCAACAACAACTTCTCGATTATGGTCTTAATATTTTGACATACCAATTTGGTGTGATAACACGGCAGTTCTGAACATCGTTAAAAATCCCATTCAACATTCCAAAACTAAACACATCGACATTCGCATCCATTTTATCCGTGACTGTTTTGATTGAAAACTTATTCATTTAAAACAAGTGCCGTCAACCAAAAACATTACTGACTTATTTACCAAGACATTTGATAATTCTTGATTTGATTTCCTTGTGCAATCATTGGGAATGATTAATTTGGATAAATTGATTTCTTGAATCTTCACAAAAAGATTTTTCACTTTTATTAATAACGAATAAAATTGCAATTGTTTCTTTTTCTTTAAAAAGGCAATCACAATTTTAGGGGGAGAAAATTAGAAAAACATGTTCTAAAAATATTTTTTTTTGGTTTTAGGGGGAGTCAAGATCAAAGAATTGAAAAATAAAAGAAAAGAAATTTTTATACTTAAATGAGAAATGATATTACAAAGTTCTAAAAGAGTCTATGTACTTTCAAAGGCTTAAATACGAATAGACTTGGATTATGATTGATGTGTCGATAGGCTTTGCTTTCAGAAATGAAAAGATCATAATTGAGTGATTAAACTTGAATTAAAGTGATATGATTTAGTGGAGAACATATCAGGATTCTGTGACAATGTCAAAAATATTCTAACACAGATTGAGAGTTATAATCTTGTCATACTCAAGCCTGTATTTGTTTGATTTAGTGATTATCATAACTATGTATATATATATAAAAGAAAATACAAAAGGACAAAAAGAAATAAAATGATAAAAAGAAAATAGTTGAGCAAATAATTGAACAAAAAGATGCCAAAAGGCCATATAGGATATAACATGCCAAGAAGCACAAATCAAAAGATATGTCTAAAGACATACATACTATATGGTATATATTTTCTATTTTGAGAATATTTTCTGATCATGGAAGGCAAAATCAAAAGATGGGCATGTAAGTCCGAATGGCTTGTAAGTCCTAAACATCTTGAGAGGGCAGACGTAAGTCCGGATAGCTGTTAGTAAGTCCTTAAACTTGTTAATATTCCGTGTTAAGAGATATTTCTCAGGCTAGTTATGCTCAAATAGTTATATTTTAGGAATCAATAAATGGTATCACTGATCAACAATGCATGGTTTAAGTCAATTTGGGGTGACTTGAAATCTCAACAGTGTCTTGAAGGATAATAATTATTTTACAGAAGTTCTGATTGTGGGATCCACTGACTCATATTAAATCAATACAAAATATGATATATATCACTCTTTATGTATCTAAGTAAAGACTGAAGCATAAGTTTAAAGTGGACAAATTATATTGACAATCTACTTAACCAGTTTTATTTTAAATAAGGCTGGACAAAGTCTTGACTTGACTATGAACTATATGATCTTATTATGAAAATTCCTAAAAAGAAAATTTTGTAAATAAGCAATTTTGATCTTGATTCTTTGTTCATTATTTTGTATCCTTTTAGTTTTTGTTTTGTTTTATTTTGTTTTGTTTTGTTTTTGAGTAAATAAATAAAAGTGTATTTTTATATATAGAAAATTGAAGATTCTCAAAATTAATTGGTCACTTGGTGAATAAAACACTCTGTTTGTTTCATAAAAAGAAAATAAATAAAGATTTGTTTTGTAAAAATTGAAAATTCTGAAATTTTTCTAAGTGTTAAGTGAGCGTCGCGCGAAAGTGTTCACCGCGCGAAAAAAAAAAATTGTCGCGTGACAATGCTGAGCTATAAATATCTAAGTCTTTTCGGGCGAAGATATTTTTCGCTTCTTGGTGCCACCCGAAAGGATTTTTGCACAGATTCAAACTTGTGATTTCTGACTTCATCTTGTGTTTCTACTACTTTTGTTTGATCGTTTATCATCTGTGATTGATTCCAAGGTAATGTGAATCAAATGGTTACTTTAGATATGAAGGTTATAAATGGAACTTAACAACTTGAATTTAAAATCAACTAAATGGACTTAAAAGTTGAAATTAATGAACTTTATGAACCTATTGGACTTAGGAGAAAGTTAGATGATAGATCTCATTACTTAAAAACTTGATTTTGAATGTCAATTGATGTTGGCAAAATGACTTTCGCGTCGCCTGTTATGAACAGACGCGAAAAAGGAATTTCGCGCGTGAATGTTTTTTTCCGCGTGAACATCTTTTTCACGTGAAAGATGGTTTCGCGCGATTGGGACTGAAATCTCAAAAATCTTCTATGTGTTGTAAGGTTTCGCGTGACTTGGACTGAGAAACGCAAAATTTTCTAAGTGTTGGACTTATACTCTTAAGATGATATGTTGAATGTTAAATTTTCAGTGTTGCTCAGTTTAGATAACCTTAAAATACTTAACATGAAATGTTTTAGTCACACTTAAAACACACTTCGAAATTATTATTTGGATTAATAAGTAATGTTTTAAGTGTTAAAATGTGAGTTAAGTATGTCAAGAGTTTTTTTTAAAACACTTGGTTGAACTGATGTTTAGTGTAAAAATACCATGATTCATCTAGATTCTGCAATCAAGGATACAAGAATAGCAACTCTGGAACAACAAATGAAGAATGTTTTTGACTATTCATCTGGTTTGGAGAGGCAGCTGAACGAGCTGAGAGAGTTTATCTCTCAAACCTATTTCCACCAACCACCAGTTATCAGGTCTACTACGGTGATTGGTGAGACGAGCAGGCGTTCACCAAGTCTATCTCCTGCAAATATTTCTGAAGAGGAAGAACAGGTGACTGAAACTCAAACATCTGAGATATAGCCAAGTGTCAGTGTTACTGAAGAAGTTTCAATTATTCCTGAGGTACATGTCACTGAAGCTGGTACATCCACTGCTTTTGTTGAACCTAAACATATGATGCCTCTTCCTATCATTAACGAAGAAGAAGATGAAGATCTGATTGATTATGATGATTCTGATGATGATGATGATAATGATGATGATGATGAGAATGATGATAATTATGATGATGATGGTCGAGATGATGGTGGAAATGATGGTGGTAATAATGAAGATAATGCTGATGGTGATGATAACGATGGAGGAGATGTTGGAGGCATATCATCGAATCCGACTGGAGATACTAGCACTGATAATGTCACTGGACCAACAGCTAGTGATCCAGAAGGATATGATCCACTTGACCCTGATACTGAAAACTTGTATAAAAAGGAACTATACTCATTTCAACAATCTTCAACAGGTGCTATAGAAGAAGGGTTTGATTTTTTTGATGACTTGGATGATCAAAATGAGTATACAGATATTTTTGGGAACAACTTACAAGACTTATTCAAAGATATTGATCTGGAAGAAGGTGAAATTCCAACGGAGTCTGTAAGTGGTCCAACTCCTACTGTTTCAACACAGAAAGATTCTACTGGACAGATTGCTTTATACACTAGAGGAGGATTACAGTTCAAAGCACCACCACCACCTACAGAAACTCATTTTCTATTTGTATCTAAGCCCAAACAGAAATATGGAGAAATGTCTCATGTTATAAGGGGTTATGATAGCGAAAAAAAGTTGTATGTTATAAAGAGAAAGAATGGAGAAATAGACTATCTAAAGAGCACTCAAGACTTCCATACTTTACGAGCTGCTGATCTTTATTCCATGGGAAAAGCTCCATTCTTCAATGAAAGCAACTATAGCGAAGCTGAATTAATGAGATCTAAGATAAGAAGGGAGATAAGAACTAACTTCAAGGACTTCAAAACTGCAAAGTCAAAGGTGATTGATGACTCTTCAAGAATTGATGAAAACACCAAAGCTCCAATGAAAATAAGAGTCTATCAACATCCTTTTGAATAACTGGGCCTTCGGGAGATCTTGCTTTCATTGCAGTAAGCTTCAGTGCTTTGGATGTATTCATTTCTTCTGAGACCAAATTTTCTTCCGAAGGCAAGTTTCCACTTGTCTTCTTCTTCATTTTGGAGCTTCCGAAGGAAAAATGTTTTCCTTCCGAAGCTTGCTTCTTCTTCTCCAAACTCTTAGAAGTTTCTTTCTTGGTAATGTGAAGAAAGCTCTTTGGATTGTAACACAATCCTTAGCAAGATGAGAGGTACTCGCACATATAACACCGTCCATTTTCTTCCTTCTAGAAGTCTTCTTTTGTGAACAAGGCTGAACTTGATCACTTTCCTTCTCCATCTTCACCTTTTTAGATGTTGTGGAAATTCTTGTGGGGATAGAACTACCTTTGGAACTTGATGGTTCATGTTGTACAACAGTGGTGCACAACTTATCAGCATTCTTCTTGATGTTGGGATGATTTGGACATGAACTAGAACTCTTGTTGTTGGAGTTCAAGTTTGTGTCTTCAGCCTTAAGCACTTCAAATCCTATAGAAATGAAGACTTGTTTCAGTGCAGAGTTGAAGGTGGCCTTGATCTCTTAAGCCTTCCTGGACTTTCTTTTGCCCTTCTTGATCAAGTTCTTTCTTTTAGACTTGGTCATCCCAACAGCTTTTTCCTCTTAGAGGGATGGTGACCCTTCTTAGAATGCTCTTCTTCACTCTTCTCAGAGCCATTCTTCACCATCTCCTCTTCATCCTCTTTAGTTAAGGGGTCTATGAGGGGAAGCTCATCTTCACAAGTTCCACACCTAGAAGATCTTACAAACAAGATTGTGTATAGATGAGCTATCTCACTAGATCCCAGTCCCTGCTTATTTTGATAACAAACTTTTGCATGCAAGGATGAGGATGTTCTTGAAGGTCTCTTCTTCAAGAACACATTTTTCTACCTTGGCTTTGCTGATCACAAGCTCAGTCTGGTATTCAGTTAACTTAGTTATAAGGTCTTTGATCTGAGTCCTGTAGTTTGTGTGCTCATGTTTAAGAGTTGAAATGGTTTTCTCTAATTCCTCTATCTTTATTTTATAATCATTTTTAGCTCTTTTAAAATAAGCTTTTAAGATATTTAAGGACTCAAGATCAAATCTCATTTCTAAGTTATATGACCTGTATCTGTTAACTTTAGCAATACATTCAGGAGTACAAAGATGTTTCAATACCTTGGCTTCATCATGGTCTGCCATGAGTGCTTGGTTTGGAGATGCTTCTTCCACCTGAAAGCTCTAGTCAAAGCCTCTTTCTTCAACAGCAACTGTAGCTTGCTGCTTTGGCTTCTCATTCTGGGGAGCTCTCTCAGTGTAGTTTGGTCCGACTTGTGTTTGGCCACCATTTGTCCTTGGTGCCTTACACTCCCTTGTAAAGTGTCCCATCTAGTTACAGTTGTAACACTTTACTTTGCTTTTATCCTGCCCAAACTTTCCACAAGCTGCATTGCTTGGAAACTTCCTCCCTATCCTCTTATAGAACTTCTTGGCTCTATGAGTGAGACTAGCCATCTGCTAAACTATCTCTATGTACTCCAGATCATCTGATAGATATAGTCCAAGGCTTCAAGGGTGAAGAGAAAGTTGCCTGTGGTTTCATCAGCAGAGACAAAAGCATGAGAAGAACTTGTCTCTTGGAAAGGACTTCCTTGAGTGTAGATTTCTCTTGGAGTCTCTGGGAAGGTGATGAAAGGACTCTTTTATGAGTTGTTATGGTAGAATATAAGATGATGTTGTGGTTCAATGCTTTCCCTTTCAAGCACATGGAGGGCTGAACTCAGTTCATTGCTGGAGTTACCAGATGAGTTTTACATACTCATCTCCATCTGGTATCCACTTAGAATACCGTACAACTCTATAAGAGTAAGAGTCTTAAGGTTCTCAGTCCTCTTGATAACAACACCATAATGTGTCCATTGTCTAGGAAGAGAGGACATAAACATCCTACAATGTCCCCGTTCTCAAGAGTTACCCCAACATCCATTAGAGTATCCACAATCTCAACATACATTAAGTATTGTTGAGTCATGGTCTTACCTACCTTGAAGGTGAAGTTTTCAAACTGCTACTTCAGGAGATCCTTCTGTTCTCCTTTGCTTCATTGGACCTGATGACATAGATAGGTTGGACTCACCTAGTTTAGTTTAGTATCTTCATTTGTATGTAATAGGACTAATGTTAGATAACTCTGACTTATGTAAGTAATGTTTTAGTTTTGCTCTGACCCAGCGAATCTACTAGCAAATCTACTGATTCGCTAGTAGTCAGCTGATGGAGGTCACCCGGCGAAACTGTTGTTCGCCGGGTGAACTTACCTGTTGGTCAGGGTAGATTCGCAACAGCGAATCTACCAGCGAATTTACCTATGATTATATATATGCAGTTCATGTATCTTTGGCAGGAAGTTTTGCCAATACCTAATTGAGAAATACTTTGCATTACTGTTTCATAGCTTGTCTTAGGCTGGAATTGTGTTTGTTTGTTATTTGAGCCTTGTTTATTGATATTGAATGAGTTTGGATCATATGGATACATATTGAAACTCATTTCTTGTTTTTGCATTGTTTGATTCTATATTCGTGGGATATCATTGTGTTTATCATCTCAATAGCACTGAAATCGATCACCAATGGACCAACAATATGGTATCAGAGCCTTTGTGCTCTTGATTTGTTGAGTTTTTGGGGGTTTTGAGGTGTTTTTGAAGAAAAGTTACTGTTTCATTCGATTTGTAGCATCAAAGTGTGTTTTACCTACAAAATTCATAGAAAAACCATTGCTCAAGTAGTAAGGAGATATCCCAATCGTCCAATCACTAATTCATAGCGATTTGGATGAGTTTAGAGTGATTTTCAGACCGAACAGTGCTGTTTGTTCATCGGGCGAATTTATCGTTCTCCCAGTGAATTTGTGACATTCCGAGCGAATCTATTTTTCTCTGGGATTTCAGCGAATCTGCATTCATTGAACGAAAGTTCACCTTTGTTGCCTATTCTCAAGCGAAGATACCATCGATTACCATTAGAACGAAAGTTCTACTAGTTCTACGAACTTGTTGAGCGAACTAGAGCTTCAATAGCATTTGATTCGAGCGAATCTGCTGTTGGTTTGCCGAGCGAATTTACAGGAGAACTTGCAAGCGAATTTACATCTTTTCAGCGAATCTAATTTCTAATTCTATCATATCTACTTCAAGTGTGAATTTGACTGATATGGAGTGTGTTCAACCAAACAGGCACCGAGGCTTGTTAACGGAGAGAATTTTGAGGATTGCAAACGGTGCTTGAAAGCTTTCTTCTTCACACTGATCATGGTCAGTGGGAATCTATCACTAATGGACCTCACCTGCCAACAACAACTGTAGGATCTGTCACTTCACCAAATCATGATCCTAGCACTTGTACTGAGATTGACATCAAGTTGCTTGATCGTGACAAGAAAGCTCTTGGAGCTTTGATTCTGTGTCTGCATCAGGATATTTATAACAGGTTTGCTGAGCACACTACCGCTAAGGCATTGTATGATGCCTTATGTGAGTTTTATGACGGGAACGAAGATCTGAAGAAAGACAAGAAAGCTCAGGCTCAGAAGGAGTTAACTCATTCGTGGGATATAAGCATGAGACACTTACTGATATAACAAACCGTTTTCTGTCAGTTTCAAGCAATCTGAAGAAGTATGATGAATAGCTTGGAAATCATGAGCAGGTGAGTAAATTGTTAGACTCTCTTCCTGCTCAGTGGAGTCTGTAAATCAAATTACTCAAACAAGAAAGAAATTTTGCTGATTACAAGTTGATGGATGTAATCAACAAGTTAAAATCTTTTGATCTTGATGTGAAGAGAGAGAGTATAATCAAACCATGATGTCTCCAATGTCCCTCCTCAAAATGCTACATTGATTTCATCCGCTGCAAACTCTAACTATTATGGTGCAGCTTGGGGAGTTCATCTGGTAATGGTGGCTTCGCTAACTCTGGGTATGGTAAAATTGTCAACTCAGGTGGTAGTTGTAAGGATGCTGGGTCAAGTTCAAATGCCTTAGTTTCTACTCAAATTCCACACGATACTATGGCACTGTTTGGATTATTTGTGCACAGTTATGAGGCTTTGGTGGCAGGAGAAATGAAGGGATGTGTTATGACAGTGGAAGATATGTATCAGGTTGATCCTGATGACCTTGAAGAAACCGACAATCAGTGGCAAATGGCCATGCTTACTCTTCGTGCCAGGAGGTTCATGGAAAGAACTGGCAGGAAATTTGAAAGAAACCAGAGTCAGAACAATGCTCTAGGATATGACAAGTCTAAGCTCAGATGTTTCAATTGTAAGCAGCTTGGTCATTTCAAAAGAGAGTGTCCTTCTCCCATTGTCACTGAACCTGTTAATTCTAGAAACTCAAGAACCATCCCTGTCATGGATAAAGTTGAAGAAGCTAAGCCCAAGACAGAAACTGCTCTGTTGACCAACTTTGATTGGAGTGCAGAAATTGAGGAGTCAAAGGAGGAAATCAACCATGCCTTGATTGCTGAGATAGTGGAGGAACATGCTTTTGATGATGGGGACATGACATTTGATCCTTTCAAGGAGTTCTATGGTGAAGCTGATAATGAAGTTGATAGCAATGGTGAATCTATTAGGTCTGAAGCCATTCAAAAGGTTAAGGAATGTGTAGGTGTGGTTCAGAAAGCTGTGGTTCAAGAAGAGATTGTTCAAACTGGCTTGGTGTGTGAAGCTGTTAAGGAAGAGGTTAAACTGGGTTGTGAATCTACTGCAAAGGAAGCTGGTGAAAATGAAGAGCTGAAAATGAGATCAATGATTGAAAAAGCCAAGAATGAAGCTGTGGAGGAGTACAAGAGGAACCTCCTTATTGCCAATGTGATCACCACCTCATTAACACCCACTTATTTGATATTCCATCTTCACCACCTCCGCCACCACCTCCATCATCTATCCATCATCTCAACCATCTTCATCTAATCCTACAAGCTCATCTACCATTCCATCCTTAGCTTATCCATTCAAAATCCACCTATCGATCCAATTCCCACAAATTCATCTCTTCCTGCACAACCATCCTCTTCCACATCGACAACCTCAACATAACCTTCATTGCTTAACACAAATTTTAAAACCTTAAAAGATCACCCTCATGACTATATCATTGGATCTATCACAGAGGAGTGAGGACTCGGGAGTCAGAGTGGATTGATAAAATGAGTGCCTTTATGCAGCTTTTCTATCTCAGATCGTTCCCAAGAATTACAAACAGGCACTTGAAGACCCAAGCTGGGTGGACTCTATACAATCTGAGTTGCAGCAGTTCAGGAAGTTGAAAGTTTGGGAGTTAGTTGATCTTCCTCCAAACAAATGCCCCATTGGTACCAAGTGGGTTTTCAGGAACAAGCCAGATGATCGTGGTGTTGTTATCAGAAATAAAGCCAGATGGTTGTTCAAGGATTTGCTCAGGAGGAGGGGATAGACTACACTGAAGTGTTTGCTCCAGTTGCTCGGATCGAAGCCATCGGAATTTTTCTTGCACATGCAGCTAACAAGAACTTTAAGGTTTTTCAGATGGATGTGAAGTGTGCATTCTGTATGGAAACATTGATGAGGAGATCATATGTGTCAACCACCAGGTTTCGAGGATCCAGATTTTCCAGATAAAGTATACAAGCTAGACAAATCTTTGTATGGGTTGCATCAAGCTCCCCGAATCTGGTATGAAACCTTGACACAGTATCTCCTCAGCAAGGGTTTCTCTCGCGGGATTTAGATATGACACTTTTCAAGAAGGAGGTTGATGGTGAGATGCTGATTGTTCAAGTGTAGTAGACGACATTATCTTCGGATCAACAAATGAAAAGCTGTGTAAAGATTTGAAGAAGTGATGAAGGATTGCTTTGAAATGAGCATGGATGGGGGAGATGTGCTTCTTCTAGGATTGCAGGTAGAACAGAAACCGGAAGGTATTCTTATTCACCAGGAGAAGTACATCAAGGAAATCATCACAAAGTTTGGCGTGGATGATTCAAAGCCAGAACTTACTCCCTTACTGCTCAGACATGCTTGTCTCCTGATGATAATGGGAAGTCCATGGATGCTCATCGATATCGTTCGATGATCGGATCTCTCATGTATCTGACTGCCAGCCGTCTAGATATCACATTTGCCGTGTGCTACTGTGCCCGTTATCAAGCCAATCCCAAAGAATCACATGAGCTAGCTGTTAAACGCATTTTTCGTTATCTTAAGGGCTCCTCTCGTTTGGGACTTGGTACCCAAAAGGTGGGAACTTTGATTTACATGCTTTTTCTGATAGTGATCATGGTGGTTGCAGGATTAACAGAAAGTCGGTCACCGGTGGATGTCAATATCTGGGTGACTGTCTTGTTTCGTGGCAAAGCAAAAAGCAAACAACAGTGTCCTTATCCATAGGAGAAGCTGAATATATTGCTGCATCAAGCTGCTGTTGCCAAGTGCTCTGGATTCAACACCAAATGATGGATTATGGCATCAATTTCCTCACACTCCGATTTTCTGCAACAATGAAGCAGCTGTTGGAATTGCCAAGAATCCAATTCATCATACTCGAAACAAGCACATCGAAACAAGAATTCATGCCATCCGTGATGCAGGAAAAGGGGTCATTGATATTATTCCTTGAAAGAAGGAAGCAAAAAGCAGATCTATTCACTAAAACATTTGATAAACCACGTTTTTATGAACTAATCTCTATGCTAGGATTAATATCTCTGAAAAACCTTTTCTGAGCAAAACTACCGTTTAATCTGTAGATATGTACATATTTTCTTTTCAGTCTTGATTGCTGTCTGCCTTGTGTCCCATAGGTCTTTACTGTTTATTCTTATTTTTTTTACTTGGTTGTTAGGAAATTTTCTATTTTGGAAGTGAGCCTGCATGGTTTATGATTCTACCACTGTCTTCAAGTCATTCAATTTGCCAATCCCGATGATGATGACGTTATTCCTCACTCGACTGTGAATTGATTCACCACAACCGCAACCGTCTGTCACCACCTCATTACCACCCACTTCATTGATATTCCATCTTCACCACCTCCGCCACCACCTCCATCATCTATCCATCATCTCAACCATCTTCATCTAATCCTACAAGCTCATCTACCATTCCTCCTTAGCTTCATCCATTCAAAATCCACCTATCGATCCAATTCCCACAAATTCATCTCTTACCGCACAACCATCCTCTTCCACATCAACACCTCAACATAACCCTTCATTGCTTACACAAATTTTAAAACCTTAAAAGATCACCCTCATGACTATATCATTGGATCTATCACAGACGGAGTGAGGACTCGGAGTCAGAGTGGATTGATAAATGAGTGCCTTTATGCAGCTTTTCTATCTCAGATCGTTCCAAAGAATTACAAACAGGCACTTGAAGACCCAAGCTGGGTGGACTCTATGCAATCTGAGTTGCAGCAGTTCAGAAAGTTGAAAGTTTAGGAGTTAGTTGATCTTCCTCCAAACAAATGCCCCATTACCTTCCTCCAAACAAATGCCCCATTGTTACCAAGTGGGTTTTTCAGGAACAAGCCAGATGATCGTGGTGTTGTTATCAGAAATAAAGCCAGATTGGTTGTTCAAGGATTTGCTCAGGAGGAGGGGATAGACTACACTGAAGTGTTTGCTCCAGTTGCTCGATCGAAGCCATCGGAATTTTTCTTGCACATGCAGCTAACAAGAACTTTAAGGTTTTTCAGATGGATGTGAAGTGTGCATTTCTGTATGGAAACATTGATGGGAGATCTATATGTGTCAACCACCAGGTTTCAAGGATCCAGATTTTCCAGATAAAGTATACAAGCTAGACAATCTTTGTATGGGTTGCATCAAGCTCCCCGAATCTGGTATGAAACCTTGACACAGTATCTCCTCAGCAAGGGTTTCTCTCGTGGGATTATAGATATGACACTTTTCAAGAAGGAGGTTGATGGTGAGATGCTGATTGTTCAAGTGTATGTAGACGACATTATCTTCGGATCAACAAATGAAAAGCTGTGTAAATTTTGAAGAAGTGATGAAGGATTGCTTTGAAATGAGCATGATGGGGGAGATGTGCTTCTTCTTAGGATTGCAGGTAGAACAGAAACCGGAAGGTATTCTTATTCACCAGGAGAAGTACATCAAGGAAATCATCACAAAGTTTGGCGTGGATGATTCAAAGCCAGAACTTACTCCCTTTACTGCTCAGACATGCTTGTCTCTGATGATAATGGGAAGTCCATGGATGCTCATCGATATCGTTCGATGATCGGATCTCTCATGTATCTGACTGCCAGCCGTCTAGATATCACATTTGCCGTGTGCTACTGTGCCCGTTATCAAGCCAATCCAAAGAATCACATGAGCTAGCTGTTAAAACGCATTTTTCGTTATCTTAAGGGCCCCTCTCGTTTGGGACTTTGGTACCCAAAAGGTGGAACTTTGATTTACATGCTTTTTCTGATAGTGATCATGGTGGTTGCAGGATTAACAGAAAGTCGGTCACCGGTGGATGTCAATATCTGGGTGACTGTCTTGTTTCGTGGCAAAGAAAAAGCAAACAACAGTGTCCTTATCCATAGGAGAAGCTGAATATATTGCTGCATCAAGCTGCTGTTGCCAAGTGCTCTGGATTCAACACCAAATGATGGATTATGGCATCAATTTCCTTCACAATCCGATTTCTGCAACAATGAAGCAGCTGTTGGAATTGCCAAGAATCCAATTCATCATACTCGAACCAAGCACATCGAAACAAGAATTCATGCCATCCGTGATGCTCAGGAAAAGGGGTTCATTGATATTATTCCTATTGAAAGAAGGAAGCAAAAAGCAGATCTGTTCACTAAAACATTTGATAAACCACGTTTTTATGAACTAATCTCTATGCTAGGATTAATATCATTCTGAAAACCTTTTCTGAGCAAAACTACCGTTTAATCTGTAGATATGTACACATTTTCTTTTCAGTCTGATTGCTGTCTGCCTTGTGTCCCATAGGTCTTTACCGTTTATTCTTATTTTTTTTACTTTGGTTGTTAGGAATTTTCTATTTTATCAAGCTATCAAATGAAAATTTTGGGGGAGATTAATGCAAATAATGAGTTTTAACTTTTATTCTCTCAGGAAATTCAGAAAATGAAGAAAGAAAGAGGGGAACATCTTCTACCTGGGATATGCATGATAGACTCATCCCAAAAACGAAGTAAACAAGTGATCATGCAACCAAATAAAGATCATAACTCAGTAATAAGGATTATCCTCATGATACTTTGATCTGCACAAAGATATAAGTCTTGCCTAAAACTTGGTTGAGAGTTGCCAATTGATGTCTTGCTCATGTACTGGATTTACTTTTAGGATTAGATTATTAATGTGAAGCTTATGGTGTTTCCCAGTGGGATGGTGACTCGGTGATAACGCCCTCTAAGTCAAACATTAAATAATCTCATATAGCCCATCACTGTATATACTTTCATACTTTTAGGATTAGATTATTGATGTGAAGCTTATGGTGTTTCCCACTGGGATGGTGACTCGATGATAACGCCCTCTAAGTCAAACATTAAATAATATCATATAGCCCATCACTGTATATACTTTCATACTTTACATAAAAATATTGTGTGTTTATCTCCTCTGCTATGCGAAAACATTGACCTGGAGTGATGATCTTCTCTGCTATGCGAAAGCATTGACCTGAAGCTCTCATCAACACGCCTAGACGATCTTCTTTGCTATGCGAAAGCATTGACCTGAAGCTCTCGTCAATTAGTTAAGGTTGAGTCCGTATCTCATGTGTATATCTTGCATATATGTGTGTCTGCATCTGTACATTATAATGTCCCATATGTATATATGCCAGTACTTGTGTTTGCATTAAATAGATTCAGTATAGTGAGCAGGCAAAATTAATGACTATGCTTAATAAACTTTGATGACGAGACTAATTCTTTATCAAATATCAGTGGGGACCAAGTTGCTGAGTTTCTAAGACAATGCAGAACATGATAAACAGTTGCAGATCATAAGTTGAAAAGAACTGGGAATGGGTTTAAGCGGACAAACATATCAGCAATCTCGCTAAGTCATGCCCCTCTGAAAAACTTCGAGAAAAAGATGATATTATATCATTTAACCATTTAATTTTAATTTTATTCCAATTATATTTTATTTCTATTCTTATTTTTTTAAAAAAAATATTATTTTTTTTTGGGCAATAAGGCATTCATAGGAAAATATTATTATATTTTACTCTATTTTTATTATTTAGTTTATTTTATTTCATTTTAATTTTTAATTTTATCTTATTTTAAAAATTTGTTTTTGAGTTGGGCGAAATTAAGATTCGCCTTAGCGAACCTATAGTTTCGCCAGTAAGCTCGACCAGTTGCATGTCAAACCAACATGTCAGGTTTACCGGGCGAATTTATAGATTCGCTACAGCGAATCTATTTCTTATAAGAGGTACAGTGAAGCCGAAATTCTTCACAGAAACCTTAAACCCAAAATATCCGTTCATCGAGCGAAATTTTAGAGTGCCCATTTAGTTTTGATTTCCGTTGGATTCGTTCGTTATAAAAGTTGTAGGTGGGTGTCGCGAACCTTGTTGAAGGATTTAATCGGTGGATTTTATTTCACATTGTGAGATTTGGCAGGTTCGCCTGGGTTAGGGTTCGGGAACCCTCGTCCAGCGAACTTGCTGATCTTCAGGCGAATCTGAACGAAAGTTCACTTGAACTCGAGCGAATTTGTAAATTCACCCGAAGATTTTGATGATTTGGGACTAGATATTGAGAAGGATTTAACAGGTGAGGAGGTTGTGGGGGAGAACAACGATTGGAGAAGGGAAAACAACCTGAGATGAAGTTAGTAGATGAAGAGAAGGAAGTTGAGAAGCAGTTGGTAATTACAGCTCAGAACCGGATTTTATGAGGTGGATGAACGCCCAGTGACCTATGTGACTGATACTGGGTCAGCTGAAACTGGAACGGTGGAGTTAGATCAATCTGAGTGGTTTGTTAGAGAGAAGGAGGCTGAAGAAATAACTCCACTGTTCTAGAACATTAAAAACCCCCAGAAAAGAGCGATAAGAAGATCTTCAGCTGGAAATACAACTCTGAGCTGAAATTGTTTATGATCAAGAGAAGGGGAGGGGAATATCTTACGTTCACAAAGAAAAGCTTTTAAAACCCTCCCAAGATGGGATTTAAGAAGACTGGCTGAGATTCCTTTGATTGGAGCAGAACAGAGTGAACGGGCCAAGCTGCTAGAGATGGAAATTAAAAGAGGTATCTGATAACTTCAAAGCATTTGATTTCATGAAAATGGAAAGAAAGAGGTCAAAGAAGGATGTTGATTGGGTGACTGGAAAGGAAAGATTGTTCTTAAGCTAAAACCGGCAAAGACTGTGGATCGAATTAGGATACCTGATCCTCTTCCCCCAAGACTACAAGCATTTCAAAATGGTTCTATGATAACAACATCGGGGAAGCAGTGATTAGAGTAAAAGCCCCTGAAATCAGATTGTTTAATCCGATGGAAGTATTTTCTTTTGTGATGAAGACTTGGTGATCCTGTGTGAGAATCACATAAAAGTTAGGGCTGGAGCTGATACGTTGGAAGAAGCGAGCCTCTTCATGAGAGTAGCCAACAAGGCTAGGGGACTCAGAGCTGAAGTCCGGGAGCTGGCAAGAAAAATAGTTCAAGCGGACGAAACAAGAATGGACGTGGATGATTTGAGTAAAATGCTTGATCAATCAATTTCAAAAAGGTTTGAAAAGAAGGTGATAGATGAGGCAGGTGGGTCTGGAACTAATACTGAGGATCAAATCATGCAAGACCAGGAGGAGGTTGTAGTTGAAGACTCACAAATTCAAAAGGTCAATGAAGCTGGGTTTGTTGAGAATTTTATTGTTGACATTGAATCTGAGCAGGATCTAAAGATGTAACTAATCCATTGGCCGGGATTGAGTTGAGGGCAGGAGCTTTCATAGAGAACTTTGAAGCCGAAGTTGATGTGGATGGAGCTGATTAAGAAGACCCCTCTAGGTGAGGTCCAACCTAGGGGAGTATTGATGACATAGATAGGTTGGACTCACCTAGTTTAGTTTAGTATCTTTCATTTTGTATGTAATAGGACTAATGTTAGATAACTTTGACTTATGTAAGTAATGTTTTAGTTTTGCTCTGACCAACAAATCTACTAGCGAATCTAGCGAACTGATTCACTAGTAGTCAGCTGATGGAGGTCACCCGACGAAACTGTTGTTCGCCGGGTGAACTTACCTGTTGGTCAGGGTAGATTCGCTACAGCGAATCTACCAGCGAATTTACCTATGATTATATATATGCATTCATGTATCTTTTGGCAGGAAGTTTTGCCAATACCTAATTGAGAAATACTTTTGCATTACTGTTTCATAGCTCGTCTTAGGCTGGAATTGTGTTTGTTTGTTATCTTTGAGCCTTGTTTAGGATATTGAATGAGTTTGGATCATATGGATCATATTGAAAACTCATTTCTTGGTTTTGCATTGTTTGATTCTATATTCGTGGGATATCATTGGTTATCATCTCAATAGCACTGAATCGATCACCAATGGACCAACAGGACCCCTCATACATAAGCTTTGGTGCCTCCCATAGTTGCTTGGCAGTTTTGAACTTCTTAAAGCCTTTATAGATGGAGTTTAGAGAGAGCAGTTTGAAGGGCTATCATGGCTTTTGATCAATCTCTATTCTTTTCCTGTCTTCTTCAACAACAACAACCACAGCTTTGGAATTACCACCAACAGTAGCAGAAGTGGTTCTTGATATGTAAAGTCTTGAACAACAGAGTCCCACATCCTGGAGTCTTGAGATTTGATAAAGCCTTCCATTCTTTGACACCAAGTATCAAAGTCTTCAAGACTGATCAGTGGAGACTTTGTCATAGTTCCAGTTTCCATATTAGTTTAGAATAGCTGCCATTTGAATTGTTAAGTATTTTGTGTGTGAGAGATCTTAAGATGGTGAAATCTTATATCAAGAGCCTGGAATGCTCTAATACAAAATGCAGGACCGTTAGAAGGGGTATGCACTTACAACACAACAACACAATGAGGAGAGTTCTTTAACTTAACAGATCAAACAGGGAACTGGTAACTTATATGAAAGATTCTAAGCACACAAGTAAAATGTGAGACAGAACAAGATAGCAAACAACACAAGTGTATGGTTTTCAAGAATGTGTATATTGCTTCTCAAGTTCTTTTACAAGATGTTACAAAGCATACATAGAAAGTTACAAGTACTTGAGATACTTTATACTACATCTACAGCTGGCCATACTTTGAAGGCCAGCGATACATAAGACTAGACAACAAAATCAAATGTATAATCAAAAGACAGATTGCCTTTTGACTAGTGACTATGACATGCCATAGCTCACATCCTAATATATTACAAAAAGGATAAAAGTACGTAAAGTAGAAAGCTCAGACTCAAGACCTTAACGTACAGTTACCAAAAGCATGGACCTTTCACCAACTCATGTAAGTTGGTGACTGAACAGAGTGCAGCGGAAGATGGTCCAGCTTTATGGTAAGTACATCAGATAATAGGATGTACATAAAAGTCTTTGAAAGAAATCTGTCTTCACTCTTTGGCATCGGAAGATTTGAATCTTCGGAAGACTTCACTTTTGGCTTCGGAAGATGTTGGTCTTGACTTTAGAAGATTTTACATTAGAATATTTTCTAGTGCAAGGTGTAAAACTTGCGAAGCATTCTACTTCTATTCTTCAGTGCATGCATGCAGAGAGCTTTAGATGTTTTGGCTGCATCACACTTATAGGAATCCTTACAACATGTTCTTGATTTGTACCAATGACCAGCATATCATCTACATAAACCCCAACAATGAGTAACTTTGACTTTTCTTTAAGGTGTACAGCTTGATCATGAGTGCACTTGTGAAAAACCCTTGTCTTTCAGTACCTGGTCAAGCTTTGCGTTCTAGGACACCAGTGCATGTCTCAAACTAAAGGGATTTCTTAATCGATAGATCATACGTTCTTTACCTGTATTTCATAAGCATCTGACTGAGTTACATAGATTTCCTCATACAGATCGCCATTTAGTAAAGTAGTCTTAACATTAAGGTGATGAACTATCCAATCCTATGCACTGCCAGTGCCAACAACAATCGGATTGTCTTAGACGAGCAATTGGAGCGAAAATCTTGTTGAAATCCACTCCATTCGTTGCACATACTCCTTGGCAACCAATCTGGCTTTGTGTGTTTTGTAATGTTTCCAGCTGTATCCTTTTCAACTTAACACCCACTTCAATCCTATGGGCTCATGACGTCCGGTAACTCGGTCAAGAACAACGTGTTATCCTCTCGATTAATTCTAATTCCAGCTTCATTGCTTCTTTCCACCCCTGTTTGCCCACTGCATCTCTGCAGCAAGTGGGTTCAGCATCCATAAGGAAAAGATAGGACTTTCCTCCATCGGTGTTGTTTCGTCATAAATTTTTGATAACAAACAAAAGCCTTAGGGGTGGTGTGTGATCGAAAGATAAGGAAGCCACACTTTCCGCCCCTTTGCTAGATGTTGCTATGGAAGATTTCTATCATTAGTATCATTTTGTTTGTTTATTGATGATCTTTGTTGGAGCCCTAGTCTGAGTAGATGGGTGTGGTTAAATTTTGAGGGAACAATCAGGTGAAAAATTCCTTTTAGGAGATGAAATTAATTTTCATTCGATGATAGATAACTTTCTAACCTAATCCAGTTTGGGCATGTCATTGTACATGAGTCCAGATCCTTTTTAGCCCAATTCCATTTCAACTTTTCTTTAAAAACAACATCACGACCCACCACTATTTTTCCTTCTTTTGGGTTATACAACTGATACCCCTTGCAACCAGGTTTGGATCCAAGGTGAACCAACTGAATACTTCGATCATCTAGTTTTTCCAAATGTCCTACCATTCGTTTGACGTGAGCTACGCATTTGAATATTTTGGTATGTTCAAGAGTGGGTTTTCTTCCCTTCCATAACTCATATGGTGTACGTTTCTCCACTCCCTTCGTGGGCAACTGATTCAAGAGGAAAACTAAATGTCGTATCGCTTCAAGCCAAAACTCATTCGGCACACTCATGGTCTTCAACACAGATCTCGTAACTCCAAGAATTGTACGACTCCATCGTTCTACAACCCCATTTTGTTGAGGGTGTAGGGTACTGTTAATTGTCTCTTAATTTCTCTCCCTTGCAAAAATCATGAAATTGATTTGAGGTGAACTCACCACCCTGGTCTGACCTCAAACAAAGGATCTTATGTGAACTTTCTTTCTCAACTTCTGCCTTGAATTGTTTGAACCTTTCCAACACCTCATCCTTGGACTTCATAAGGTTCACCCACATGTATCTGCACATATCATCAACGAATAAACAAATTATCAGTTACCACCTAATGTTTGTAGCGTAATTGGACCACAAACATCAGTGAGAATAAACTTCAGGGTTCGGGTCACACTCCACGCTTATTCCCTTGGGAAAGATTTCCTTGCCTGCTTTGATACTAAACAACCTTCACATACTTGTGTTGGGTGTTTAATCTTTGGCACCCCTTGCACCATATTATCTTTAACCACATGTTCAATCACTTTAAGGTTGACATGCCCAAGTCGAGCATGCCATAGCCACACCTTGTCATCTAGACATGCACTCAAAATACCGGTTGAGCATTTTGAAGATTGATCTTGTACAATCTATATGCAAACCGTTGTACATTCATGACGAATCTACCACCTGCATCAATTAATCTCAAATATTACTTCGCATGAGAACTTCATATCCATCTTCTGTTAGTTGGCCAAAGCTAATTATATTATTATGCAAGGCTGGTATATAATAAGCATGATGGATCATTAATTGCTCACCATTTTTACATTAAAAAACAATAGTACATTTGCCTTGGATCTAGACAGTGGAACCATCTCCAACCGAATTTGACCCACCACTTTTTCATCTAGTTCTGTGAACAATACATTATGACTCGACATATGATTGCTTGCTCCATTATCCAGGTACCATGTTTTGTGATCCACCTTGTTCCATTCTTCTCTCTTACCGGGAAATATCTTATGTTCATGCAACATCACCATTGATTTTTCTTTTTCTCCATACACATTAAGGAGAAGAGTTGGCTCTTCTATAACCTGATTCAAATTGGCTTCATCACCCTTTTCTTTTTGTGTTTACACTCCAAAGCGTAATGACCAAAATGATCTACCAATTGTAAGGATCGTTACAATCTTCAGATCGATCACATAATTGAGTATGCGGAATGTAAAAATATGGATAAGAAGTAGAAGAAAAGAATGATTTAACACAATGTAAATAACCTCACTTCTCTATTGCTCTCTGAATGCACAAGATTACAATTGAGTACAAATTCAGGAAAAATGGTAAAAGCATACTAAATACAAAAGCTACTCACACGAACAAATTCAGGAAAAATGGTAAAAGCATATTGTCTCTGAATGCTAACTATTTATACTAAATAGCATGTTCTCACGCGAACAAAACTACTCACGCAAGAATCTAGTTCTCACGCGACAGGTAATTATCGCACGGTTAGTTTAACTTTTCGCTTGAAACTTGAGCTTCACCTTGATCTTGATTTGATTTCCCGAGCCTCTATGTTTAACCCCTACAATCCCCCCTAGGCTCGGTAAATCAATATTCTTTAGAAGTCCACATCATTAACTTTGTAGTTGCCCCCGTTAGCATACATTTTTTTCAGAGCCTTCGTGATCAACCAAACGAACTGTGCTGCTAGTAAGTGAACAGTTTCATTAGCTACAATAGGACATGTCTACAACCTCATCAAATCTTCTTTTCCAAACTTTAGCAAATCCACAGGGTCGATGAGACGGTACTTTTTATCTACACACTTAATCAACACGTGACCCGTCTCCTTTTAACAACTGTACCCCATTAGCTTTGACAAGATGTTAACCAGCACTGGAGCAGGTATAGGGATCTTTCTTAGATATCTAGGATGTCTAAAACCCTTATCTTCATTGTTTTTACATGTTCAGATCAGTACAGTTCGCATCTTTAATGACTTTGGATTTAGCTTTCTTAAAGTCTTTGAAGTTGGTTTTGCTCTATCTCTATCATGTTCCTTATCCAATTTCCATTCCCATATCCGATGCTTTTAGAGTATGAAAATCATGCTCATCTTGGAAATATTCTATCGCTCCAGCTCTTCTCTTTATCAAATACAGCTTCTTTTCCTCATCGTATGCCCAACTGATAATCAGCTCTGAATTTCCGTACCTTGTGAAAGGTTTGGAATGGTGAAGAGTATGAATGTAAGGAGGCGGTGAAGGTGCATCAACTGTAATGTTACCAATGTGAAGAATAGCCATTTGACTAGTTTGGTCTATCATCTTGTTAGTGGTCTCTGAAGTGCTAGATTCTCCAACAATTTCTCCCTCTTCAATCAAAATATCTGAGTATTAGTCTTTTAAGCTATTCCCAAAAATATCAGTATAATCCATGGCTTTATCCAAATCATCAAATGATCCTAAGTCCTTATTCTCTTCTTCTTCCAAAATATTTTGCTGAAATAAGTAGAGTTCCTTCTCATACTCAGCTTCTGTGGCAGGATCTAATGGTGTATAATCAACTGTATCTCAGGACTTGGTTCGAAGACATTAGCAACTCCTGATGATCTAGAATTACTAGTAGTAGCACTCATATCACCTCCTTGATCATCATCATCATTTCCACCATCATCATATCATCATTATTACCATCATCACCATCATCATCATCATTTCCACCATCATCATTATCATCATTATTACCATCATCACCATTATCATCATCATCATCATCATCCTCATCATCATCCTCATCATCATCATCATCCTCATCATTAAATCAAAATCTATGTGTTCCAAATCATGATCAATAACATATGGGTTAGGAATGGGCATCATATGCTCAGGCTCTACAAACACCTCTCCAATGTAAGATAAAGGTTGATCCTCAGTAGTCTGAATAGGTATATCTAAACTGGGCTCTTGATCAGCTATAGTAGTGTTTGTTATCCCTTCAGTAGTAACTGGATCAATAACATGCTTTGTAGTAATAAATGTCTTATTAACCGATCTGAATTAGCAGTTTGTTGTTCACTAGATTCTCCAACCACAATGGTATGTTGTTGTGTGAATGATGAATACACACAAGAGGTGAGATCTCTCAAGTTCTGCTCCATAATCTGGACATAATTAAATAGAATTGTTGTCGGCTCTCCATATTATTAATCCTTTCACCTTTCTCTACCATACTCCTATGTAAATCATCAGTTATCTGAGACTTCTCCAATATTTCTCTCTCATGTGTACTGACTCTCTGTTCCAAAGTAACTCTCATTGGTGATAAAGAAAATGACTCTGGTTGAGGTCTTGGCTTAGGAGTAGTATTGAAGTAATCAGCCTCACTAAACATATCATCATGAGTTGGCTATCTTGGTGGAGTCATCAAAATATCACAGTTGTTAATTCTGTGACTATCACTGGAGTAGTAACCTCACTAACTATGACTGGAATATCAGGCATAGTAATACCATCAGTAATTACTTTGGTCATCAGGGTCTGACGTTTCCTCAACACTCCTCGTCCTCTAACCCTCCCAGGTGAACTATCACCAAAAACCCTTACCATCCTTTTTCTTCAGTCTGGGTAGTTGTAGGAATATCATCAGTAATAAAGTCTGCATCATGATCTTCAACAGTACATTTTGCAGCTGTCTCACATACTCTAGGACGTTCCTGCAACACATATGGCATATTCCCTATTTGATCACTATTAGTTCATTATCATCTCCACCACCTTGTAACCATTCTTCTACCTTTTCCTCAGTGGATTTTTCTCTAGCATGTGAACTCTCTGGAACTTCTTGAGCAGTACTAGAAGATGTACCAACTATATCATCTCTATGTACATGAGCAGTCTCAGTCTCTTGAGGGCGTTCCTCAGCTTGAAAACCATCTACAAACCTTCCAAGCTAAGCAAAATGAGATCTATCCCATGCATTCCCTCTAGCTCCCATATGATATGTGAAGATATCTATTTTCCTCACCATAGCAGAATAGGTGGATGAATCAGATATAGCTAACTCAGGATGAGTAGCATTCATAATTATCTTAATAAACCTCGGGTACATAGTAAACTTCATTCCAGGAGCAGCTATAACATTCTTCTGCATTTCTGAGAAAATAGCCTTGGATATGTTGTAAGGTAGATCACCGACTAAACAAACTAGCAGTGATCTGAAAATAGCACTCAAACTATCCATGCCAGCCTTAAGATTGTTGAGGTAATGGATGATGACATGAAATAAGTACTTCCAGAAGGGAGGCAAGTACTTCTTCTCTAGAGATGGATATCTGTGACTATAACCCATACGTATCAAGCAATCTTTTGATGCATCATCATCAATCTTGATCGGTGCATGGGGAATGTCTTCTAACAGTAAGACACTGCTAATCACTTCAGAAGTAATGACTACCCTTTTTCCTTTAATTGTTGCAGTAATGCATAACTCCCCCTCAGCATCAATCTCATTAGCAACAGTTTTCCAAAAGTGATCTATAACATTTGTGGATATAGTAGGATTAGCTGAAATGGCATGATAGATCGAAGACGTCTTCCATCCTTCAATCAAGGATCGAAATAGAACTTTATCTTCAGGAATGTCTCCCAGAGATGCAATAACATTATGATTTTTGTTAAAAACCATATGTCTATCCATCTGAAACAATAAACCAACATGATAAGTACACACTAAAATTCACAATTAGAAATGTTCAACATTTAGAAAAATTTCAACAATTTTGGACATTTCGCGCAAAAGGTGAAGTACATGCATGAAATAATAATTTTGAAACTTCAATTTTTCGCGTGACAAGTTTAGTTGTGACTTGAGTTTGAATTTCAATATGATTTCAACTTGTCACTTGACAGAAATGCTTTCCAAGCGACAAGTTCAGGTTGTTTTGAAAACTTTTCGCATTTGTTCATCGTCCATGAACTTTTCGCATTTGTTCATCGTCCATGAACTTTTCGCGTGCGATAAGTTTCCGTAAATGCAACTTTTCAATCTATCAATTTCTCAGTGATTTAACCGTTTATTCATGTTCATTAATAAGTGTCAAATTCAGTATTATCAAGATTTATAATGTTTAATTTGTTTAGATTAACATATATCTGTCCATTTAGATTCGGTCATTAAACAACCTCATACAAATCCATCAATTAAGCATTAATATACCTTTAAAACACTTGTAAATCAATAGACGACAGAAAATGAACACTTACCACAACAAAAATCACAAGATTTAAACACTCAGAAATTTTATGAAAATTTTTAGACTATTCGTGCGAGTAGTCTACTTTTCGCATCACAATGCCTTTTAAAGACCGTTGACTTCTCGCGTGAGAAGTCAATTTTTGCACACATAACTTTTCACGCGACTCGGGTACTGATTTTTGTTAAAAATTATCTTTTGTTTTATCATTTTATTAATCCCTCCTGATTTGTTATGAAAAATAATTATATTTAGCTAAGTGTTTACAATTATTCTAACTCCCTTAATTTTTGAAAATTTTGAAAAACTAAAACAAAACAAAATAAAAATCAATCATTGTTTATCTTCCAACATTATTATACACACGACTGTGTATGATGATTGTCAATATATTGTATCTTCTTAAACTTAGACTTCAAGTTTACTTGCATACATAAGCTGTAACTTTATCATGTTTTGATTAAGTTGTATGATTTCAATGGATCCCACAATAAAAATGCTACAAAACCCTTATCCCGCTTCAAGAGACTATTGAGATTTCAAGTCACCTGAATTTGACTTAAACCATTTAACTTCTGATCAGCTTTCTCAGATTCAAATATTCTCGTAGTTAATATCTATTTGAGCATAACTAGCATGAGAAATGTTTCTGAACATAGAATATTGACAAGTTGTATTACTTATTAACTGCCATCCAGACTTATGTTTTGCGGTTTAGGACTTACATGCCAACATGGACTTACATGCCCTATCATTTGATTTTGCCTCTTGTGTCATAACAATATAACATATTCTCAAAGAAGAAAATATTATCATATAGTATGTATGTCTATGACATAACTTTTATCAATGTGCTTATTGGCATCTTTTATTTCTATATAGCCTTTTGGCTTCTTTTTCTCTTTTTGTATGTTATACTCTTTTATATTTTGTTTTTGCTTTTGTATCTTCTTTTATATTTTGGTATTTTCATGTATATATATATATATATATATATATAAATGATACGAGCTGAGTGAAAGAGTAACTGGCTTAAGTATGACTAGACTGTAACTCTCAGTCTAATTTAACATGGAATCAGTGTATTCACAAAATCTTGATTAGTTACCCACCTTAGCCATAAAGATTTACTTTCAGTGCATCACTATATATAACCTTTCGTATTTCCATTGAACAAAAAGATAACGTCGTTATGTTCTTGTAAGTACCTTTCTGTCATTAATGAAACTAAGTGGGTCGTTTATGCTTGTTTCTTTATTAATTTTAAAAGTTAATAAAATACTTTATTAGATAATAATAATAATAATAATAATAATAATAGTAATTATAACTTTTGCTTATTGTTATAAAACATAACATTAAGTTATAATAATAAAAACAATAATAGTAAAATAAAATAATAATAATAATAATAATAATAATAATAATAATAATAATAATTTATAAAAGTTAAACAATTAGTAAGTTATAAAAATATTTAAAACTTAAAGTTTAATTAAGTTCACGGGGTGTTTTGTCATTTTGTAAACTTTAAACGAAAATTTATCACGTAAAATAACAAACCTAAAAACTACAGGGACTAAAAGTGTAAATTTTAAAAAAACCCAAACCTTTCCCCCTTTACCCTCTACTTTCTGGCCGCGGGCCGGTGAAGTCCGACGCGGCGCCAGCGAGGTCCAAAACATATCAAAATCGCAGAAATTGAACCCCAAATGCTCCTAACCGGTTCGTGGAAACGATTCGAACACAATTATGAAGTTTAGTTGAGTTAAACAAGGGTTATGAACCCCAAACAATCCGAGTAACCGAAGCATTTAACCATAGAACCGTTCGAACATTGAAACTCAATAATAATCAAATTAATTGAAACCTAATTGATAGTTTAATCATTACTAAACTAACATCCAACACAATTTCATCCAAAACACACACGAATACCACATCCGAATCTCATCTTCATCATCAATCTGCACCTATGTCGTTCACCATTATCTACCCCATTACAATCAAAATTAATAGAGGGCTTCCGATCACCGAGACCTTTGGAAGCTTCTTGTATAATGAATTCGATTGTAATCCTCTTTTGCAACTTGAATCACTTTTCACAGGTCCGCGACTTGTTCTTCATCGGTTCTCATCGAGTTCACTTCAATCCGGGTAAATTAAACACATACATATACTCGAATTTACATGATGTTCAATTTTGGATTCAATCGTTCTAGGGTTCTTAAGGATTAGGGAGGTCTATGTAATTAATGTTTTTAAAAATTAGGAACTGGGTTTTAGCAGGCTTAGGCGCCCTCGCCTACTGGTTAAGAACATAAACCCATATCCTTCAGGTCCCAGGTTTAAACCTGGGCACCCTCATTTTATTTTAAAACCTCTTTTTAATAATTTTAATTGAAGAAAAATCTTAATAATTATAAAAATCATTTTTGTAAACTTTAATTATTTTTAAAATCACCAAATTATTTTCAGCAATTTTTTAAAATTAAATATTTATATATTCCTTTAATAAAACAATATAACGAAAGTCAGTTTTAGTTTATTTATTATAATAGGACTTTAAATAATAGTTATAATTAATAAATTATTATTGGTCGATACATTATTGTTTAAATCATGATTATTTCAAATAATTATAAAAATTTATTTATATTTTATATTTAAACTTTACCAATTATTGTAAACGATTTAATTTCATTTCTTTATATTAAATTACTTAAATGGTATAATTTTTCACTGAATCAAAATATAAGTGATTCCATTATTTAATATTATTTATTTATTTATCAAAGCCCCAAATTCCTATTGAAACCTTAGTTCACGTATGAATTGTTAATCTTATCTTTAAACTTAAACTTGGAACTTATACGTTTAGGTATCTTGTAAAAAGAATCATTGGAGCACCACTTAATTTCTTATTATTATTCTTAAGATCAACTTATACAACATGTGAGTTTTCATGCCCCTCTTTATATTATTTCACACATTTTGGGGTGAAACATATTAACATTATAAACTTGCACTTGTACACGTCTTGATACTTGTAAATGCACTAGCAATTCATCTTAAATCTTGTCATGGTTATTTGTAATATTGTGAGACTTATATAGTAAATATTATGTGTTGACAATCATTAACTATTGCTAGCCTAGCGACGTCATAGATCTATGGGTATCACAAGTCTATTTGGTACTAAAGCCGATGTTATTGTCGGCTCCTGATGACGTATGACTTGTTCATCATGGGAACTAAGTACAATTAGCTAATCGTTATAACTTCTAATGAATATCTTTGTCAGGGTTTGATTGTATCATTATGTTGTCTATAAACTTGCATTATTCATAACCGTTGACATGAATTGCTACTTTTAAACTTTTATATATATGTATGTTTAACCCGTGAAAACTCACCAACTTTCAAAAGTTGACTTTATTTTTAACATGTTTCAAAAAATGCCCAAGGTTGATGATTAATATTGAAGTATGCTTACATCTAGGGTTAGACCTAGGAAATAAAAGACATGCCTTGGAATCTTGGAAATTTTGAACTTATGTTTTGTTTTAATTTGATTGAGACTTATTGGTTGTAATTTTCAATTTAAAACTTATGGTTAATTATATTTATATTTGAAGGTAGCTTTATGTGGCTATGAATAATCTTAACCCTCACATCTTAATGTTTCCACCGTTAAGGTTGGGGTGTGACACAATACATAGTGCTTTTAATTCTTGATCATCAGGCCTATCAACATATCACACATAATACAAGTCAGTTTCTTGTATACCTTCAGTTGTAATAAATCAAAATCAAGAAATATACTATCATTTCTGTATAATCTTGAAATTTTAATTTCTCAAATTTTTGTAAACATAAAATCTTTTTATATTTCTCTTCAAGCTATTTACTCCCCTACGAATAAAATTTTTTTGAAATATTTTCAAATTTTCTCCCCCTGAAATTATGATTATCTAGATAGAAAATAATAATTTTAAACTAAAAATTAAGAAAAATTTTTGTAAAGGGTGTAAGAATAAAAGTTGACCAAAGTTAATCATCCCCAAAGATTTGACTAAAAAGTCAAATCTGGAATGATCAAACGCTTTATCAAACAAATCCGTGAAGTTGTCATCTGAAGAAACAGATTCCAAATGAATAAGTTTTCGCTCAAAATACTCACGGATAATATGCATTCGGATGTCGATGTGTTTTTTCCTTGAATGTTGAATTGGATTCTTCAAAATGTTAAGAACTACAATGGTATCACACAAAATCTTAGTGTCATAAATATTAATGCCATAATCAAGAACTTGTTGTTAGATCCAAATAATCTATGAACAACTTGAAGCAGCCACATATTCAGCTTCGACAGTTGAATAGACATCGTCTGTTATTTCTTGTATTGCCATGAAATCTATTGGAATCGGTCTGCCCAGGACACATATTAAATTGATGTGGCTAGTACGTTATGATCCAAGTCGGGTCATACCCAATAACAAGCTAGACAAACACCTACGATATTTATTTATGATATGATCAAACAAATAAATATTAACACTTTAAATATTTAGAAAAATGGTTTTCTAAATAATTGCACTTGACAAACTAATAAATTATACGGATAATTTATTATGAGAGAATAACACTTCAAAGAGTTGAGAAATGTTGCATATAAAACTTGTAAATATATGTCATGTTACATTTATATATATAAGTGTAACAACTTATTATTTACAAAGTTTAAAAGAAATATAAAAAAAGGAATTATGGGTGTAGACGCTTATAAAGGATGTTCCATTATTTATGCAACATAGCCTACACCTTTTGACCAAATTTTTTCAATAATAATATATATGATTCTCTCTCAAATCATGGAGCAGATTTTCTGGTGCATGATTGATATGTATGATTGTTCCAAGTGCAAGATATATATTCTTTTCTTTCTCTAAAACTTACGGCCAAGAGGCCAAGAGTGGGATTAAGAAGAAGTTTAATTATTCAAGTGTTAAATCCTAGCAACTTAATGTGTATTGTTGGAAGCTTAGGGTATACAAGCTTGAGGTGTTCTCTTTTGAAGACTAGCCAC